>VDFB02058242.1:102293122-102644536 GCA_007258455.2 Sequoia sempervirens
CCACCTTGGAGTATATGCCTATAGAGGAGTAGGTTGAAGACATCTTTATGAAACCTCTAACATTGCCTTATTACCTCTAGTTGTGAACGATGTTTGGAGTGAAGGAAGTTGACCTTGGGGGGTCTTCATGAAGCCTCCTTCCTTCATATTTTTTATACATGCTTTCATCTCTCTTTAGGAGAGGATTTTTTCCCATGAGGTTTTCTCCTTTTCTCCAATTATGAGAGATTTCATTGATTGTATGTGGGAACCTCATCAATCCTTTTTGTCAAGACCCATTCATTCTTTCTTTTCTCTTTATGCATTGTATTTTTTATATTTTATCTACTCCCCAAGTTACACTTAAGTGGAGTGTTAGATTAATAATTTATTAGCTAATAATTAATTAATCTTTAATTGATTATTGGCCTTTTTACTTTATGCACTTAAGCTAAACTTGGGAGTGATTTTTATTTTATTTAAGTAAGATATTATTAGATCATTTTGTCTCATCACATAAAATGATGAAACTTGTCATGATCTAATTACATTATCATCTAGGGTTTTCTCTAATAAGAACTCTCCTTCATTGTATTATTTCATTCTATAATTTTTTATTTTTTTTTAGAAAATACAAAATCATTATTTGCAACTCTTGTGTATGTAAGGTGTTCTCATTTGTTGTTTGATCTCTTTTTTTGTGTATTTTTCAAAAATCTAACATGGTCAAGTTTATGCAAGTTTCAATGGGGAAAATTATCATTTGAGTTCTTAGAAGTCATTTGACATTCCTTTTGAATGTTATAAAATTTAGGCATTTATATGAAATACTTAAGCAAGAACATGTCAAAATTTGAGTTGTGTATGGTGTGTTGACTTCATTAATCTTATTTTCTATATTTAGGAAAATAAAAGTCATCAAATATTTTGGTGTATGACCTCTTTTGAAGTTTTAGGTTTAGCTTTATGCTTAATTTATATCCCTTTTCCTTATAGTGGCATTAAAATATAGTTAGTTTTAGATGCTACACTATGGGAATTAGCCCTCTCTGGATTTTCACTCCAAGTTTTAGGTCACCCATAGCCTAAGATTGTTTCTATTTTGTTAGTTGGAAGGAGAATCACCATATTGGGAAAATGTTTCTCAACCTTGCAATTATATAAGGTTTATTGTTGATAGCATGTATTTAAGATATTTATGCTAGTTACACTGATAGGTGTAACCTACAGTGGCAACATGGGGTGAAGTGAAATGCGAGTGTGTTAACAATTTTTTTTAAAAATATATTAAATTATTGACATACATTAATTAATGATATATTGTAAATTTAGATTGTTCATCATTAGGTCTTAGATCTGATGGTGGATATTTTGTTGGCTTATCTTACCTAGAAGGCAACCCTATTTTACGAGGGCATTATATTATAGTTGGGTATTGTGATGTATTCTGAAAGTTTGATAAAGATCATGTTGGCTCTAGATCTCTGGTTGGTGATACTCCTATGAGAAGCTTGCTTTGCAAGTATATTATAATCTTTGTGATTTTTGAATAATATATTGGGCAGATTTTGGAGTGTGGGGGTTTTCTCATGAAAGGGTTTCCCCATGTAAATCATTATGTTGTGGTATGCATGATATTTATGTTTATTTATGTTTAAGTTTTTATAAATGTTGTAAAGATCTGTAATTTTTTACATTATTCTCCTCTCAAAATTAGTGTAGGAAGTTGTTCCACTACCTTAGCTTCCTTACAAGTGGTATTAGAGCCTGATCACCTTGGGTTTCAATTGTGAGTTGGTTTTTTTGAACTAATCTAGATTTGAGTGGGAGCTTGCAAAAGATACTTTGAGATATTGTTGTGGTAATTTTTAGATTGCAAGTTCATCAAGGAGAATAGAGGTGGATAAATTTTCTAGAAATAATTTTGAGATGTGGAAGATGAAGATGGAGGATTTGTTGATAGATCGAGATCTATGGGATGTTGTTGATGAGAATGTTTCAAGGCTTGGAGATCCTACTTTGGCTACTCAACATGATGTTATGGACGGTAAAGACAAGGGTCTAATTAGAATGTGTTTGACATACTCTATTTTAATTAATGTCCATGAAGAGATCTCTGCACAAAACCTATGGAAGAAACTTGGTGAGATGTATCAAGCCAAATCTTTAGTGAACAAGAATTTCTTGAGGAGGAAATTGTATTCCTTGAGAATGGAAGAGGGTGGATGGATTATCTAGACCACATAGAAGCATTCAATATGAGGACATTCTCAGTATTGATGAGTCTATGATGGTTCATAATATTATTTTATGTCCTAATGCTGAGCTCATTAAACAAAAGATTCATAAGATGAATCCCAAGGTCACTTTATTAGTCAAGATTGAGATAAAAAAGCTTCAAAAAGTTGGTTTTATCCATCTTATCAACTATTCACCTTGGATATCGAATATAGTTATTGTTAGTAAACCTGATGGTCATATTCATATTTGCATAGATTTTTGTGATCTCAATAAGGTTTCACTTAAGGATGAATTTCCATTGCCTAATATTGATATGATTGTGGACTCGAATGCAGGCCATACCTTATTATCCTTTATAGATGGTTTATCAAGCTATAATCAGATTCATATTAACCCAAAAGTTTAGTATAAGATAGCCTTCACTACCCCTTGGGGTACATTCTATTACATAGTCATATCATTTCGGTTAAAGAATGTTGAAGTAAATTACCAACGAGTGATGACTCTCATATTTCATGATTTCATTCACAAAATTTTAGAAATTTCATCGATGAAATCTTGACTAAGTCCACAACTTGTCAAGATCACATAAAAAATCTTTGCCTTATTTTTGAAAGGCTTTAACTTTGTAAATGAGACTAAATCCTCTTAAGTGCATCCTTGGTGTAGATACCAATTTTTTTTAAGGATTTATTGTCTCTCATCATGGAATCAAAGTAAAAATTAATAAAATTTATGCAATCATTAACATGCCACCACCTAAAAACATCTCTCAACTACATAGTTTTCACGGGAAGATTGAAGCAATTCATAGATTTGTACCTCAATTGGTTGATCATACTCTTTTGCTCATGAATTTATTAAATAAAGATATCTATTTTTGATGGTATGATGAGTGTGACAAATATTTTGTGTCAATCAAAAGTTATTTGGAA
This sequence comes from Sequoia sempervirens, assembly GCA_007258455.2. Taxonomy (NCBI): domain Eukaryota; kingdom Viridiplantae; phylum Streptophyta; class Pinopsida; order Cupressales; family Cupressaceae; genus Sequoia; species Sequoia sempervirens. The sequence continues at coordinate 102,296,278 of VDFB02058242.1, forward strand.
AATCCTCCAATCTTGATGTCGACTATGTAGGAAAAACCCTTTTTACTTTATGTAGGATAGACCATTTTCTCGCCGGGTTCACTAAAAAGTAAAGGAGGGGATTTGCTACTCTCAAGACTCAAGACAAATAGAGTCTACAAGGAGAAAATAACCCTCAATTACCTCAAACTATAAAGCTCAAGTGACAATGTAGAAAATAAAGAATATTTGAATAACTAGATCAAATGAAATGCTAATCTATCAAGAACAAGAGTGATGAAACTATTTAACAAAAAAACTGATTATAAAATTATAAGCTATAGATTACAAAACAAAAACTTAAAAACATGTAGATTCTGCACCTGAGAGGGTTAAGTCTTGACCATGGATGATAGCATGCCACAGGGATGTTTATGCTCCATGTTGTCATTCTTGTCAAAACAAAGGATAAAACCTTTAAATTTGTTACACCCAACTCTTCAAAACTATACATCTGCACATAAGACAAAGAGGGAAAAATGTTAGGGCTATTTCGAGGCTTGCCTTAGGAAAACCCCCATTTTTGTGTTTCCACCTCCACAGATAGCCAAATAGATAGAGATAGACAAAAATATATGAAATGTAAAGACCTGTGATAGAAATAAACCCCGTTGAGGAGGAGAGCCCTTATCACGAATAAATGAGACAAATAGACAAATTAAACACATAAAATAAATAGACAAGAGAGAGTTACCAACAATCCATGGCTCCTCTCTTGGCTTGATAGATGTGATGTGCTTGCTTGCAAGAGAGCCTTGAATTTTTTTGTGATGAAAATCTAGCAGAGCTTCAGTATGGAGAGCAAGAGAGAAAATGTGTAGAAGAAAGAATGAAGCGATAGAGCAAGTGAGAATGAATGAGAGTGAGAGTGAAAAGAGGAGTTTTGTGAGGTTGAATGGGCAAGCAGATCCATTACATTCATGTTCTTTCCACAATGGCATGTGTCATAGGTAAAGGACATATGATTCCCTCATTTGAATCTTGGAATTTTCAGGGATGCTAATGTGTCGCACGAACATCCGCACATCACACAACCATTCTACTCAAAATTTCCCAAGAATGAGGTATCCAGACTGTTAATGCTTCATCGTTGTCCCCTATGAAGTTGAAATCATGAGATTTTGACTCATAGGCTTTTATCATTAATATGATAGGTTGTCATAAATGTAGTGGGCTAAATGTGTAAGTGTGAAATTTCCACAAGGTGCAATTTTATGACACTACACTATTTTATGAAAATGGAAAATCCCCCTAAATTCCTCATGCATTTAGTTAATTATTTCATGCAATAAATTAATTAATCAATCATTTTTTTCTAAGTTCACCAATCAATTTGAGTTGAGAAATAGTAATGATCTTAATTAAATACTAAAATAATGTGAAAACTCTTCCATGATTTCCACCTTTCCTCGTCATCTCTACCAATATTGAATCAAATTTGTGATCCAAGATTGAACTCAACCATCTATATGGTTCTTCAAATATCTATAAATCGAACCTATCATTCAATATTTTGATAGCACCCTTTTACACATCTATACCTTTTTAATTTTATCATCTAGGGAATTTAGTTATTATGCCATCAAAATGAGAACCCACATCCATCAAAATCATAGCTCCACATGGAACTCTATTTCAAATTTTCATGATTAGAGTAAAGTTTTTTAATTGCTTAATTGTAATACTTGTTATTTTTATCTATTTTCATTGAATTTAGTATGTTTATTCTTGAAATTTAATCTTTGGTTTCCATATGGTTGAAAACCTAGTTTTGTTGATGCTTTGTTGGGTATTGACTTTTCCTCTTTGATGTTATGAATTTTTTTCCTAATGGAGCAAGCACCAATATTTATTGGTTTAATATCAAACTTTTTTATTTAAACAATATATATTTTGATTAGCTATAGGTTTAAAGATTAGGATTTATGCATGCTATCTTGTAATAAATTTTACAAACCAAGGATAAATCTTAAGTAGAATACAATTGTTGAACCATTAGAGAGTTTTAATAGTATGTTAGCACCTTTTAATTGTTGAACCATTAGAGACTTTTAATAGTATGTTAGCACCTTTTAGAGGGTCATAAATATTTTGTTTATTTGGTGTATGTGCAAAGTGTGTTGTAAGCTATATAGAGGTATTTTGTAGCTAGTTATACTTGATCTAGTGAAATAATGTGGGTTCAAGGGTATATTTAGGTGTGGCTATTATTTTTTCTATTCATTGTTATATTTTAAATTTTTTAAAGATCCTATTATTGAGATGTTTGAGAACACCCTCCCAAGTGTAAAATGAGCCTAAAGAGAAATATGGTTTACCTACTCTTATTTTATACCTTCAACTACCCTCAATCTATTGATGACCATCTATTTCAATCTCTTGAAGACACCTCTAGACTTGAAGGTGTGCAAGTATGTTCTAGGATTTTGGACCTATTGTTGTGGGATCTATTACCATCCAATAATTCCTTTGATAATATTTCTACATATTCTAGTATCTCCTTAACCTCTAATATAAATTATTTTACCTTATATGTTCTAATTTCTTTAGTATTTAGAATAAAATCATAACTTTCTCTGTCTTTTATTATATCCTTCAAAAATTTCTTTTTTAAAACTAAACATACTATTGTATTATTGTCCACTTCTTCTTCCCTATGCTTAAATGGACTCAAAGTATGCTCTCATTTTTTCCCCTTATAATGGTATACATTTTCATTCTTCTATCATGTATCATCTTCCTATAAGATTACCACAACTTTCCTAATATGAAATGACAAGCACTAGTGGGAATCACATCACACATAATTTCATCCTTATAATTAATAATCTAGAAACTAACTAATCACTTCTCACTTACCAAAAGTTGGTGTCCTTTCTATAGGCACACAACCTTGTACAAGTTTGGATTCTTAATCTTCTTCAATTTGATTTTTTTTTCCATCTCTTGAGAGACTAAATTACCCATACTTCCACTATCCATGATCACCTTGCAATATATTCCACTTGATATACACATAATTTTTCTACTTTGTATTTGTTATTTCTTCTCCTTTTCTGATTTCATCTACACTCTCTTCAACATTAATGATTCCTCTTATTCTAGTTCTTTCATTCATTTGGGGTCAAGCCATAATTTCTCTATTTTCTTTTGTTCCTGTTGTTTCTTGTATCACTCACTCTCCTACTATTCTATTGTGCTTGTGGAAAATCAAAGTATTTATGAATAAATTCTTCACATTTGTAGAATATGTTGGTAAATCCTTTTCCCTTAAGGAATCTCCACAATCAAGTCATCTTACCATTGTAATTTTGTTATAATTACTATTTTTGTTGTGTTTGATTCTCATTCTTTTCCTTTTTGTCTACTTACACCACGAAATTATCTTCTTCCTCAATAAGCCTTCTTGTACCTCTATATTTTTTTTGTCTTGGTAACTTGTCCTTTACTTTTAAAGCATACTAGAAAGTTTATTCTACCATCATTATCCTAATTATAATAATATCATCTTAAATTAAAATTTGTAGCCCATTTAAATACCTAGAAACATTTCCTTTGTCTTCCATATATTATTTTGACATTGAATTATTTTTGTTTCAAGTTATACAACTTTCTAAATAAATTTTATTGATATTCTAATGTTAGGAATTTGGATTTCATCTTCACAACCATCCAATCCCATGTCTTAATTTTTTCTTTCTCATCTTCTTTATCTTTTTATTTTCACATAATCCTAATGTAGGGATGTATGTTCTCTCAATTTTCTATAGGAACATTTTACTTTCTTTAAATCTTGAATTAATTTATAAATTAAAATTTTCTCCCCTCTTTGATATCTAAGCTATAAGTTCTTCTCAATCTAAACTACCATTGTATTATGTAGTATATAATCTTAATTTACTTCTTATCTTTGACATTGTCCAAAAAATATACCTTTTGTATCATCCATTGAAAATTTTAATTCCAATTTCAACATTCTACTTCTTTCTTATCTTCACTATTTTTTTTTACTTAGACTCCTCTTTGGTGTGTTGCCTTCATTATGTCCAGCCTCATTATAATCCTTCTTAATACTTTTTATCTATAAGAAACCCATAGTGCATGCTATGTTCCTTCATGTGACATGTGTACTTCCAATCTCTCTATAGTTACACTACATATTTCTAACTCACCCAAAAAATATTTTCTTAGAGAATATCTTAACACAATCTAGTAACCACTTTGATGGGCCACTTGTAGATCTAGAATAGGGGATTTTATTAAAATGTACTCAATCTTACATCCCTAAATATAAATTATCACATTCAATACAAATTGGAGGAAAAAACTAATTAACAATATTTTATTTAAATTTTTTATAGCTTGTTGCAATCACCAACATTCTTTGTGATTTTTTTTGGTGGTAAACTATTCAAATGTACTATTCATTTTAAAACCAATATTCAACCTATAAAAAATTGTAGCAATATTTTTCTTCAATGGTTTATACGGGATGATGCAAGAAGTTGGGTCCACAAAAAGCTTAAAAAATGGAAGTGTTTTTGTTGTTTTTTAGAATTAGTCACATTTGGACTAAAAATTTGAGGCACTTACACAATGAATCTTAAAAAACGTTAGTACTATGGAATTTAGCATTCTGAATCTAGTTTCCAAATATGTAATTTATTCAAATACCCAGATGATAGAAATTAAATTTTGATAGGGATGTATAAAACCACTTTTTAAAAGTCATTTTTTTTACCATACCATGCACGTGTACATACACCACTTTTTGACCCAAATAAAAGTATTTTATTAATTCCTTTTGGGAAAAGAGAGCTAACAATATGAAAATTGATGATAAATTTTTTTTGTAATTTTTTTTATTGAATTTTTATTGGCCTTAATTGTTGTTTTTAAAAATCAGTGTGTACGGACATCATAATTGGACCTAAATTAAATCTTTTTTGAATCTTTTTTTTCATTGTGTAGAGAATTTTTTGAATATTGATGCCATATAATTTTTTTTACAAGAAACTTAACAAAAGAAAAAGTTATTAAAAAACAAAAAAACCTGATATTTCAAGTTTAAGGACTAGTTTGCTTCGAAATTAATTAAAAAATAACAAATATAATCCAATCTTAATAAAAATTATATATTTGGAAACTAGAAATCGTGTTCTCTAATGGGTTCTAATTTTATAGATTGATTCAGAAAAAAAGTCCATCAACCATATTGCCAAAGTTGGACATTCTTCTTCAATCTGCCTTAGTTTTTTAGTTGCAGGTCAAAGGTTGAGGGACAGGTTGCCAAGCCTTTCCTGGACCTAAAACTAAGGTAGCATGTGGGTTGGGAATTTAAAATTTTAAAAATGTGTATGCATCACAAAATGCATATGTGTTCTTTATTTTCTTGATTATTTAAAAAAAAAACTTTTTAGAAACCTGTAGGTGTTTTAAAACACGTACATGTTTCTAAAAGGTATTTAATTTTTAAATAAATGACTTGTACATGTTATAAAACGTGTACGCGTTGTATAATACGTACGTGTTATAATGTGTACACATTTTTTAAGGCTCAGGTACCTAAAGCATAACGCATACACGTGTTTTTAATAATGTGTATGCATTTTCTGCAAGAATTTTGTTTGGCCAAAACTTCCCCTCTTTATGGACCCAACTTCTTGCTTTTATGCATACATATGTTTCTATAGTGATGGAGGAGCATCCACGACTTAGTGCAATACTGTGTCGACTTGAAGGTGTCATTTTTGAATTTTTTCAATTTTGGTGTGTTGGATTTCATGTTTGATTATTGAAATTCATATTTTGGTGTGAAATTAAATATTTTTGTATGTGAAAAATTTTGAATTTGGATTTGATTTCAAATTGGGTCAAATTGGTGAAGGGGTATCATGGATAACATGCTTTAAAACTGAAAAAAAATGAAACAACAATTAATGGTGTGGGTTTATGGGAGCCATTAAAGCCATTTGTAACTCCTATTTTGAATTTCCACAACTCCTTAAAAAATGGGAACCCTGGAGGTGGGCGTTGATTTTCCTGAGGGGTTTTGGAATGCAAGCTAAATGTTAATGAAATGTATTGAAATGTCATTCCAGGAAAGCATGGGAAGATAAAAGTTGAATTTCTTTCATTTTGAGATAGTTTTTCATAGAAGAAAACCACAGGAAGAGAAGGGCATTGCTTACCTTTAGATGGTGATTCCATTATTGGATTGACAGGTTTTGAGAGTGTTAACAGAGGAAAAATCAACACAGGTTGTGCAGATTGAAGACATTGATTGTGAGAGAGGCTTTAAAGTTGCAAGTGTTGGAGAAGAGATTGTTTCTAGGCTTTGATTTGCTTTTGCAAATCAGATTGTAGATGTTTTCCATGGGTTTTATATGGCTTGTTATAGCCTTCACCTTTGATTAGAATGTAATAGCTTTATTTTCCCATTGAATAATACAAAAAAATTCCTATTGCACACTGCAACTTGGGCTTGAAATTGTGTTTCTCTCTCTGTGTATGAAAATTATTTGTGAGCTTTTTAATTTTTATTTGCAGCAATTTTTTTAAATTAAATAGCTCATACATTATATAGCCTCTTGCTTTAATGTTATCCCCCACCTTCAAGTGAAGTTCTTGTAGCAATCTATCACAAACTATGGTCTTAATCTTTCTTCTATTATTTGTTGCACTCAATTTTCTTGTTCAAATCCTAGTCCTAGTTTTCCTTCTTTCTCTATCACTTCAATGCTCATCTCTTATTTCAACACTCACTACCTTACTTTCTTCCTATTATGATATTTTCCTTTTTATTTCCTCTAATTCTTTTTCACTTTTGCTTGTCTCCTTGCATTTTCTCTTATAGTTTATTCTTTTCTTTTTCATGTCCCCCTACTAGCCCTTCACAATTCCTATTTAATTCACATCATCTAACTTGTTAGGATGTCTCCACGTGGCTAGCAATAGAAAACCAATAATTAAAATTTTCCAAAATCTATTCATTTCACCCTCTTGATTTTTTTCACATCGTATATAGAAATTCATAATTTTCATGATATTTGGCATAACCAAGAAACTAGAAAAAGACTCTATGTAGCTAAAGAATTATCAAGAAAATGGTTTTGATTCAATCAAATCAAGGAAAGACAAAACGTAATGTCATAAATTGAAAGATAATTGAAAAGTTACAATCATGATAAAATAACACAACATAATACAACTAAAAATAAAAAAATATTTTTACCAAGATTCGATAAACACCAAAATTTTAGCTATAATAAAAAACGAAATTGATTTGATCTACCAAAGACAAAAGCAATTGATTTGCCATCATGTGCCAATGTTAGACCAATCAAAGACAAAAGAAAACTAATCTAAATTAATGATTTTCATGGATTGAACTAGGGTTTGAGGAAGTAATAGATAAGATATAGGTTACGATTAGTATGGTAATAATGTCCAAAATGAAAGTTTGGTCATAGAGCACTCTTATTAACAAAATGGGATGAGAAAATAATGATAAACTGGGGTATGTTCATGATTCTTCATGTTTAAGGAGTTAGTAGGATGAATTTTAAATTAAAAAGTAAGACGATGAAGATAAAATGATATTTGTCTTCACGCAGAAATAAACATAAACACTAATAATACATTGCATGACAATTTGAGTGCATTTAGAGTAAGATGCATAATATGCATGAATTTGACAACGTAATCTAAACCATATCAAAAAAACATATTACCTAAAACAAATAATAAGACAAAGCTGCAAGCTCTTCTAATAAAACTTAAACTATGTGAACATAAACATATCAACAATATAGACATAAAAGAGAGCTTGATGATATCCATCAACATAATTTATAAATGAATTATCTCAAATTGAAAATCAAGGAACATTTTAGATCACATTTGGCTTCTTCTTGACAAATTATAAAGTTTCTACATCCACCACTCATATAGAAAATAGCATAAAGTGGCTGATATTTTAGTAAACTTTGCTATTGTCCCACTTGAGGATATCTGACAACTAGAACGCATGGAATAACATCATCAGCTTGCAAGAATGACACAGATATGAAAGAAAAAGGAGAAAGAATCATTGATGTCTACAAAGCAATCATGGATGTATGCAAAGCAACTTTAATTCTGGTATTTTGTTCTCTACTTTTATTCCAACAATGGAAAAAGGGAAAGAATCTCCAATGCCAATTGTGAGTATGATAAGACTTCCATTGATAAAGGATGAAGTGGAATTTTAGTTTCTCATTAAAATCTTCTCAGATTCCTCAAGGATAACCACATTCCAACGTCATGATGACGAGCTCCATACAATGGAGCTTTCAAAAGGAATCTCCATTGCTTCTGGAGATTATGACGCAGCTTATTCTATCCCAGATATAGGTAAAACCATGGAGTTGGGAATAACTCATCCTAACTACTTTTGGAAATCAATTATTAAACGATAGCAATTCATTTTAGTTAAAATTTATTATGAATTGATTTTGTAGTTTATTAATAATAAGTTTATATGTTTTTAATAATTTAATTAAATCTCTGCTTGGGTGGTTAGGTTTTTTGTTGTTCATCTTCAGTTTTCAGAAATGTTTGATTGCGGTTTATGTAAATTGTTAGTCTTCAGTTTTCAGAAATGTTTGATCTTTGTTGCAGCTTATGTAAATTGTTAATGTCGATCAGGCAGCTTTGTTGTGTCTCTTTCTATGTCTGATTTGTACAATGATATCTTCCGTGGGCAAGCATTTTGAGATCTTTCTCAGCTTACCCTAACTATGTACATCTTTTTAAAATTATCAATAGATATTTTACAGTGGCATGGCCACTTTTGTTTAAAAAATAATATTTAATTAAATCAAATTTATATGAAAAATATTGGAATTGGAACAAGTTTAGTTTATTTGGAATATCGATTATTTATTTTGAATGAAGTATATTTTTAAAAAAACCCAATTGGTTGTAAGTCTAAATTATTTGAAATTATATATTTTATGTGTTTAATCTATTTGTTGATGTAGATAATTGGATGAACAAGAAAGAGTCTATGGTTTCCTTTTTTAACTATAAATGTTTGAGCACATGACAACTACTCATTCTTCAAAAGAAGTAGTGCGAACATGACAATTCAAAATGATTGTGATAGTTATAGTGCTATTTTTTAGTGAAGAATTCCATTTTGCATCCATGCATATTAAAAGCATATTGTTGTGTAACATCAATTTTTTATGGAATGATGGACAATAAAAAATAATCATTGATAAGGTGGACAACTAAATATTTTTGTTGATTCATTAACAAATCTTGCAAGAACTAATAAAAAGCACTACCACATATTGACTATAGAAATTATTACTATTAATCTATGATACTGTAACTTATTTTTATGAAAAACATCAGGTGGGAGAATAGTATGTACACCTTGTAATCCTTGTTGACATTTTAATTCTTACTTAAAATATTTATGTTAGGAACACTTATCTACATAATTATTGGAATTATCTAATAATTTAAGTGTTTTTTAATGGAAATTGATATTACTTGCAGTTTAAGTTTTCTTTAACTTTCAGCTCAAATTTTATTTTAAATCATGTTATTCTTAAAAGCCTACTTTAGTTATAATTTATTTCATGAATTGAAGTGCTCAAGTTGCATAAGTGATTATTGGATTTTTAAAAGAAATCCACTATTAGGTCTGTAATTTGTAATCAAGATAGATTTTGGTGTAGGTAATTGTTGCTAAGGTTACTCTAGGAAGTTGGTACTTGTATTGCTACCTAAATCTTATATGTGTTAAAGATATATTCAATAACAAGGGATTATTTCTTAATTTATTGTAATATTGTTATGTTATTTAAATATAATCTAAATTGTGTTACTTTTTGTTTCTACACCCTTAATCTTATAGTGTGCATAGGAATATCACTAGTCAACTCATGGCCACCTTAACTCTTAATTAAGTTGTGTTATTAATTATTTAATATTATTTAGTTAAGTAATTCCTCCTCGGTGTTATATTTAGGCACCTAAGTTGGCCTGGGTTGTAACCATGTCATAATTAGGTATATATAAGAGCTAATGGTTAGTTATTAACTTCATATTTTGAATAACACTTATAATGGAGGTATTTAGAGGCTTTCCCCCTTAAAGTGGCTTGTTATTCTCAATTATTAAAAATTATGTGTAGTATATTTTATATTATTTCTTCTCTTCTACAATGTATTCCTTTACATTTGTTATTTTTCTTCTTGTAAGGGTTTCTCAACTTAAATTTTGTGTTATTTATTATTTATTTTAATGGTTTTAGTTTATGTAACTTTGTAGTAACTCTTATATGAAGATTAATTTGGATTGTGTTTATCATTCTCTCTAGAACAATAAAAAATAGATTGATAAAATAATCAAATGCTCCAGATTCCAAGAGTACTATAATGAAAACACCACATATAATACTTATAGTCAATTTATAAATTCAAATCAATGGTGTACTAAAAATTTAATACAAAATACTTATTTTTGGCATTACAAATATCATCCATGATTTGATTCATGTCTTCTTCCTTCTGCCCTATTATCATTTAAAACATGTACATACATCCCTATGAAAATTGCACAAGCTTTGTACACAAATAACATGTGGATCTTGTTGAACACCTGAAATATTGAGAGGGGGGTGAATCGGTATTCACTTAAACTCATTAACTTTGTCAATTCGCAAATCCATTCAAAGCATCATATTTAACTTGTAGTAAATGAAATGAACCTATAAAACATGCATCACATCAATGAACACAAGAACACCAGATTTACATGGAAATCCCTTGAAAGGGAAAAAACCACGGTGAGGATTAGCTCACAATATATTATAACTGGTTATAATGTTTGATATAGAATGGTGGACTCATTGTCCAAAAAGAGAATGACTCACTTCCAGTGGATCACTGCTAAGGGACTCACTCCCTAGAATAGAAAGAGGTAGAAGAAAGGGTGGCTCACTACCAATGATGAACTGCTAACAATGCATTTGACATATACTGAAGATACAGTTCCATTGAAGCTCATAAAATTGACTTAACACACTTCATACTTCACCAAAACTACAATTCACACTTCTTTCTACACTAGATCTCACACTCACACTTAATCACCTCACATATATCTTTACACAAGGAATTAACCTTGTATATATACCAGAACTATCCAAAACATCAATTAGGTCAGCCTAATTGGATGTCAATGATATCAAGTTTCCACAATCCATATTTTTCTTTTTCAATGATCTCTATATTAGATTGTGTGAGAATTTTTACATCAACATTTCAAATCACACTTTGTGATCCATCATCGGGATGAAAAGAAAAGAGCTTAAGGAGGAAAATGAAATGTTGCATACCAAGACTACTTAAAAAGGAGAGGGAAGGGCAGTAGGAGAGAGAAAGAAGCATGAGGACCAAGAAGGACAAGACAAAGGAGAAATAAAGAAAAAAGAAAACATAGGTTAAAAAGAAAAGAAGGAAGAATTAAAAATTAAAATAAAGATTAAAAATAAAAAGCCAAAGAAAGAAAAACATAAAGGAACACAACAAGTAAATCAACAAAAAGAGCCAAAGAATTATGAAAGAAGGGAAAAAGAATTTAAAGGAGAGCAATTAGAATTAAAATAAGCTGAAATATAAGAAAGTAAGCAAGCACAAGCATATAAAGAAGGTGAATCAATAAAAATGCAATCACAAGAATGAGAACAATAAACAACCCCAAATTCGCAAGCGAATAAATAGATATACAAAATAAATGCACATGAACAAAACAAAAACAAAAAACAACTAACACACTACCAAAGAAATAACAATAAAATAAATATACAAAGCAAATAAAAAAACTATTCACAAGAAGGAATAAACTTAAAACTAAACATAAGAGAAACCAAAGCAAAAAAAATTAAAAAACAATGAAGAAAAGAAAGATTAAACATAAAAAATACAAAAACAAAAAATGAAAGAGAAAGAAAGAAACCAATTACATAATGGAGAACAAAAGACAAAGGGACCAAACAAAAAAAAACACAAGGAATTAACAAAACAAAAATAAAATACTATATAAGTGAACATACATCAATTGAGAGTGGACACAAATACAACCAATAGACAAAGAAAAAAGAATTCCCAAAAAATTTAAAAATTTAAACAAGAAACCAAACAAAAGAAAAACACTAAAGTTACGTAAATAAAAAAGAAAACTTATATACAACCATCAAACCAAAGAACAAGCACAATACACAAAAACAAAAACAAAACTATATGCAATAAGAGAGGGGGAACAAAATTTAAAATTTAAAAACCCAAAAAGGAAATAAATACAAAAAGGATCAAAATAAAAATAATTCTATAAACAATTACATGTCTAAATACAATTACATAAACTAGTGAATGAATTTGGTAGATATGTATTCACAAAGTTTATGTATTTGTGTTTAGATATGTATATGTTTACAAAAAGGTTAAATAAATAAATACAAAAAACACAAAAAAATACATGTCTAAATATAATGACATAAACAAGTGAATAAATTTGGGTTTAGATATGACATAAACAAGTGAATAAATTTGGATTTTTCTCCTTAAGCTCTTTTCTTTTCATCCTAATGATGGATCACAGTGTGTGATATGAAATGTTGATGCAAAAATTCTCACACAATCTAATACAAAAATCATTGAAAAAGAACAATATGGATTGTGGCAACTTGATATCATTGATCATCATCTTTATCCTCATCATACTCCCATTTAACCATCCTACTAGCAGGGACTAAAATATTGAGAGCGTCATCCTTCTCAGGGGAGGGGATTCTCTAATGATCAACTTCCTGCTCCATAGGAACATGTTCTATAGATTATTCTTGTACATGGTCCCCACCACCTTGCTCTATTTCAGAATAAGTTACCAAAGGGGCAACTATCAATTCATCACCTACCTCCATTTCCTGTATTTGTGTGCCCTGAGCTATAGATTGAGTTGGTTGGCTCCTCACCTATGCATCATGGTGCTCCTTGGAAACCTTGGCTTTTACTTCAGCCTCTTTCACCTTTTCAAAAATATTTTATCTTTGAAATCTCCCAATATTACCTTGGATTGAGCATATTGGTCCTTTATCTTAGCAAAAGGACTCACATAGAAAGGGTTTTCTTTTAATATTTTCTCCTCAATAACACAAATAGTTCTCCACTCATTCTTCCTCTCAGCAACTGCTTCATCAAAGTGAAAATTTCTAATTGTATCCTCTATGTAGAGGAAGTGATGGTGGAAACTAGACCTTCCTCTTGCCTTTCTCTCCTTGTCAACTACTTCCCCAGGATCACAATTCCTTACTTGATCTTGTTTCATTGTGTAATTATTGATGAGAGTGTCAAAATTCTCAATTCCCTCCTTGGAGGTAACCACAAAACATGAAAATGCACATTTGGGATTAATAAGAGATTCTTTCCTAGCACTCCTAAAGTGCTCTTTATCTATGGAATCTAATTGCCACATTATCTCCATGAAAGTAATTCTATGTAATACACACACTAGTAGGTGATAGGGTGGCACCAATAATCCATAAATGTTGATAGTAGTGTAACTAGTGTGCAAGTACCAATCCCCCCAGTTATGCTTTTGTGTTGTATTTTCTTGAAACTCCATTGACCTCAAAATTTCCTTCACACCCATAGAAATTCTATAAACAGGTTCAAACCCAATTTCTCCAAAACTCTGAACTTGAACCCATTATAGAAAGCAACATAATTTGAATGAGGACAATGCATATCCGAAATGTGGGTCCACATTTGCATGGGAAATTCATTATCTTAGCTATCTCTTTTCCTTAACCTCATAAAGTTTCTCCACACCCTCCTACCTCTCCACAACAACATATGCATTAAAAGTGAATAATGTCTGGAAGATAGAGGAGGTCTTGCATCCTTCAAATTCACCAAATTATTATGAATTTCCTCTGCTAGATAAGAAGCATAATCAAACATCTTGTTCTGATATTTGTTTTGTATATCAAAGGCCATAACCACCAAAGGGATGCTCATCTTTATGTCACATTTCCTTGCCAAAACCTATCACAACCTATAGTCATTGTTCTTGAAATAGTCTTCAAATTCATCACAATCAAAAGGTTCCACATCCTTGGGTCCAAAAGATACACCCTTCTTGTTTAGATCATGCCTATTGTGCCTAGGTAGCACATTATTCCTATAACCATACTTTTTCTATTCATACTATTGATACAATTCATTGAAATCAATTGAATGGGTTGCAGAGGGATTCAAATTGAAAACCTCTATAATTTGGATTCTTGTAATGTCCAACATGGGGGCTCCATTTGTAAAGCTCTTAATTACTCTATCCTTGGGGTCATATCATCTAGCCAACTCTAGAATCAATTCTACTTCCACAAAAACATTAGGAACAATTAGCTTGCTAATGTCACATGTCTAGAGATGACATGTTGGATGACTTGCAAACCTTCTGTTGAAAGCATAAAGGCACAGTTCCAAACCACTTTGAAGCACAACAACAACACCTACCCTAGATGCAAAGTCTTGAAAGTGGCTTGTCAAAAAACCTTCACCAGTTGCCCTTTTCCTAACTGGTTTCACCTCTAAAGCTGAACCTTTAGATGCTTCCTCCATAAACCTAGTGAAGTCCCTTTTCACAGAGCTCTTCTTCTTGGATGCCTTGAATACTTATGGTTTTGCTACATCATCCTTAGGTTTGTTTTTCTATCCCTTTTTTGTTTGGGTTTCACTTTCAGTTTGGGCGCCAAGTTGACTCATTTTTCAAGGTTTAAAGGAGCTAGGGTTTCAAATTAAACAAAAACTAAGGCTCTACTCTCAAATTTATAGGGTTCACACTCAAATTCTACAAATATTTATCCCACTCCTCAAACCCCACATAATACTATGAATTTCTTTTATATAACAGAGAAAATAACAACCTAAGCTAGAAACCCTACAATTCAACCCCAATTTTCAAATTACCCAATGCTTGAAACCAAACACAAGAGCATATAAAATTGATTTACCCGAGAAAACAAGCACTTTGTTCCTCAAATTTTCTTCACCTGAAACTTGTGTTCACTTCTCCACTCCTGAACTCTTATGAAAATGGCTGAAAAATGATTAATTCACTCTTTTAATGGCCTTAGAAGTGAGTAGATTTTCCATTAATGGTGAAAGATGGCTCACCTAAGCAAACAAGAGCATTTATGACACTTAGTCATTTATGTTTGAATTTTAGCCATTGATGTATTTGATTTAAATCTCAATCGATGGATCTCCCTCACCCTTTCCCATTGATTTTTGCTTTCCATCACCTAGCTTTAAAATAGTGATGATACCTTGATAGATCGCTATGTGGCCGCTCCACATTCTCCATTACTTCTTTTATAAGATCATCGCGCATCACAGTAAGATGATTGCTTGAAAAGGTGAAAAAAGGATGCAAAGAGTTCCTTTGATGGAGGGAATATTCATAGGAATATTCTCCCATCGCTCATCACTCATCACTGAAGTGTTTCAAAGTTTAAATCATGTTTTAGTGATGTATCAATCTCAAGTGATGAAAAGGAAATTACAAGTTCATCATCACTCATCACTCATCGTTGGAATGAGTTAAGCAATAATTTTTTTTCAACGATGCAAAGGACCAACGCGATGTAAAGGAAATACAAGGGCCATCACATGTCGTGGAAGAGGTTAAGTGAGCAATATAACTTTAGCAATGTGAAAGAGGGAAGCAATGCAAAGGAAACATAAGCCATTGCACATCGTGGACATGAAATGAAAGATGATAAAATTGTAGCTATATAAAGGATGCATGTGATGCAAGTAAAAGGAGTCCATTGCTCATCACAAAAATGGAACTGTTATCTTCTAGAAATGCACCCTATGCAACAAATTTGGAATTCTAAGCTTTCTAGAGAAACATGGGATCATTTCAAGGTTGTGGGTCACCTGAAGTTGAAATGAACCTCCGGAGAAGGCCGGTTTCCTTTGGTGTCACCTAAACTATTGATTCTGTAAGGAAAAGGGAGAAGGAGAATGCATACAAAATGAAAATTAAATCTTATGGTGATACACCTAAACATTACTTGGATTTGAAAAATAGACTTCATACACTTGCTTGCAATGACTAAAGATAAATTTGCACAACTCACTTCTACATATATTTTTTGCAAAAGTGTTTCACAAATAGGTCCTGATGCTAAGATTCCTAGAAGGAAAGTTAATTTCACATCTAAAATTCATTACATCTTTTGACACAATTTGTGACCTGCAAAAACCATGCTTTCTGCATAAAGGTTCTAAAATTTGAGACAAAGCTCGAAGGAAATAAACATTTACCTCACTAAAAGGTTGATCAATCAGCTGACTGGACACAAAAATGCAAAGAGAAAGTAGGCAAGAGCTTCAAATCAGTAATAATCAAGGTCTTTACTGGATTTCATTTCCAAAATTGAGTTACAAAAGTCTGCTAATCTAAGAGAGGACTACCAGAGTCACTATCTTTCTAAAAAAGCATCAGAAGAACCCCCCTTTTTACAAAGAGGCAAAAATGCCTTATATACAAAAGTGATGTCGCCCCTTTAGGGCTTACAAAATATCCGTCTTCAGAAAATCTCCCTTAGATTTTTTGCATGAAATTAATGTTGCATTCAAGTGCGTCCCTGTTGTCCATGTCAGTGAAGAGTTATTCCTAGGAGAAGCCTTCAGATCTTTTGCAGCTACCGCATTCACTTCTGGTCCTCGTGTCCATCTTCGAACCTCCCTGTCAAGCTGCTTTGAATGCTCTTGAGCTCAGAACAGATCCACGTTGTTTTCACTCTATTGACCTTCTTTGCAGGGGGGAGTCAAACAGTCAAGTTGCTAATGGTTCATCTTTGGCTCCTTCAGATTGTTCGAGCATACTCCACGTAAGATTCCCATGCGGTCAAAGATTGCTTCATTAGAATCGCATGTCGGTGAGACACTAGAAGTGTCTCCCGAATGCGATTAGACTCCTCAGTTGTTATCGGCACAGCTCACAACTGTTGGCAAGACCACATAGCGAGTTCAAAAGTTATATTGACATCCATAGTGGCTGTCACCCAGACCATCAGCAAGAATTTTCACTTTCTGGAAGACCTCATGGTGAGCTCATTAGTCATACCGATATCCCCTCTTCTGTGGGCAAGTTGATCGCTATTGGCAAGACCAACATCAGCTGGGGAGACGTCACAACGAGCCACGATGAGTTCATTTTGTATCAGCAAGACCCTCTCAGGTCGGCAAAACGTCACAACGAGGCTCAGAATCCTTTGGCGAGCTCATCCTTTATGTTGGGGAGACCTTTGTCAATTAGGAAGACCTTGTGGCGATATCACTCTATTCTCTCCGGGCTTATATCCTTCTTTCAGTGAGACACTGGCAGGTCGGGGAGAGGTTATATCGATGAGACTCTCCCTCATTGGCGAGACGTCACCCCAAAGACACCACCATTCGCCAAGACCACACCATGTCGGCAAGACCATACTCCGATGGCCAGGTGCTAAACCGAGACCCTTCATTGGTCGGCTAGATCTTATACTTTCACCAAGAAATCATGGCAACTTTACTTTCCTTTGCCCCGAGCTCATAACTTTTCATCTTGGCAAGACTCCTCCTAGTCAGGAAGACCTCTTGGTGAATTCATCTTGTTTCGGTGGGAGCCCACCTTCTTGTGTACAATGGTCGGCGAGACAAACAAGTTGGGGAGAGCTTTCGTCGAAATCACAACTCTTGCCGAGACCTTCGCTTTTGGTGAGACTTTACTCCAACACCGGCTGCTTCGGCGAGACTACCAATGGTCGTCGAGACTTCATGACAAAGCCTTCCTTTCTTGGCAAGCTCGGATCTTCTTTCTGTTAGGCATCGGTCGATGGCACCTCCATTCATTGAGACCCCACCTCCTCGAGAAAACCCTTTGCCGAAGGAATAACTTTATGCTGAGAGCTCCCCGGTGAACCGATGTTGGCATGACCCTTGCTAGTTGCCGAGACATCACAACGAATGTGAAACCTTCTCCTTGATGGCAGCCTTTTGAACAACCTTCGGTAAGACTTTCATCTATCAGCCGTAGATTATGGCGAATGCAAATATTTCTCCCCGCCGATGGCCTGATGAATAACTGCCGGTGTGACTTCCTTCTAGCAGAGAGATAGATAAAAACTCCTGGCGACCCGAATGTCCTGGCGACTGGTGTATTCAAACAAATAGAACACACTACCAGTCGGCAAGACAACAGGAAGGTCTTGCCGACTTTCTTCTCTAATAAGTTTTGTGCCAAAACTGATTGAGGCATACTTTTCAACTGAGCTCCTTGTGAAATGTCATCAGATTCATGACCTAAACCTCGATGAAAATGTCCCATTTGGCCATTATGAACATCTGAAACATAATTCATCTTGCCTGATTGAGCTCGTAGGTGAAAATTGGGCAACATTTCTGGCGACCTTTGTTGGATGTTTGCCTGCTAAACACAGAAACCAGTAGCCTAGGCCTATCCATTGGGCACAGAGTCATTGGGAAAATGCAGGAACAGACCTGGAGCAGCTTTGTACATGACTATAGCACATTGTAACTCGAGAAACATATCACTTAGATAATTTATTGAAAACAGGAAAAACTACTGAATGGAAACTACTTATTTGTGTTGGAGCAACACTTAGGGAATTGAAACAGCAACTAAACCTATTCTAACCTAAACTAACTAGAAAAGAAGCTGGTCAAACAAAACCTTCACCAGCACTATGAAATAACTACCCCTCCTGACTAATAAAAGATGAATTGCAAGTTGACGACTTGCAGAAAAAACATGATAAAAGAGAGAAAATTCCCATACTAATTGTAGAACACTTGGAAAATAAATCAACTCACCATTTCAAATTGATCACAAAAAATGATGTCTGCAAATGGATAAGTGGATATATCTTGTTGTTCCAATGTAGTAACTGCATCAAATTTTGCTGGAACAATAACACACTTTTCTCTCCTTGGCACTTTGTTAAACAAATATTTAATTGAGCATCATCTGGAAAGGATAAACTCCTTACTCTTAATGCTGATTTTCTTGTGAATATCTGCTTCTTCTTTGTCTTGCACAATGGTAATCTCATTTGAATGAATTGGCTCAGAGGTCAATGAAATGTCCGCTTCATTTACCCTATCAAATTGGTCAAATGTTGTCAAGTCATGGTTGTCTTGGATTTTCTGCATATTGATCAACACACCACCATCATATTCCTCAGTATGTTGATCAACATTTGGCATTAGGGATTGTATCATAAATTTTCCTTCAGTTCCCTCCATAAAATTAGGAAGCTCATCAAGTAAATCAGTGAGGGCTTGAGGTACAGGCTCTTTTTCATTTGATATACTGATATCTACCTGATGCGCTTCAATAAAAGGTCATTTATAATCCAAGCTTGAAATGAAAATCTCTAGGTCATCCCAGAACAAATCTTCATCATTTTGCACAGTACCAGTCCCCTTACTGATAAGAGGACTATTGTTTTCCTCATGACGACACTCTTGAGGGAAGAAAAATTTCTGCTCTGTTGCATCTATATGATCTTTCAAGATATACTTTTGTTGATCATGCTCATCTTGATGGAAGAACACCTCGTCATTGGTGTTATCACCTTTTTGTTGTTGAAACCCTATCACTGATGGTTGTTTAGACATGCTTTTTCCAACCTCATTATCAAAACCAGGAAGTTTAGAAAAAAATTAATTAGGGTTTCATCACTTTGTTCAACAAAACTAGGAAGCTCATTAGATGAATATGACATAACTCCATGTTCAGTTGCCATTTCTTCTTTAGAACTCTGTTGTCCTAACTGGCCCTGTTCATTAATCACTTGTAACTACCTTGATTTTTCATTTTGAACTTCATGCTCAAATTTATCAATACCCAAAAGAGTTTTATCTACCTCAAAAACTTCTTTTATCTTGTCACTAGGCTGACTTTGCAATTGAAAAGATTGCTCTTGAGGGATAATGGACTGAGTTTCCTCAACTGCAGGCTTTTGCACAAGATGATAACTCCTATGGAATTTCAAACTTAGGGAGCTTAATTGAAGAATTAGAAGACTTACTTTGTTGATCTTGTTGATCGGTTAGAACAGTCAAGGATTCTTCAGAACAAGTGTCTTCTTGCTGCTACAATTGATAACACTTAATGGCTAAATGCAAAGGATTCACATTCTTAAGCTTCTCCCAGAGGATTAAGTCATCTTGATCAATAAGTTGCTCCTCCTATGCTTTCCTTTCGACAGAAGTTTCATTATGTTCAAAGCCTGGAACATTGAATCTTGTGTAATGAATTCCTTCCTCAAAGAAAGGATTTGAAAAGGAAGCAGCTGATTGGGGCATTTGAGAAAGTTGCTCCTCAGGAGAGTTAGACTTACTTTGTTCAAATTCTTGTGCTAAATGGGATCCTCTTTGTGTCTCAACCTCCTGCTGATGAATATAAGCTTGATAAGCAAGCTCCTCCTGCTGCCTATTGATCTCTTGCTAATTTTCAATTTCTTCAAACTGCTTTTGGAAATATAAAGACATATTCTCTATACTCATTTCATCTAAATTTTGAGGCTCATATGAAGAATAAATTTTCTGATTGGAGATAAAATAATCCTCTTGGGGTTGTTGACGAGCATAAGCATGCCACTGCTGAACTTGTGCAGGGGTGGGTGGGTAGGCCAATTGAGCTTGCTGGTAACCCACTGCTACATAATTATTTTGAGTAAAACTAGCGGTATCTTGAATAGGGTATGACTGATAAAAAGATGCAGGAAACATAACTTCATTAAATGGTGAATGGTAAGACATACTATCATGAAACCAACACTTAGAATGGTGAAACTAGATACTTCTGGCTTGGAGTCACCAGGTATGTTAAAAACTTGCCTCCAAAGGTAGAAAATACTGTTGTACACACGAAACAACAGTAATACATGGTACAAAAGGGATTGACACAGTCAGTTCTTTGTCTCACCAGGTGTGCCAAAACTGTTATCTTCTAGAAATGTACCCTATGCAACAGATTTGGAATTCTGAGCTTTCTAGAGAAACATGGGATCATTTCAAGGCTGTGGGTCACCTGAAGTTGAAATGAACCTCCAGAGAAGGTTGGCTTCCTTTGGTGTCACCTAAACTATTGATTCTGTAAGGAAAAGGGAGAAGGAGAATGCATACAAAATGAAAATTAAATCTTATGGTGATACACCTAAACATTACTTGGATTTGAAAAATAGACTTCATACACTTGCTTGCAATGACTGAAGATAAATTTGCACAACTCACTTCTACATATATTTTTTGCAAAAGTGTTTCAAAAATAGGTCCTGATGCTAAGATTCCTAGAAGGAAAGTTAATTTCACATCTAAAATTCATTACATCTTTTGACATAATTTGTGACCTGCAAAAAACATGCTTTCTGCATAAAGGTTCTAAAATATGAGACAAAGTTCAAAGGAAATAAACATTTACCTCACTAAAAGCTTGATCAATCAGCTGACTGAACACAAAAATGTAAAGAGAAAGTAGGCAAGAGCTTCAAATCAATAATCAAGGTCTTTACTGGATTTCATTTCCAAAATTGAGTTACAAAAGTCTGCTAATCTAAGAGAGGACTACCAGAGTCACTATCTTTCCGAAAAAGCATCAGAAGAACCCCCCTTTTTACAAAGAGGCAAAAATTCCTTATATACAAAAGTGATGTCGCCCCTTTAGGGCTTACAAAATATCCATCTTCAAAAAATCTCCCTTAGATTTTTTGCATGAAATTAATGTTGCATTCAAGTGCGTCCCTGTTGTCCATGTCGGTGAAGAGTCATTCCTAGGAGAAGCCTTCAGATCTTTTGCAGCTACCGCATTCACTTCTGGTCCTCGTGTCCATCTTCGAACCTCCTTGCCAAGCTGCTTTGAATGCTCTTGAGCTCAGAACAGATCCACGTTGTTTTCACTATGTTGAACTTCTTCATAGGGGGGAGTCAAATAGTCAAGTTGCCAATGGTTCGTCTTTGGCTCCTTCAGATTGGTCGAGCATACTCCACGTAAGATACCCTTCATTGGTTGGCTGGATCTTATACTTTCGCCAAGACATCATAGAGACTTTACTTTCCTTTGCTCCAAGCTCGCAACTTTTCATCTCGGCAAGACTCCTCCCAGTCGGGAAAACCTCTTGGCGAATTCATCTTGTTTCAGCAGGAGCCTACCTTCTTGTGTAGAACGGTCGGCGAGACAAATGGGTTGGGGAGAGCTTTCGTCGAAATCACAACTCTTACCGAGACCTTTTCTTTTGGTGAGACTTTACTCCGACGCTGGCCGCTTCGGCGAGACTACCAACGGTAGCCAAGACTTCATGACGAAGCCTTCCTTTCTTGGCGAGCTCAGATCTTCTTTCGGTCATGCATCAGTCGATGGCACCTCCATTCGCTAAGATCCCACCTCCTCGAGCAGACCCTTCGCGAAGGAATAACTTTATGTTGAGAGCTCCTCGGTGAACCGCTGTCGGCATGACCCTTGCTAGTCTCCGAGACATCACAGTGAATGTGAAACCTTCTCCCCGATGGTAGCCTTCTGAACAACCTTCAGCAAGACTTTCATCTGTCAGCTGGACATTATGGCGAATGCAAATCTTTCTCCTTGCCGATGGCCCGATGAATAACTGTCAGTGTGACTTCCTTCTAGCGGAGAGATACATAAAAACTCTTGGTGACCCAAATGTCCTGGCAACCAGTGTATTCAAACAAATAGAACACACTGCTAGTCGGCAAGACAACAGGAAGGTCTTTCCGACTTGCTTCTATGATAAGTTTTGTGCCAAAACTGATTGAGGATGCTTTTCAACTGAGCTCCTTGTGAAATGTCATCATATGCATGACCTAACCCTCAATGCAAATGTCCCATTTGGTCCTTGTGAACATCTGAAACATAATTCATCCTGCCTGATTGAGCCAGTAGGTGAAAATTGGGCAACAGGAACCAATGAGAAAGAAGCTTTCAGTGATACACAATGCAAAGACTTAAGTGGTGGTAATTAGCACATTCCTTAAAGTTGTTTATAAAGAAGGGGCTGCCTAGATATAACGAAGAGTGGGGATTTAAAATAAACTCAATGCCTAATCCAACCTAGGATAGAAAGATAAATTATTTCAAGATTCCAACTTTATAAAACAATAAATCTTAGAATAAAGTGAAAGGAAAATTATCACATGACAAAGCAAATGAGAACCCTAGTCATAAGGGGTCGAATCACATAGGGAAAATGGCTTAAGATGTAACTAAGACAACTATAAACCTAAGCCGATAGGTCAATGGAAGATTAGAACAAAAGAACAAGGATTAGGATGAAAGGAAAATATTCAAAGTAAAACCTAACAACATAGCATAAAACCCTAAACCCTTAACAATAATTCAAGACCTAGAACTACCAAAGACCAACTCAGAAATTTTTGTATAGGGTTCCACCATGTCCCTAATAAAATTTCTTCACCAATACAAAAATAAGATACTGAGTGGATAAGGAAAGGTGGCGAACGTGGGAATTGCATCATCCCGTTTCATTTTTTAAGGTAAGAGTGATGTAAATGGGAATTTTCCTAGGGGTGAAAATTCACTCCATTACATTTCCCCCCCACTTTAGTGAGCATACATGTTAGTGAATGTGAGGTAAAGTAGAAATAAAGCTGAAGAGAATATACCTAAATCATCAAGGAAGTAGGCCACAGTTTGACACACTCAAATGCACATGAGAGAGAGGTGGCTCCATAGGTACTCAGTCATGTAGAAGGTGAACCAAAGCTTTACAAGTGCTCGATTCTATAGAATTGGATCCATTGGTGCTCATTCTCGTAGAAGGTGAACAAAGGTTCTACAGGTGCTTGGTCCTATAGAAAGAAAGCTCTTTACAAGTGCTTAGTCCTACAAAGGAGGTGCCATAGGTTCTCAATCCTAGGGGGCCAGAAACAAAATTCTCCATATAGTTTGATTAGTTCTTATAGGTGCTCAGTACTACAAGGCGAGCTTGATAAGGTGCTTGTTCCTCCAAGCTTGATTGTAAAAGCGGCCTCACAAGTGCTCAGTCCTGAAAAGAAACATATTAAGCTGTAGAAAAAACATGTTAGGCAAGAAAAAGTCACACAAATAAACAATCATATCTCAAAACAAAAAAATTAAGGAGAAGCTTTCAAAGGGGTCCCTCAAGAACCCTTCAAGATAGCAAAGGGCCTGTTCAAAGGGGCACTCCAATTGAAAAGCATAACATTTTTTTGCAAATGATCCTGTCATCAAGGAATCTAATAAAAAGAATGGCCTTCTTGAAGGCAAGCTTTCCAATTCATTTTTGTACAAATTCATTTTCGCAAAAAAAATCATACTAAGGGGATCCTTATTGAAGGATTGGATTTTTTTAAAATGTAGAATTTTTAGTAAGAGATTCTTTGGACACTGAATGCACCTTATTGAAAATTAGAGAAGTAGTATCCCCCCTTATAATGGTGTGTGTGAATCGAAGGAGCACATAGAATCCTAAGGAAAGGAAGAAGAGAAAGTGATGTTATGGCCCATGAGACATAGTGAGATGTAAGCATGGAAATGTTGTCACCAATGTGAGGGACATGTAAGCACCACAACATTATAAAGCAAGTGGAAAGAGAAGCAATTGAAAACAAAGAAAACAAGGACCAAGTAGAGACAAGGAAATCAAGAGACAAGGGGATCTGGGAGTTCGAGGTCAGATCAGTTCTTATAGGTAACCTATGATATATGTGTGAATGAAAGATCATCAGTCCCAAAAGTTCCTAGAACTGAATAAGAGCACATGAAGAAAATAAAAAAATAAAAAAATTGGTCAACATGGAAGGAATGCCTAAATTCCCCCAATGCTCTGCATCATCCTCAATTGTCAAAAATCAAGTTAAAACATGTAGAGGAATTTTACGACACAATCTCACTCCTGTATCCAAGCATCTACAAGGGTGACAAGGGTCCTCTAGGAACACATAAAAAAAAGCACAAGGGAAATACAACACACACAAAAATCTAATCTATAGATAATGAAGAGGTACCCCAAGTCCTCATCAACTAAGAGGTCATCATTCTCCCAAACTAGATCATCATATGGGGAGGGTGGATGAGCTTGCAAGGGCAAGATAGTGAGGGGAGAACCCTCTGAATCTCCTACAAAGATAGCTAATGAAGAAGGCCCCTCAAGGTCTCCTTCACTCAAATATTTTGAGGTAAAAGTCATCGATCTCATAAAGATCATTGACTAAGCCAATACATCATCCATCGAGTTAAACATACACTTAACAAGAGTGACATGTGTTAACTAGGTCAGAGAGGAAGGAGGTTCTCAAGATCCACCATCGACCTCATCAAGAGGGATGGTGACAAACTCAAGAGACATAGGGGTCACCTCCGTCATGAGGATGGCACAAGCCAAAGCAAAACCCCCCTCTAAAGAAGGTGATCCCTTCTTCCGACCTCCATTGGAAGAAAGGTCATCCTCCAACTTACACTTTAGTAGAGGATATGGAATCCCCATAGAATAAGTGAAAGGTAAGGAGGAGGAGGATAGAGCAAAAGTGGACACCACTATGGTGTTCAACATGTCTACGAGCCAGGAAAATTGAGGGATGTTTGGAAGGGACATCAAAAGAGGGATCTCCACTGAGGGAGTGATGAACACCTGCACCCTTTTAGGGTGAGGGTCATCATCATTCTGAGGGGAGTCAAACGTAAAACTGAGGTGAGGGAAACTGAAGTAGGAGCAGAAGAGGGAGGCATAATAGGAGATTTCGAAACAAGAGCTATTGTCTCCCCTTCTATCTTTTGAAAGGTAGCTTGTTCAACAGCCAGATCCTTTCTCCAGTGCTTATGCTCACATGCAAGCCAATTTTGTTGGCTTCAAGAACTAGAAGTTTTTGCTTGAGAAGGAACAAGAGGCTCATGTTCTACCATAAGTGTGTCCTCCAAAACCATTTCTAGTGGAAGGGAAACCTCCTAGACAAGATTAGGAGAAGGAAGCATAGGTGGAGAAGTAGACACAAGTTCCTTAGCAATGGGCCTCGTCCCATTCATTGCCTAAGGGGAAGGAGTGGTAGGAGAATATGGAGGCTGAGACATAGGGGAAACTCCATGATAGCCCTTCCCCTTACCATAGAAAATAGGTCTCAACACTATGGGAAAGATGAGAAGTTCAAATAATTGATGCTTGGCCTTCTGCCAAGAGGGCACCAGTGGACTCCCCATGTGAGGAATGGGAGTAGAGACTAAAGGAACCACAAAAGGGTGAGAGGTAGAAGAAGATGAAGGCTTGGACACAGGCAAGCATCCTCTTCCCCTTTTGTTGAGGAGAGGAGGTAGCTTGCTACTGCGTGATCATAGAACCTTTAGCTAAAATGGTGTAGGGTGGGATAGAGTAGGTCACCTTCATTGTTATGTCCCTAATCTTATTATTAACATAGGTGTGGTACAAAAAGTTCATCCTTGAAGGAAGTAGACCAACTAGGGTAGGAAAAAAGTGATCTAATGAGTAGTCCCCACGCGACATGAGTGGATTATACTTGATGTTGTGCACATCATGCACAAAGCTCTCATGAGAAAACTTCAAACACTTATGAATCACTAAAACAACTGCACTCATGGAAACTAGCAATGGGATGCCTAGTTTCACTCTAAACAAGTCCAACTCTAAGATGATATCAAAAGGAGGATTTATATTCTTTGGGGCTACCAAGACTAAGAGAGTTGTAGAACCAATTAGAGGGACTGATATTTTATCATTTGTATGTGTTGTGCTCTTTGATTCATCGTACCAATCCTTATGTAAGAAATTTATCAATAGTGTCTCCTATATTATAACGTTCACATGGCACATGGGATCAACAAGAAAACTAGTCACGATGTTCCCATTGATTTGAATGGGAACATATAGAGGAGAAGGCTCTTTGTTAATACACAACTCATGTGATGTGAAAGTTATAATTGGTGATCCATTCATAGACTGGACAGTAGGGAGATGTATAAAAGAGACCATGTTTACGTACTTTGAGAGGACTTCCTCAAAATACTCCAAAGGTTTAGAAATCAAATGGTGATCTATCTATATTTTTCCTCCCAATATCTAGGAGCCCTTCTAACTACACCACTAGGGATCATAGGTTGGGTTTCAAGGCTATGTGCCCTACAACACATAAACCTACAACATGCCTAGGATATGAGAGAAGATTCTTCGATACCTAGATGTGAAATAGAAATAGTTCACATCGGGTTCACCAAAATGTAAAGGAGGGGGACCAGTTGCTCCAAGACCCCAAATCATGAAAGAGTCCTAAGCAACAAGTTTCCCTGATCTACCTCCAACTTTGTTAAATGAATTAAAAAGGTTGAGATGTTAAGGTTGAAAAGGAGGAGAAATTTGGTTGCTATTGTCCTTCTGTTAACTTGATTTTTTCAAAAGGTTAAACGAGTTGATTTCTAGAGTCTAACCTGCTACTCAGACAGCTCTCTGCTAAAGGATAGTAGATTAGGAAACAAACTTTAGTGCAGTGTTGGTTCCCAAATCAAAATATTGTTAAACCCTAAAAGTATTCCAATATTTAGATCAGATCTAACAAGAGATCTAGCCAATGAATGGAACTAACCAAGCTGGTTATGATTCCCCAGTCTTTAGGCTTTGCTATGCCTACACGGGTGTACCCTTATTCACCAATGATTGTTTGTTCTCTGGGATTGGCTGGTGATGATCAAGTAGATTGAAACCTTTTACAAATTTGGAGAGTTTGCGTGATCAACAATTTTTTTAATTAAATCATCCTCATAATTTTTTTCAATTAAATCATCCTCATATGATAATTTTTTTTCAATTAAATCATCTTCTATCAATCTATTTCAAACTGGCATTAGGGTTTGAAATAGACAATGAAAATATAAGGCTAATTGCTACTCCTACTCCTACAACAAAAAACTAAGATGTATGGAAAAGGTTTTTACAAGATATTGTTTTGGGGTAGAGATGATCAATGCCTTTCTTCCATTGGGTAATAGAGTCAAGATATGGAATGATTTGTGCCTTCCTTTTGGTTATAACTCAAATTGTTAGGAACTCTTAGGTATTTATGACTTGCATAAATGTGTTAGGATATTTATTCATCAATTCCAATTTTATTTATTTTAATCCTCTCTTCAAACTCTTTCACCTTTACTTTGACCCAAAAATACTTAAACTCGACAGACTTCATAAATTCATCATACTCTACAAACCTCAGAGAGGCTATCACACTTTCATATTCATGTAGCTCCACTTCTCTCTACACCTCCATATCCACGCTTGCATCAGGCGTGTGAGCTCCAATATCATAATGAGCAAGTAGTTGGTCTACCTCTATATCATCTTTTATGTGTCTCAGTACACTAGAAACCTCTTTAGTATCCCCTATTTCTTTTGAAAATTCATGACACTAGGGGAGTTATATCCTCAATCTTCTATCTTTTGGATCTCAGTTGCTCTAGTGGTGAATCTTGTTGGAACTATTAAAATTTGATGATTTTGCATATTTTTCATCCCCCCTGAGTCTCCATGTGAGGTTTACCCTTGCCACATTCCCCCATTTTCATGATGCTTTACCCACATTCTGCCCATATTGCTCCATATGTTCCATCGTGTCATGCATGTTTCACATTCTGGTCTATTTCAGCGTGACAATTTCTGAGTCTCCCCGATTCGTTTTTCTGCTTGCAAACGTCTGTGTTGCCTATTGGCAAGACGTTTGCAATTGTCACGGTGATCAAATTTTTCTTGCAGGTATCATTCGGCGGGAGTTCTTCTGGGTCTCGGCGACAAAGGTTGATTCATATCGGCGTATGTTTGGTCCTCGGTGAAAGCTCTTACTGAACTTAGTGTGTCACACCGACCGAAGGAAGAGACTACATCGGCCTAAGCTGTGGTGTCGGCATACTATCATGGCGAACTCTTGTGGTCTCACCAAATAGCATATGGGAAACTCACTTCGGCCTAATAGGTTGTTTTCGGTGTATGGTTATAGTGCTATCTTTTTGTCTCGCCGAACAGTGGTAGAGGAATTGACTTATCGGCAAAAGGTCTTGGCTTCAGAGTAGAGTCTCCACGAATCCAATAGGTTTGGCTGACTAAGTCTTGTGAATGGAGACTTTCGGTGAAGCAAATACAATCTACAAGAGGTCTTGCCGATGTCAGAGGTGTTACGGCAATTGCGAACAAAACTAAAGGATGTCGGTGTGAGATCAGAACTCTCTTGGCGATATGGTGTAATCCTAAGGCTTTCAGTATAGCCCAATATACTCTATGGGACTTCTCCCCGAGTTTGAAATGTCTCAGCGACATACATAAGACAAGTGGGCTCGTCGACAGGAGAAGTCATAAGTCATGGCGACATGTGAAGAATAAAGGGGGTTCTCGGTAAGACATAGAATGGTCTAAGTGATGTCTCACCGACCCGGATGGGCTATAGCAAAACACAAAGGAATAGGGGAGTACTCTTTGACTTTGGTGTAACAAGCGGGAAGTCACGACGACATTCAAAATGCATTAAGACTTTTGGTATAACGAAATACTGTTGTGTGACATCTCATTGACGACAAAAAGTTACAGCGATAGGAAATAGAGTGTAATCTATATGTCGTCTCCCCGACTCCGATTGGTCACGGCGAATGCGAGCACAATGAACAGGGGATGTAACGAGTGAATTGCCTTCGGCATGACGATACGGGTGTCTCGCCGACTGTTCACTGGTGAAAATAGAATTTCAAAATGTTGTGGCCAACGTGAATACATTTGGTAACTGTTGCTTGCCAGCTTGATTGGGGCCTAAATTCTATGGAGGGGCGACATGATTTTTCAATATGTTTTATTTTCTAATGCTGGGTATAAATATGCCCCTGGATTGTAATTGAACACATCAGATTTTAGATCACATACAGTAGATTAGGAATGGCTACAGTAAAATAATTTTCTCTTATTAGAGACTATGTGCATGTTTTCAAATGGCAAATTCAATGAAAATCAGCCGGTGTGGCAGGTTATTTCTGGTGTCAATTGTATGTTGAACTTATTGAAAAGTATTGCTGAAGCTGTCTCCAAGTTGATTCTTTTTGGTTGTTTAAATTGATGTAACAAGTTTACTTTCGGTTTATCAATGCACATTTGTTGTATTTGTGTGATTAATTGACTGGTTCTCTCAAGTAGAGATTAAATCCTTTTCGTTGATCACAATAATCAGGAAGATTCATCTAGATTATTAAAGAAGAGCTCAGTGGTCATAGTCTTGCATTGTTTATACAAGTTATGAACAGATCATATGCCTGCAATTTGATTTTCTGTCAGAATAAGTTTCCCACTTCTATTTCATTTGACTCCGCATACCCAATAAGGCACTAGTCTCTGCAATTTCATCATTTGGATTCATTCAGTTTCTTTACACTTGTTTTATATCCGTTAATTAAGCATTTTAGATTTTAGATTAGAAGATTGCTATCAAGTTAGATTTCATTTGTTCACTGTCATCTGCCATTGTGAACAAATTGTTTTAAGAAGATAATCACAAGTTAAGTCTACACCATTCAGAAAGGTACACCTGCCCAGGTTTGCAGCACCTAAAGAGTAGAAGGTTGAGTTCTCTTGACCTTGTCTGTTACCCTAAAGCGTATCAAGAGATTGGCAACCTCTTGAGGCATTCAGCCTACGTTTTTGAGAGATAACAAATCTGTTGAATAGTGCTACACTGACATTGTATTAGGGGGATATTTAGGGATCAAAATTTCTCTTGGTTTCCTAATAGGTAGTTTTGTGGGTTTCACTGGCTGAATCTCATGTCTCTTTGTTGTTTCATCATATAGTTTTTCAAAATTATCAATCATTAAATAAATTCTCCTAAGAGAATTTTCTTCTTCCATAAAGAACCCCAAGAAATCAAGGTCTTCCTCCTTTTCTTCTTCTGCTTTCATCAAGATGTCCCATTTCCTTTTTCTCTGGAACACCTCTTGAGGAGTGACACAATTCCTTATTATATCCTCATCATAATCTAACTCATGAGTGATTCCTATTTTTGTGAGAATAGTTTTCCTTATATAATTCATGTGTCCCTCAAGGTCAAAGTCCCTTTCCATTTTAGACTTCGAAGAAAACCTACCTTTTAAATATTCTTGTAACTCCTCAAGAGTATCAACACCGACATAAAGCTCTCCACACACAGTTAGGTTGGAAAAGAATGTTCCCTTCTTCTATTTCTTCATGATATATTTCTCCATCCACAATATTTTCCACATGAATTCCAAAAAGGGAAATCAAAGATAAACAAACTTAGGCAAGATGTTTGGAGCCTAAGGGAATCTATAAATTCTTATTAGTGTATGGTATAGTAAGAAAAACCAATCACCAAAGTTGTGTGTGTGTGTCCTTGCTCTGGTTTCAATGCCAAGGTTCTCAATAGTTCTCTTATTTCAATAGGAAGTCTTGGTAAAGTACAACCAAGAACAACCATAATTCTAATCACAAAGTCCTCATGAAAAACTACATGATCACTATTTTTCCATCTACTATCCCAAATGTAGTACCAATGTTGCATAGGCATCCTATTACCCTTTTGATCAAGCATTCCCAAGTTCATACTCTAGGTCCACTTATCCCTATTTTGATACAAAATCAGAGGACACAATAAATAATAGTGCCTAAAAGTGATAGGAGCCTTGTTTTCTCTCACTTGTAAAATTCCATGCAACCACTTCTCAATCATTGAGGAAAAATCAAATTCAATGTTTACCTCTAGGTTTTGAATTCTCATTGTCATCATCATGAGATGATTGGTATCTTGTCCCGATCATCCATTCCAAGTACTTGACACATAGCAAAGTGTGTCATTTTAAAATACACTTTAAAGTCATCTACTGCAAATGGTTCATTGCAAGATGGGGAGATAGGCATCCTTCTATTATTTGCACCCTTCTTCATGTACATTGGGAGCTTGTAACTTCTATAAGTTTTTATCAATCAGTTATAATCTTCTTCACTTTTTTGCAAGTCAACTTTAGTGAGGGGTTGTTTGTTCAACATAAAACATTCTATGATAGTTGACTTAGTTAGTACCACCAGTGGTGAACCATCGACAATTCTCATAGTCCTTATGGATGAATGATAACATTGTGCCAATAGTCTAATAAACTCAACACCACAAAGACATTAGGGACGACTAACTTGGCGAGTCTAGAGTCCAAGGGTTTGAGATTGGGATTTTAGCATCTCTTTTTTCATAGAAGTGCCAGAAAAAATCCCATTCTGAGATGGGAATAACAACATCTCTGCACCCATGGGATTCATTTCTAAATACCTTATTATAGACCTTATCTATTGATTTTGGTAATATATCTAAAATAGATTTTTGAAGTGGTCTTTTCTTTGTTTTGGGAGATGAGGATTCCCCTTTCTTACTTACAGATACAATTTTCTTAGGCATTGTGTGAATTATGTTCTAACTAGGGTTTAAACTCTTAAATTCTCAAAGCTAATTGAAACCAACAATTGGAAGCACTTACAAACTCGAAAAAAGAGAGATTCAAGTGCACTTACCCGTTCACACAATAGTTGCAGAGTTCACACCAAATTTGAATCCATTCTTCTATGAATGCTCTGAGCTGTTGTGAATGATTCAAATAACACCCATTTCACAATATATTAGTTTTTGAGGTCCATCGCTTCTCCATTAACACCAGCTCATGCTGAAAATTTGTAGTGATCACTTATGTATGCAAATTTAAATATGCATGCTTAATCTGAGAAGATCGTGTGGCCCAAAGTCATTTCACTCAATTAAGTCTAATTTTATCATAAATGTGGTGCCAACTTGTACCAAAATACCACCATAATAAATTAAGACTCATGCTAGGTAGCAAACTCATATTCATTTTATTTTAATCCATCCCGCCATACCACATATTGCCCTTGATGTCATGGTATGCTTGTCGTGGGGTTGTGGGTTACATCATGGTTACTTACTCCTTACCACCATCCCACTCATACTTCTATAGACCGCTACGGTAGTGTGATAAATGTTTACATTGTGTCTCATGTCTCACAAGCCTACTACAACTTATCAAAGGAGGTTACACACCCCCACAAGGGTACTATATTTGACTCTTAAGAAAATCTAGGTAGAAATATAGGGATGTAGCACAAGAATAATGGAAAAGTGACCTAATTGAAGACATTAGCAATGGTTTTTGATGAATAACAAGGGGATTACAGTTCTTTTAAATGAATTTTAGAGTTTTAGGCTTATCAATGGTGGTATAATCATGTGAATTTTAAAAGTTCCAACATGAGGCACGTTGGCATCTCAATGCTATGTTGGTGTTCATATGGACAGAGGGTCTAAGAGACAAATTAAAACACTAGGAATCTAACTAACAACCTAACTGGTGAAGTTTTATGCTATGATAGAATAATATAAAAGTATAGAAATGAAATATGTACCAAGAAGAATAATTTAACTAAACTTATGCTTGAATCGACGAAGAGGAGGTGAGAAAAGTATACCTTTCTATCTGAGAGTTGAATCTTCAAAGGGCTCCACATGAGAGTAACTACATGCACAAGACCAAGGAAAATGTTGGGGCTTCTTTTAGAGGACTGCCTTAGTCAGTCCCTTGATTTGGTGTTTCAACCTCCACAAACATCTAGATAGCAACAAGTGTAGAAAATGATAAAGAAATGTATGGAAGTAAAAGTGAAAAGCAATAACACAAACATAAATATGCTACTATGCAAGTACAATGATGCAAAAGCAATGGAAAATGGAAGATATCACCTTCACAACTACATTGTCTCAAGGAAAGTAGAGGAAGGAGTGAGCTTAAGAGTAATCCAACAACAACTTAAAAAAAAAATAGAATGGAGGAGCCAAGAAACCAACAACTTTTAGCTACAATGGAGTGATGGTGAAGGTTGAAGTGTGAGAGTTGATCAAGATAGCATGAAGAATTCAACCAAAAGTCCAATAATGTTCAAGAAGTTAGATAGAATGAAGAATTAGACAATTTGAATGGAGAGAGGGAGGAAAAAGGGTCATTTTGGCATCGGTCAAGGGATACAAATATTTTACACTTCATCACCAATGGAGAAACATAATGCCTTTGTGGATTCTAGAGGCATGAGTCCTATCGGGATGGCAGCACAACGCGTGGATGTCCATGCAACACTTGCACATCCTTGAAAAATTTCCTCCACAGACACAAAAATGAGCTACCAAGTGGATGTGGAAAGTTGGTAGATGTGGGAATTGCATCATCAGGTTTCAGTTTCTAAGGTAAGGGTGATGTAAATGAGGAATTTACATAGGGGTGCAAATTCACTCCATTATAGGAGCATATTCTCACTACTAGTTACTAAAACTTGGTATTTCCACTAGTTATTAGTTCTTGTGATGACTAGGAGATATTGGAACTAATATGATCATTAGATATTGACATTATAATTTCTACCAATTATGGATCATTAGTACTACTTTTAGATATAGGAACTTTTGGTTTGGTCATTGGGATTTAAAGTTAGCTTTAAATGTTAACTATTATAGACAATTTTTTTAGTGGATTTCAACATAGGAATTATGATAATATTGGCATGGGAATATCATTTAAATTGTGATTATATTAACAAATTGATAACTACCAAACATTAGAAAGTTAGGATAAAATATGTGGATGCTAATATTATTTTTGACATTATATTTTTCCAAAATTTGAAGGAAATTGATCATTCAAATAAGGACAACTATCTGACCGCTATTGGGAGTGGGAGAAGGTTGGGTAGACTAGCTAACATAGTTTTTAGGTTAACCAATGAGGAGTGTGTTCTTAGGAAGGCTAATAAACTAGAAAGGGATGTTAAAAAGACCCTTGAGGAGGTGGAAAAATTAATATTGAATCTAAGGCTTCTCCCTTGTTGAACACTCAAAATACTAAGAGGGGGTGAATCAATATTCCTAAAAACCATTTAATTACCAACCATCCAATTATTGCAACATAATTAGCAGTTAACAAAAATGAAAGCATAAATATCCCATAGCACATAGAACACATGAACACTAGAATTTTTATGTGGAAAACCCAAAGTGGGAAAAAACCATGGTGAGGATTAGCTCACAATATAATACAACTTGTCATAAAATATTACATAAAGTCTCACTACTAGGTGGACTCACTATCCAAGTGAATTCATTGTTCACAAGAAAAAATAAGATAGAGAAAGTGGCTACATAGCCAATATTTGAACTCATACAAAATGCATCTATCATATGTTGAATTCAGTTCCTTTGAAGCTCAAGATCTTGACCCAAAACACTTTGCTTGATACAAAATACAAATCTCTACTCAGAATTAGATTCAAATATCCTTTTCTCAATATTTTGCAAAAAATCACTTTTCTACTTGTATTCGGATCACAACTCTAAGAATCATCATCTTCACAAACTTAAAATGATCTTCTATATATATTAGCATCATTGCAAACATTAATTAGGTCAACCTAATTAGATATCACCTAAGGTAATGCAAAATGTGCCTTGTCGAAACCTAATACAAATTAAATTACCTTTACACCACAACACATGATATAGGTTGGCATGGACCTATAATAACACCCTCTTACATTCACATCACAACATTAAGCTCCACAACCCTTTACATATTTTAGTTTAGCCAGGCATAGGACCTAAAACAAAATGCTTCAACTGATTTCCAAACACAAGACACTTGGATCTCAAAATATCATGACAACTAGAAATCTCAAATCACAAACACCTATAAACATTCTCCCAAAACAAGAAGTCTAAACACAATTTTGCGGAGGAGTGCAAACAAAATCGGTCATACCTATTACACAAAAAACTAACAAAACCTTATAAATTGAACTTCTATCACTTGCAACTTTTGAACCATTAAACCAACTAAAATTCTAAATTTTGATGCTATTGACATCAACACACCACATATTAGAATTGTAGGGGTAGATATGTGTTTTCAATGTACTGCAAACCAATCTACTAGAGGACACAAAGAGAAAAACTTCTAGTATAGGTACTGCTTAACTGTGAATCAAGTTATCTCTATAGAATATTCTCTATATCACCTCATAGTGTTGACATCAATGAAAACACATAACTTGTTCATTCTTTCAACAATATCCCCCTTTTTCATTGATGACAACCTATTCCAAAACACTTCTTCACACATCTCTCCCCCTTTTACATAAAGGGTAAAGGGTACACAAAAAAAATTGTATACTCCATCTCAAACATATATACAAACTAAACTGAAACAACTAACTCCCCCTTAGGAAGTTAACCAAAACTCCTAATACATATGTATATGTACAAAAAAATCTGAAAAATATGAAAGAATTGAAAAAAATGTAGTGAAAATGGAAATGGTCAACCCAAAGATGTTGAACCAAGCTTTTGTAGCATGGCTTACCAAGTTGGCTTTCCTTCTTCCCAACTTCTTTTTGCTATTGTAAGCACCCTATGTAGAGACTCAAGCTCCATCAAAGTATCTTCTCCTTCTTCCACAATATCGAGTTTGATATTTAACTGTGAAATTTTGTCAGCACTGGCAAGAACACTCGAAATAGGTATATGTTGTGATTGCACCAAGTCCCTTAGCTTTCCAAGCTTCCTGATAATCTCTTCCTTCTAGTTCTACAACTTGAGGAATCTGTCGTGCAAATCTCTTATCATAGTAAGGTATGATACTTTCTATCTAGTTCCAGATCATAGGCACTTGAAGCTTTGGAAATTTGAAACTCAATCGAGTCCATTTCAACTTTTATATTATATGTGGCATCTGGCTACCATATGCAGTATCAAATTAGTGTATGCTTCATCCTCACAATCTTGTACCTCTTTCAAGCACTCTTCAACCTTGGCATAGGTTAATGCACATTTTTCTATAAGCCTTGTTATAGCTTTTGTTTCCATTTGTCCTTTCAAACTGGAGGCATACTCCTTAATAGACTCAATTAGCAATTGGAAGTTCTCCATAGAAGACAATGAAGTATCAATATTAGTACCTAGAGTGATCTCTTGCAAAACCTTCACAGCTTATTCCATTAACTCATTACTCTTTTGACATGTTTCAAGAATCTCTTTTCTTGTTGATTGATTTAATACATCACTCAACTGCATCTTGTGCTTAGGAGGCATCTTACCTAAGTCAACAATAGGAAATTACAACAATTGTGAAGAGACTCTTGGTTGAAACCATGTCTAATTAGATAGTAATATCTTTAAAGAATCGCCAGAGGATTTTCCAGAAGGCTTGGGTAACTCCTCAAATTTCTTAGCTTCTTCATTCTTTCCGGAGTTGGTATCTTCTTCTTCCTTTTTATCTTCTTCATTGGAGAATTTTTCTTTGTCTTTGTATTTATCTTCCTCATCTCCTATATCTTTTCCTTTTTCACCTTGCTCACCTTCTTCATTTTTTTCTTCCTCTCCTTCCTTTTCATGATTATGTGTACCTTTGTCTTCCTCATTTGTCTACCTTTTCTCTTTTTTCTACTTCATACTTGTCACCTTCACTAGTGCCATGTTCTATATCTGTTGGAGGAACATATATCTCAGGATTTCCTTGAACTATGTTTACTAGAGAAAAGGGAGTGGATACCCTTGTAGTTTCCTCTCTAATCATAGCTTCTCTTTCTACATCATGCATATCTTCATCATTTGTTTACATAGGTTCTTCTATGTTTGGAGGGGTATTATTTGAAATTTCTTTTACATCGTCAATACTTTCATTTTCTAGAGCGTCCCTTGTTTGAGGAACAAATACGAATCATCTCATACTTTTGTGTTATTTCAGTTACTTTTTCTTTGGTCTCCTTTTGTATTTTCTCAATTTGAGCTTGATCTTTTACCATGAAAATTGTTATCCTTCACTTTGATCTAAATTCTTTCCTCCAAACTTCAGCAACTGTGGCCTTATCGACTTTAGAAAAGGTGAAACCAATCTTCTCCACAACATCTGATCTAATATTTTGTTCTAACATTGTGGCTTCTCCTCTCCTTTCCCGTAATACTTTCCATACATCATTTGGAGCCTTTTTCCTGATATTATCCTTATCAACTTCAACAGTGACAATATATTTGATGATTACTTCAATTATGGTGACTCTATTTTCCTCATTTTAATTTTGATACATAACAATAATTTCCTTCAATATTTTGTTATGAAAAATACCATCAAATAGTGCATCCAAGTTCATTTTTCTTGAAGGTTTCTCCAGAGTAGACTTCCTTTTTCTTATTCTTTTTTTGGATTATTGGATTCATGCTTCTTTCCTTTATTTTCCTTTACCTTGTGTATATGTATCTAAATTATTTCTTTTCTTTCTCAATTTCTTCTTCTTCAAATGAGTCAACTATCTCTATTCTTCATTTCTTTGAAGTGGTGCTACTTCTTTTCATAGTCAATGACGACTCTTCATCCTCATCTTCTTTTTCTTTAGAGAGCACACTGATATCCTTCT
Organism: Sequoia sempervirens; assembly: GCA_007258455.2. Taxonomy (NCBI): domain Eukaryota; kingdom Viridiplantae; phylum Streptophyta; class Pinopsida; order Cupressales; family Cupressaceae; genus Sequoia; species Sequoia sempervirens. The sequence continues at coordinate 102,334,916 of VDFB02058242.1, forward strand.
CTCTTTGAGCTTTCTATTTCTTTCCCCTTTTTGACTTAGAGGTAGATGTGGAGGCTACTGGAGTAGCTTTTCTTTTCTTCAATTGAGATTCTTCTATCAGTAGAGCACTAGTCTCCATTTTCTTAGCTCCACAAGGGATAGGTCTTGAAGGTTGTTGAGTACTTGGGGAAGTAGTGGAAGCAGTCCTACCAAATCTTTTAGGTTTGGAGGACTCACCAATTGTCCCTACTATTTTAGTAGCTCTTTTTCTTAATATATTTACTTCTTCTTTTGTAAGTCCATGTCTCATGAAATATTCATTCATAGCTTTTGTTACTCTCTTCTTTCTTGTAGGTTCTGATAGTTTCATGTGTACTTCCGTGAAATTTTCTTCATAAGTTCCATGTATTTCTCATGTAGGATCCTTATGACTGTTCAACAGTATTTTAATAAGACCATCAACCTCAACTTCATTGATCTCATAACCAATTTGAGGATTCCAGACTATTCTAGGTTCCTTAGCTTCAACGATATAGAAATCAATGGAAACTAAAAATGTGATGTCATCTCAATATTTTTCCACTAAGGACTTAGGGATTCTTTCCCTTTCATGCATTCTCTTTTGGAATACTACAAAGAATGTAGTAAGCACTTCTTCTTGAACTTTTATGTCACCTTATCTATGTAGATGTTCCAAAATATGATGTGATACTGGTCACCTTTGATCCCATATGACATTGCTTCTTCCTAGAAGCTCCCTCATAAAGTAAAATAGTAGATATAATACCACAAAACCAAACTTGAATGGATATTTCTTATCTTTGGTTTGCTTCAAGTTATCAAATAGTTGTTGTTGAAGCAACTCACATAGGTCATAGTCCTTAACCTTTTCCACCATTTCATATGCAACATGGATTGCTATAGATGACATGGAATTCTCCCTATTGGTGTAGTATTTGTACCCAATGACCATTGCCGCATACCTTACTACAAGATTCTAAATAGTATCTACCATGATAGCCCTATCATCAAATGTGGATCTAGTCAGTTCCATGACATCATTATTTTTTACCAACTTCAATACTAGCACAGGTCCAGTAGCACAAATTCCTATCACTTCCCTTATAACTTCCTTTGATATCATATGTCAGGCTTATCTTTCCATAAGTAGTAGTCATGTACTTTTCTCAATTCCACTCTTACAAACTTAGCTTCATCATCATAGGAGAAATTGGGAACTATCTACCAAATGTCTAACTTCTTTGCTAGTAGGTTTTTGTATTCGGGTTTGATTTGGTGATTGTCTCCATTTAACTCATTTATCCATGGGTTGATGAATTTCACATGGTTATATTCTTCCATTTTTTTGTGGATATAATCCCTAGTGTCTTTTATAGGAAAAACCCTATGTGGAATGCTTAAAAAAGCTCTGAGTGAGTCATTCTCAAATATCTTCATATGTTACTTCTTGAATTTCTATTGAGGCTTCTCGCTTACATTCACTAAAATAGGTGTAGCCATCTCTACAAAATTCAAATACTTTGAAAAACAAATTCTAAGGCAATGGTAAATACCTTTTCTTCGCTTGACTGAAACTAGGGTTTGAATGCTCTGCTTCCCAAACTTTTGAATTCACTTCAATTCACTCCAAGTGCATAAAAGTGAATAAATTAGATAATTTTAGAAACTTATAGTCCATTGATTCGCTCTAATTCGCATTCAATGCACCAATCAATAAAGCTAATGAAAAATATTCACTATGCAACAACAAACACTTAACTACTCCACAAAGCTTTGTAAAAGCATATTTTCTTCTAGAATTTTCTCCACAAGATCTAAAGTGTCAATCTCCAACTTATGTCTTCATGCCAATCCATGGCACCTTATATTGGAAATGGGATTTTTGATTTTATGTTATTGCTCCCTCTAAGCCAATGCCTAGGTTCAATTTTTGAGAGTTATCTAAACAGGAGAGTGGTATAGATTCATTTTTAGTTTCCGGTTCTTTCTTATTCTCAGGCTCTTCTTTATTCCTCCATATCTTCTTCATTTCCTTCTTTACTTGTATCAGATCAATCTTTGTGATTGCATCATTTCTCTTTTCAGGATTGTTCTTTCTTATATTTTTGTAGAATCTAGCAACATGTCTAGGTTTATTGCAATGTGGCATACAATATTCCTTTGAGAGTTATTCTTTTCATTCATTTCAGATCTGCATTGGTTAGCCTTGTGTCCAAATCCATAACATTTATAACATATTCATTGAAAGATTGAAACATTCTATCATGTTTGTATGTATTCCTGATTTGATTTATGTATTCACTTGCTCTATGTCCAAACTTCTTGCATGTAAAGCATTGACCAGTAAAGGATGAAACATTCTAATTTATTTTAATTCTACACTCTATTGCTTTATGTCCAAGCTTATTGCAAAAATAGTAGATACCATTGAAGGATGAGTACCTTTGCGAATTTGGTTGTTTGATAGGAGGTCTTCTTGCATTATTTTTTTGATTATGATACTTGCCATTATTCTTTTTATCTTAAATCTTCTCAGGTTCATTAATCTTCTCTTTCACATTTCTCAAGTCCCAAACTACATTTATTTTTAGATGATTTCTGACCTACAATTAATTCATCAAGCATTTTAGAACTTGTCTTGAAATTATCTTCTCTCATATTTACCACTTCTTGTTCAAGCATAGTGCACTCATCAGTTTTTCTTTTTACCATAGTATTTAGGCATTCCTTAATTCTTTTCTTTTCTTCCACTTTTACTCTTAATCCGATGATGTCTTCATTTCTTTCCTTAATTTTTCATTGACTTCCTTAGGCCTTTCTCTTAATTTATTGATCTTCTCTCCTAGTTTCTTGATGCATTCATTAGTTTCATTGAAATTTTCCTTCAGATCTTTATTTTCACCTTAAACTCTATCAAGATATTCAAGAGAAACTTTTAGTTCTCCATCCTTGTCAAGTATACAACCATTATCAGCCTTGTGTTCAATTTCCAAGATCTTCCCAAAGCGTTCAAGCTTCTTCAAGGGAACCATGCTTTGATACAAATTGTTGAACACCTAGAATACTAAGAGGGGGTGAATTAGTATTCCTAAAATCCATTTAATTACCAACCATCCAATTATCACAACATACTTAGCAGTTAATAGAAATGAAAGCATAAACAACCCATAGCACATACAACACATGAACACCAAAATTTTTACTTGGAAAACCTAAAGTGGGAAAAACCACGGTGAGGATTAGCTCACAATATAATATGACTGGTTATAAAATATTACATAAAGGATCACTACTAGGTGGACTCACTATCCAAGTGAACTCATTGTTCACAAGAAAAATTAAGATAGAGAAAGTGGCTACACAACGAATATTTTAATTGATACAAAATACATTTGTCATATGCTGAATTCAATTGCTTTGAAGCTCAAGATACTGACCCAAAACACTTTTCCTAATAGAAAATACAAAGCTCTACTCAAAATTACATTCGCATATCCTTTTCTTAATCTTCTACAAAAATTCACTTTTTTGCTTTAATTCGGATCACATCTCTAAGAATAATCATCTTCACAAACTCAAAATGATCTTCTATATATATTAGCATCATTGCAAACATTAATTAGATTGGCCTAATTAGATGTCGCCTAAGGTAATGAAAAATATGTCTTGTAAGCACCTAATTCAAATTAAATTACTTTCGCACTACAACACATGTGATATAGGTCAACATGGACCTATAATAGCACCCTCTTACATTTCCACCATAAATCAAGCTCCACAACCCTTTACATATTTTAGGTTAGCCAAGCATAGGACCTAAAACAAAATGCTTCAACTGATCACCAAACACAAGACACTTGGATCTCAAAATATCATGCCAACTGGAAATCTTAAATTATAGACACCTACAAACATTCTCCCAAAACCGAAAGTCTAAACACAAATTCATGAAGGAGCAGGAACAAAATAGGTCATGCCTATTACACAAGAAACTGACAAAACCTTATAGACTGAACTTATATCACTTGCAACTTTTGAACCATTTGACTAAACCAACTGAAATTCTAAATTTTGATGCTATTGACATTCAAAAAAAAATATTGGAATCACAAAAGTAGATCTGGGCATGTGATGTAATGTGAGCCAATCTACTACAGGGCATAGAGAGAAAAAATGTTAGTGTAGGTACTACTTAATTGTGAATCAAGTTCTCTTTGCAGAATATTCTCTATATTGCCTCATAGTGTTGACATCAATGACAACACACAACTTCATTCTTTTAACATCCCTTAGTTAATCCCAATACTTATAAAGAATACTAGTGAGATGAGGATTTTTAGAATGACACTTTCTTTGAAGACTTTGAATCTAAGGAATTTGAAGAGAATGATACCCAAAAAAATGTGGATGAGGGTTATGAATATGTTCCTATCAATTATCATATTAAGAAGTAAGAGTATAAGGAGGAAGCCAATGTTACCAAAGATCATACATATGAAAAATGCATTGTGAAATGGGATGAATTTTTAAAAAATATAGCTAAGATTCACAACAAGATAAACAAAATGGAGGATAAAATATTGAGGATGGTGAATTCCATTGATGACATGATGAGGCACATTGTTACTAGTGTGGTGATCTTCTAGGTTGAACTCTAAAAGGAAAATCATGCAAGAAAATTCTATAGATAGTAGAAGGAAGAAATCACCAATAGTTATTCTTGCTATTCTTTTAGTTTTTTCATAGATATTTCTTGTTGTTCTCTTTGGTTTTAAATATGTTTCTAGATATCATCAATAGCTTAAAGTTTATCCAATTAACTCCTAAAGAAAGTTACTCTATTTTTAGGTTTAAGAACTAAAATTTAAGTTAATTTTTTTATTTTAAGGTTTAAAGTTTTATGATATTTTTTGTTGGTTCTTTGATTTTTCTATTATGTTATGTGAGAGATTGGAAACCTATTTTTTCTAATTTTTAATATAAAAATCTTGATATTTTGACATGACGTGTATAGTGAAATATTAATGGTATCTCTATTATGATAGTGGTGAATTAAGACTATAATGTGGTGGTTGGTATTTTACATGATTTGGGCTTGGTTATATTATTTATGCATATAAATGATCTATAAGTGTTATTAGATGTGTCGTACTTCAAAAACTTATCATAAATTGTAGAGAATATATTAAGTTGGTATATTCTATAGTTGCATGAGTGATTATATTCTATGATTTTTGTGTCATTTGAGACCACCATTCCCATCCTCCCCTTAGTTAGCCTTGTTGAGGCCATATGGTGATCATGATGTACATATTTTTATGAGATTAATGGTTGATTTTTGTTTATTATTGACCTTTTTTATTTATTTTTAAATACAAAAATGTTGAATATAATTCTTGGGATACTTAGCCATTTTGAACTAGGGAAGTTATATCATTTATTAATTAGGAAATTCATTCTCTTTTATGTTTTTTTTGGTGTCTTTAATCTTGAGATTTAGCTTATTAAATATTTCTCAGTTTTATAATTTCTTTGTGTTTTTTAAATTTTATTGTGTGTGGAGTAATGAGATGTGTAAATTTTCCATATCTAGGAGGGGTTAAGAGAAAGTTATCTAGTGGAGTAGATAGCATAGGGAATTACTATTGTGGGGATGGGGGTTATAAATGTGACTCATATGGGATGACTGTTATATATTTACCCTATATTTGTGGATCTCTAAAAAATAGAAAATTACTTGGAAATATTTAGAGGGATCCTCAAGGAGGGCACTAAGACAATCTTTCCTATGATAATTGGGATACTAATTCTATAATTATATGATTTGACGGATCTGAGATATTGATTGTATAGTTCTAAGGCTATTTATATATTGTATATAAGTTTGTATGATTAAATATGTGGTTGTTATTCCCGTTGTAAGGTGTGTGCCCTTAGTCTCCTTGTGGTGTGCAACAAAATGTTCATGTTCATGATATGGATTAACTGCCTACCATGGTTTCATTAACTCTAGTAGTTGTATCAAGCATTAACATGTCGATCTTTTGGTGCAACAACAACTGTCTTTACAACAATTGGTATTAAAGCCTAGGTCATAGGTTCAAACCCCTCACTTGCACTGGGGGGATTGTTGTAAGGTGTGTTCCCTTGGTCTCCTTGTGTTGTGCAACACAACACTTAGGTTGGTGACATGGCTTAATCGCCCCCGGTGCATTCATTAGCTTTGGTGGTTGTATCGAGCATTAATAGGTTGATATTTTGGTGCAACGACAACTATGTTTACAACAATTCCATCATGAATTCTTGAGATATTTTGAAGTTTTGATCTCTTCTCCATCATATTGAGGAATCAAAATTTTTTTGTGATCATAAATCTTACTTTATTGGTAGAAAAACCTAGGTATGTCATAAAAATAAAAGGAAAAACCCAGGAAAATATAGAAAATAATCATAATTATGTTCAAAATTCAAAGGATATGGGCTTGAATTTTAGGAGTATTAGAAAGTAAAAAATTTCTTATCTATAATTATATCTGAATTGAATTAAGAATTGGAACACTCAGATAATTTACAAAGAATTAGAGTCTGAAATGTACTAATTGAAGTATAACCCTAGTAGGTTAGTTAGGAAGTACATGTAAGTAACTATATTTAGCTAAGTTTAAGATTTAATAAATGGTGGGAAACCATTATGTTGATGTATGGGGTTAATCTAATTAAGTGATATTCATATGTTTAAAAAATTTATATAACATAAGGTGATAAATAAAGTAGAAATTACCTAGGTAATAAGTAGGCCCTAGTTGGTTATGTGATATTATATGGCGTGATAATTTTGTATAGATAAATACATTGACACTAATGACCATGAAAACATAAAATAGGTATAGTTATGTCCCTTATTGAAGAGTATTTGGTTCATACTCTCTACTCTTGTAATTATATTATAATCTTTACTTTAAAGTCGTATCTCACATATTTTCTTGTAGTAGAATAAGGTTTTTAGTTCAATTAGGGGTTGAGTGAAAGGAGTTTTCATTGAGAGGTTATAATACTTCATTAATGTTTTCCCCTATTGAATAAACCTTACATAGAACCAAACTAATTAGAGCATAGATGAAGTCTAATCCTTTAAATATGTTGTTTTCATTAGGGGTGGTACCTAATGTGCCATTTATCTAGAGTTACTCTTCATGTTTGTTCAAATTTTATTATCTACATTATATCCTAGTGTTGGTAAAATATTTTTAGAATAGGTCCTTTTTATTCTAGATACTAGTAGAGGAGTGCTACCACAATAGTCTATCCTACTTTTAGGATATATTTTTTTTAACTAAAATCACATATTTATTAGGAAAAATAAGGGTTACATCTAAAAGAGTTTAATTAAAGGGGATTAGAACTAACCCCCTAGTATTAAATCAAACCCTAAATGTAGTCTCCTCCACACGTACCAAAATATTGTCAAAAAAACTAATTTAGCTTCACCTTTTAATTTTTCCAAAAACCCTAAATGTAGCCCTTAATATAAGTTTTCCAAAAGTATAATTTTGAATATATTTAATTTGATTGTTTTATTTATTTATTATTTCTAGTGAATGCATTTTTTATTGAACATCAAAGTATTTTTTCCAAACACACCAAAAATTAAAAAAAATATAGAGAATTTTTAAAAAAAAATTCTACACCCTAGGTATTGATATCCTTTCAACAAAAAAGTATTAATTTGGCTACATACAAAAAAAATCTTGAATTATGGAATAAACATATATCTAAATTATGATTAATCTCACTTTAAAAATCAATGAAAAATAAAAAATAGAATAAACAATTATGAAAAACTATCTATGCACTTGATATTGATATCTATATTTAGGAATTTACAATTTTATCTTTTTTGGTAAAAAACAATTAGGCAATATGGAATAAATGTCACTTTTTAGTAGTTATATTAGATTGGAATTAATGATGCTCAATTAGTTATTAATGAATGTGTTTTAAAAAAAACTATAAGTCATTATTTTTTCCTACTCAAGAAATATTTATCTTTTCTAAGGTAGAGATGGAAGATTTATAACTTAATTTTTTTTTTAAACTATTTATCTTGAATATGATTAGCTAAAATATTTAGGTGTTGTAGTGTAGAACATTTCCACCCTTAACAATTTAACACTATGTTTTGGCCCCTCTAAATCATTGGACCTAATTAGGTCCCCAGTTTCCTAAATTATACATTCCAAAGCCTTTTTACCATTTTCCAAAGGATTGAAATCATTGAATAAATGTAAATAGTTAATGCTATAATCCTAACACTTAATGTCCTACAAGATAGGGATAGTACCCATATGCCCATGGGTATATGGGTCTCCCTTTTTGAAGTTGAAAGCATCTACAAGAGAATATCCTATCACAAAAGAGGAGATCAAAGGTAAAAAAATTGTTTAACAACCTAAGAATCAATAATGCAAAAATATTGAATGAATAATTACAATGATACATCAATCCTTATGAAAGGAGGTAAAAGCCCTAGAAGTGAAACCCTAGGAAAATATTTAATCAACATGTAACAAGTGAAATGTTGAAAGCACCTACAAGAGAATATCCTATCACAAAAGAGGAGATCAAAGGAAAAAAAAGTGTTTAACAACCTAAGAATCAATAATGCAAAAATATTGAATGAATAATTACAATGATACATCAATCCTTATGAAAGGAGGTAAAATCCCTAGAAGTGAAACCCTAGGAAAATATTAAATCAACATGTAACAAGTGTCACAATCTATGTAATGAGATAACATAAGCTAATTTAATAATAAAAATAAATAAATCTTAAGTTTAGCTTAAGTGATTAAAGGGGATCTAATTAATTAATCAATATGAATTAATTAATTAGGTGATTTAACCTATTACTCTAACACCCCCCTTAAGATGAACTTAGGGAGAAGCTAAAAAATAAGGAAGAATGCATGAAAAGAAAGGATGGGTCCTAAAAATTAGGCCTGATGAGGTATCGATGTACAACTAAAGATCTCTATAAAGCAGAGAAATAGACAAAACCTCATGGGAAAAACTACACTCCAAAAAGAGATGAAAGCATGCATGAAAAATATGAAATAAGCAAGGCCTAATGAACGCCCCCCAAGGACTTCCTTCACCCCAACCATTGATCACAACTAAAGATAGCGAGGCGATGCTAAAGGTTTCATGAATATGTTAGTAACCTTCTCCTCTATAGGAATGTACTCCAAGATGAGAAAGTCATCTTGAATCATTTTCTGAATGAAGTGCATGTGGGATCTCAATGTGTTTTTTCCTTTGATGCTCCATTGGGTTGCATGAAATGTGAATAGAACTTTTTTTTTTGCACAAAAAAATAGTGGTAGTATCAAGAGGAAAACCAAACTCAGTCATCAACTAACAAAGCTATAAAACCTCTTGGCTAGCTAAAACTATTGCTTGAAACCCATCCTCTATATATGATAAAGTAATAGTAGATTTCTTCATGAAAAACCATGCAATGGGACCAGAACCAAGGCAACACATAAATCTAGAAGTGGACTTCTTCTTATTGACATCACTAACCCAATCTGAGTTAGTGAAGCTGACAATATGAGAAGCTCCTAATGTATAGTGAATTCCATAATGAGATGTGCCCTGAATATACCTCAAAATATGTTTGGTAGCTTTCCAATGGATCTCATGTGGATCATGTGAGAACAAAGAGACAAGAAAAACCACAAAGGAAAGATTAGGACAAAAATGTGTTAGGTACAATAAACTGTCAACTTGTATAATGTAGCATCTGCCGAAGGAGTAGAACAAGTGGAAGAAAATACAACCCCTGACTGAAATGGTGTGGGGTCAGGCTTGCAATCAAGAATGCCAAATATTTGAAGCATATCAAGAGCATACTTCTATTGAAATATGGAAATCTCCTCTGAATACTGAATAAATTATAGACCAAGAAAGTAGTGTAGAAGGTCAAGATCTGTCATCTCAAACTACTCCATCAAAGCTTGTTGAACACTCTAAATCATGGAGGACGAGCTGTCAGAATCAAATCATTGACAGATATCACTAGAATCAAAAGATCACCCTCCTATATCTAAATGTACAATGTGGGATCAAAATGGCATTGTGTGAAGCCAAAAGAAAGGAAAAAAGAGTCCATCTTCTCATACCAAGCCTGTGGGACTTGTTTGAGATTAGATAATGAATATAGAAGTCTACAAACTAGGGAAGAGTCTTGCACAAACCCCTGAGGCTGCTTCATATAAATCTCCTCTTGAAGGTCACCATGTAGGAAAGCACTCTTCACATCCATTTGAAATACTATACATCACTATGAAGCTACAAGTGAAAGTACAAGGTGAATAGAGTACATCTTGCTAACAGGGAAAATGTCTTAGAACAGTCAATGCCCTCAACCTAAGGAAACCCCTTTGCAATAAGAAAAGACTTATACTTATCAATAGAACCATTTTCTACATATTTAGTATGATGCACCCACTTGCACCAAACCAAATTTCTTCCCTTAGGAAGAAGAACTAGATCCCAAGTACTATTCTTCATCAGTGAACCTAATCAATCAATCAATCAATCAATTAATTAGTGAACCTTGTTTGTTTTTCTATCATATGTGCATCCTTGCTTGCTTGTGTGTGTGTTTTATCATTTCAATTTTCATTTGCATCAAATCCGAATCACTCCCAGCTAATATTCATATCTTGTATCTAGATAAGGTTGTATTACATTGGGGAAAGATACACATCATCACCATGGCCCTTATACCTTGGTGGATAATGTCTAGTTCTATATCAAACAAATAATTTCTCACTTTATTGCAGCATAACATGTCATTATTCTCTTTCATTCACTTCCCATATTGTATCATTCATCTTATCCCTCCTTTATTGTTTCATTCATTCATTTCAAGAGCATATTTGTGTTTTTCCAACCCGCCTATCCTCTCGAGAGGGCATCATCATCATCATATCTTTCATCATCATCATTATCATATCCTATATCATCATCCCATTTCTACATGTCTTTTGCATCATCATACTCTCATATCACCCCTTTTCTTCATTCATCTTACTCCTCACTTCCTCAAGTGGTTGGGGCATCATATTTTTTTCGTCTATCCATACCTTAGCTTCTTTGAAATGATGTTACTTGATATAAATCACATCATCTCAAAGAGGGGAAAAATGTAGAAACCCAAAATTGTCCATGTTATAACATTTCCTAGAAATACATGACTTTGTAAGACATCTTGTAATATTTTACCCTAGGTCATTACATTATCCCACTTATCCCATTTATTCCACTTAATCACCTTCCCAATTAATTAAATAAATTTCATTTATTTAATTAATTCCCCTTCACATGTCTTAAAATAATTCAAATTAAATATTTCAATTAATTCCTCACCTTTTACCACATTGCAACATGTGTCACATGACTACAACTCTTCACATGCACAAGTAATTTAAATAATTTTATTATTTAAATTATGAGATTCCCACTCACATCCTATTTTTAGCCCCCATTCATTGTGTGTCATATGAATATTTTCTCTCCAAAATAAATAAAAGAGTCCCACATCCTAATTTTAACCTCATGTCATAACCCACTTAATGTGTGTCATAGGCACTAAAATCAAATTTTAATCCCAGCCATACACATCACATAATTGACTTTTAATCTTGGCCATCGAATCAAATCAGCTCTTGCCTATAAATCTAGCCTCACACAGGCCATTTAGATCAATATTCTTCTATTATCCACACTCTATCAAAATTTCCTCCAATCTTCTCATTTATCTACTTATTTTCCTCTATCATCTCCATCTTATCGTTATGCTGCAAAAATGAGCAATCAACATCAACATATCAAATCATTCAATCCTTCAAAATCTTGCATGCTTATGTGAGGTGGAGAAGAGCAATAGAGATAAATCAAATCTAGCTTGGAGATCGGTTTTCTTTGCTTTATTATTTTGGTTTTCATGCTAGTTTATGCTCTATTGTGCTTGTTAGGGTTTCATTATAATTTGTTTATGCATTTTCCCTAAAATTTTTACCCTAACTACATCTTCTTCCTAGGTTTTTTTCTACCAGTAACAATTTCTAGAAAGGAAATGTGGCTAGATCAAAATTTTCTCTCCCTTTGTTGTAAGCCTTTTATATCTTCTTTGGTGCTCTCATCTTCAATTCATGAAATTGAAGGTCTCTATCTAGTCTATGGATTTACTAGTGCTTTCATTTTTGAGAAAACCTTCCTTGATTAATTCATTTGTAGGGACCTGAAATACCTTTTCCAACTCTTTGATGATAGTGTCATCTGGATTTTGACACTCAGTAAGAAATTGGGCCATGTCCTCAGAAAGGGATGTTTCCTTTTCATGCATTTTAAATACCTTTTAAAGAATGACATCTCCTCTTTGACTCAAACTTTGCAACCACTCCTGAGTGTCCCTCATAGAAGACTTCATCTTCTCAATTTCTGAAACAAAATCTCTGGACAGTAACCCCTCTAGAAATGAAGATCCTTCACTACTTTGTGCCTATAGGGGTTTCACCAAATGTTGAACATTTTTTTGTACTTCCTTTAGTTTCCTTTGCAACTCTTCCTTCTCCTTAGTTTCTTTATCTAATCTTCTAAGGATGGCCTGAGATGACTCTTGAAAATATTTTTTATCCTACTCTTTTGTGGATGGACCAAGATTGATAGTTTTCACTTTTGTAATCTAATGGTCTTACCTCATCTTTATATTTATTATCTACAAGAGTAGCAACATGGATAATCTTGTTATTAAATTCATCTATGGAGAACTTAGAAATTGTTCTAGCCCATTTCCTCTCATTAGGTTTTTCCCAACTCTCAAGAAACTTGTCCCAATTTGGAGTCTTATCTTCCACAATGATGGCCTTTAGTTTTAACCTTTTCCCCAGCCATTCTTGGGAAATTTATTGTTTTGTTCCTTCATTCTTTTGAAGGTCTTCCTGCTCTGGCTAGCTATTGGAGGGACTATCTTTAACATCCTCTACATCCTTGTTGTCCTCTCCTTGCTTTTTTTGTTCCTTATCTACATCATTCTTATCTTCATTTTTATCCTTTGTATGTGATGTGTCTATATGCTCATGTACTGAAGACTAGAAGACATTTCAATTGTTACTTTTGATGTTCCTTAGTTTGTGCTTCATTATCTCCCAATTGCTTCTCAAAATCACTTAACTACCCACTCTTGGGTGTGGGTACATCTTCATTTTCTATCTCCTCTTCAAGATTATTAGGATTGTCCCCCTCTTCATTCAGTTATCTAGTTTCATCAGAGACCTTACCATCTTGATTGGAAATATCTTCATCAACTCATACATTCTAGACTGAAGATGGAGGAGGAGAATTATTTTTTGTAACTTCTCTCTTCATTTTTCTTGTAAGATCATCAGTAGGTTCCTCTTCAATGTGTTCCTTTTGTTTATTCATTACATCTTCCACATTCTAGACAAGAGATGTCTTTTGTCTTGGGGAATTTCTTCTCACACAAACCTGTGGCTTTTCTCTAGAACTCTTAATATGAACCACCCTAGTCTGGATAGTTTCCTCTTTAGTGACTTTGGCCTTCTTTGATTTGTACAAGTTCTGACCCTCACTGATTATCTTTCTCTTCTTGGAGAGTTGGGGCTCTTGAGTACCTTCCTCAACAATTCCCTTTGAGTACTTTCTAGTTTTAGCAATTGGTTGCCTCTTCTCCTTTCCCTTGGCTTGGCTTCTAGTTTTTTTTATGTGGAATTATGTTTCCTCCACATCCTCCTCTGAAGGGAGATCAACTGTGTCATCCTTTTTTATTTCTTCTTCTTCCAATGAATGGGACACAAGATCTCCCATCGAATCATATGTAAATTTTGTTACATCTGCCTTTAGCTCTAGGATTTTATGCTTTACCCATAACTTGGAGTACTTCAATACAGGGGCATTAAGGACATTCAGTGTGATGTCCCCATAAAAAATGAATAGATAATTATAAGCTAAGTTGGATTTAACACCTTCTACAAATTATAACAATAATGATTTACCAAGACATATATATATATATATACATACATATATATACATATATACATATATATATGTATATAATACATTAAAACCAATATATTAAAATAAATATTTATATCTATAACATAATATCGATTTGATCAAATACTATATTAAAATCAATACATACATAAATGATTTTTTAAAGTATTAACCATTGACTAAATGCAGCCGATTAGGATAAGTTGATTCATGTGAAAAGAAATAGCACTTTGGAAAGACACGTCTGGGAATACAAAGAATAGACACACCTCCAACCACATTTGGAGAATGGATACAAATATAATTATGACATAAGTCTAGAAGATATACGAAAATAGCTAGAAGGAATCACTACAGAAGAATCAACCATTTTACTCCCCCAAGTTTGAAGTAAGGAACATATAAAGGGAGTAAGATCATATTTGACTTCCCATAAACCTAAGTCAAGAAAAGTATCAATCAAAGATAGGATAATATGATAAAGAGCATCGTTGGAGAAATTAGCAGACAATGACTCTCATCCCATCGATCCAAGAGGAGGAAACATGTGAAGAAGACCTAGTGATAATTGGCCTTCATATCAGGCCTGACTATCACTGGCCTTCATATCAGGCCTAACTCATATTGATCATTGTATATAACACAATTATGGGTATGTGCAGGATCATCATGGTAAAAACAGGCCCTTAAGTGGCAAAAAAATCAGAAAAATTAGTGTGAGGAAACTTGACGTAAAAATTTGAATAAGTTATCTATATTATTTCAAAAATATGTAAGAATAGAATCTGTAGAAAATTGAATATAGTTTCTAAACTACTAGGTTTATTTAAAAATAAATAAAATCTATTTGGTGAAAATTTGAAATTTCAATGCAGTAGTACTTAAATTTCAGGGAAAAAATAAGAAGTAGGTGTATGTCTGACCACCCTAACCATAATAAAATGATAATATTTTTTTATAATATTTTAAATATAAGTAGAGGACTCATGTCGGATGTGATGCATATTTTTTTGTAATTTTTTCCAAGTAAATAATTAGTTATGAATTTTTTATTACAAATTTTTAAAAATATAAAAACTCGTATGTCTAACCACCTTAGCTTGGTCAAAACTTCATGAAATATATTTTTTATTTTTTTAATCCTATAGTATGTGAATCATATAATGTGACACATGTTTCGGATTCAAAAAATGTGATACCATTTGAAAGTTATAGATGTTTTTCAATCAACCTATCAATCAAGACTTTAGTCGTAATTCTAATAGAAAATAAATAATAATAATTTATTAAATTCAAATTAAAGCATAATTTATATTGGTGGAAAGCTGAGAATCTCCTCGAAAAACCCTTTTCGTTTCATCAATTTTGGGTAAAAAAAAAGTTGTCAGCCACATACCCTACAAATACCCATAATATTGCCACTTTTGGCCCACCATGATCCTGCACATACCCTTATACTTCATATAATCAGGTTCATCTCAAACACGATCAACATTATATCAGACCCAATTAGTATTGTTCAAGATCTATTGATCAATCCATTGTTGGAAACATACAATCTATTGAACGTCATTCATACTATCATCTGTATCTGAATTTATATTGATCACCTACAAAAATTAAATTTATCAAAGTATAAGTAGAATATACAGATATATATATCCTGAAGTAGATTATTTTCTCAGGTTTTCTCCATTGAAGTGATATCTTTCTAAATTTTGAGTTGAGAGAAAAGTATTTTTATTGAGGATCTTCACAGTGGTATCAGAGCATCGATCCTGCCAACTTGTTGGAGGACAAGAAAATATAGACCTATCATTGAAAGAGAAACATGGTGGACTAGCTAGCCCAAGAGTTGAAAAACTTCATGGAGAAAACCAATAAAAGATTCCAAAATACCAACCAGCTCATTCTTCAAACTCTTCAAAGCATAAATAGCCACCACACACAAGAAAGAGCCAATCCAAGGAAGGAGGTACAATCAAATCATTCTGAGAATGAACATTTGACTCAAAGTTCCTCTCAAAGACCAACCATGCCTCCTTTCCTTCCAAGGAAAAATGTCATAGAAGAAGTGGAAGAGCAAAACTCATATAGTGCAGAAGATATCGCACTTATGTATGCGGCATTAGACCTAGCAATTAAAAAACTAGTGCCCTTCAAAGAGTATTATGAATTCAAGACTAAAGCCAATGCAAGCAAAGGGAAGAATCATATCAGCAAAGACCTAAAATCTTGGGTCAATAAGATGACATTCTTTGACAATTCTGGGAAGATCACCACCCAATAATGGGTTCAAAAATTGGATACTTATCTCTGCCTTAGCCCCATGACTGAAGAAGATGCCATTATGGGCATTTTGCTTTTCTAGTTTTTCCCTTCAGTCTCACTAATTCCCTGGCCACCTTCCAATCATGCATGAACCACATTTTCTACCAACAATTAAGGAAGTTCTTACTAATATTCTTTGATGATATCCTAATATATAGAAATACATGGGAGGAGCACCTCCACCACATTGAGGAAGTTTTAAGCATTTTGGAATCAGAGTCACTTTATGCAAAAATGTCAAAGTGTGAGTTTGGGATGGAAAAAATTCTCTACTTGGGTCACAAGATCAATGCAAAAGGAGTAAGCGTAGATGAGGAGAAGGTTAAGGCCATCAAACAATGGCCCAAGCCAAGGTCATTGAATCAACTAAGGGGTTTTATTAGATTATGTAGCTACTACACGTGCTTTGTAAAAGACTTCTCCAAGTTAGCCGCTCCCCTCACAGACTTGACAAAAAAAGGAGCCTTTATGTGGAATGACCAAGCACGACAAGCTTTTGAACAACTCAAGGAAACCATGAGCACCTACCCTATCCTTTCCATTCCTGATTTCACACTACCATTTGAGCTACATTGTGATGCCTTCGAAGAAGGGATTAGTGTAGTTCTCATGTAAATGAAACATACTATATCCTTCAAAATCCAGAAGCTAACAAAGACTGAGAAGCACTACTCCATATACAGCAAGGAGATGTTGGATATTATGCACACCTTAGCAAACCACAATAGTCTGAGGTTCTTCATGCACCAAAAGGACCTCAACGATTGTCAAGAAAAATGGCTGAGTTGAGTACAAGCCTATGAATTTTACATATAATACATGAAGGGAACCATCAACGAGGTGGCAGATGAATTATCCAGGCAGCCCTACCTCAACACCATCACAAGTACCTCCAACGATTGGAAGAATGATATTTTTGTGAAGTACGCCAAAGATGCACAAGCCTCTAAGATCCTGGAAGGAAAGATCTCAAATGAGGAGTACAAGATATGGGATGATCTCATCTTATGTAAGGGAAGGAAATTTCTCGTTCCTCAATCACAGATTAAGAATAGAATAATTAAGGAGTTTCATGATAGTCCTTTGGCGGGTCACCAAGGGTACTACAAAACATACAAATAGATTAGAGAAATGTATTCATGGAAAGGGTTGAAGAGATATGTGCTCAAATATGTACAAGAGTGCATGAATTGTCAACAAAATAAAGTAGAGTAAGGACATACAGCAGGTCTATTACAACCCCTACCCATTCCCAACCAAAAATGGGAAAGCATCTCGATGGACTTCATAATTGGATTTCCCAAGGTACATGGGAAGGATAGTGTTTAGGTGGTAGTGGATAGACCTTCAAAGTATGCTCATTTCTTTGAAATTTCATCATAATACAAAGCATCTCAAGTAGTAGAATTATTCTTTAAGGAATTTTTTCATCTTCATGGGATACCCAAAGTAATCATCAATGATCGAGATAGTAAATTTCTTAGCCAATTTTGGCAAGAAGTTTTCAGGCTAGCAAGAACCAATCTAACCCCAAGCACAAGTTACCACCTGCAGACTGATGGGAAAATAGAAATAGTTAACAAATGGATAGAGGGTTACCTGAGGAACTATGTGATAATTCAACAAACAACATGGATAAAATGGTTACACTTGGGTGAGTATTGTTATAATACCACCCACTATATGTCAATTGGAATGAGCCCTTTTAAGGCCCTTTATGGATATCAAGCCCCTTCCTTTGGACAGTTGGTCACCTAGGAGAGCAAAGTACAAAATGCACAAGACTTCATACAAAGGAGCATTGATCTCATGAAGACCCTTAGAGAGAATTTGTAGCAAGCCCAAAACCAACAAAAGATCGATACTGATTGTCACTACATAGAAAGAAAATTTGAAATTGGAGATCTAGTCTTTCTATGGATACAACCATACAAACATACATCAATAAAAAATAACTTGGTTGAAAAGTTAAAACCCTGATTCTATGGTCCTTACAAAGTTACAAGAAAGGTAGGTGAGGCCGCTTACGAGTTGGATATTTTGGAACATAGAAAAATCCACAATGCCTTCCATGTATCCAGGATTAAAAAGGTCTTTGGGAAACAAGTCCTTCCCTGCACTGAGTTACCTTCTCTAGATGAAGAGGGACAACTCACGTTAGAACCATAATTTATCATTGACATCAGAGAGAAGAGATTAATGAATAGATTCATCATCATGTTCCTAATTAAATGGAAGGGACTCCCTGAAGATGATGCTACATGGGAAAGAGAAGAAACTATTAAGACCTTTAAGGATAAAGCTCAAGAAAATTCATCAGTTCATGCATTTCATAGTCATATCTTGTGATCCAGATTGATGTTGTGGATACTACTCAGGGGGAGTAGTCAGATGTTCAAAAATGTGGTTTAGAGCTTGTGTGGAGAAAGTTAATGTGTATCTTTGTCATTGATGCCAAAGGGGGAGAAGAGTCATGTGAAGAAGAGTTAATGTGTATCATATCTGTAGGTTCTGGATGGTCTAACTGTATTTTCATCAACCTTGAATTAGCACTTTCAATTAATTTCATCAATATTTTATTGTACCACCAGTAGGCTTTACTTTTAGTAAAATAACCAAGAAAAATTCCTTCATCACTTCTAGCATCAAACGTTCCTATATCTTCATCTCTTTTGATATAACATTTACTCCCAAAGATTTTGAAGTATCTAACAGTAGGCTTATGACCAAACCATAGCTCATAAGGAGTCTTACCGATATAACCTTTGACATGTACCCGGTTGAGAGTGTAAATGATAGTACTCACAACTTCTCTCCAGTAGATATGCAGAACATTTCCTTCCAACATCATGGTCCTAGCAGCTTCTTGAATTGTCTTGTTCTTCCTTTCCACAACTCCATTTTGCTAAGGGGTTTCCAGGGTAGATAATTGTCTCTTTATCCAATGCTCTTCACAAAAAGAACTAAAATAACTGGAAGTGAATTCATGACCTCTATCTAATCTCATACATTTAATCTTCAGACCTATCTCTGTCTCAACCATAGCCCTAAAAATCTTGAATTTCTCTAGAGCTTCAAATTTTTCCCTTAAGAAAGTAACCCACATCAATCTAGAATAATCATCAATAAGTAACATGAAATACCTGTCTCCTTGTAAACTTATGACTCTAGAAGGACCACACAAGTCAGTATGTACAAGCTCCAACACTTCATTCGAACAATGTTGTTTGCTCTAGAACGAAACTCTAGTTTGCTTCCTTAACTGACATTCCTTACATATAACATTGGTGGGTTTTATCAACTTAGGAAGATCTCTCACTGCTTGAGTAGAACTTATCTTGATAATATTGTCAAAGTTTACATGATACATTCTCCTATGCCACAACCAACTTTCATGAATTTGAGCAATCAGAAATTTTTTACTAGAAGCACTTAGGTGAAAGATAATACCTTTTGTTTTTGTACCAAATGCAATCAGATTTTTGAAACTCCCCAATATTCTACACTTTACATCCTTGAATTGAAGATTGTATCCCTTTTCAACCATTTGTCCAACACTTAAAAGATTATGCTTCAAACCTTCCACATATAGAACATTATCAATATCATGCTTACCATCAAGAGAAATGGATACTCTGCCACAGATTACACCAACTTTGTCATCACCAAATCTTACAACACCACCATCATACTTTTCCAAGCTCACAAATTTACTTTTATCACTAGTCATGTGATGAGAGAATCCATTGTCAATCACCCATTCATCTTTTTCTTCAACTCTGGAAGCTAGAGCTTTCTCCACATTTATGCAACTAGCAAATTCAGTAGGTTTTGGATCATTTTCCTTGATAGCAATAAATACCCATTCATCCTCAGTTTAATTCCCTTTATCAGATTCATCATCTGTCACACCTTGATCAATAACATATTTGGAATCTAGGCTTGTTAGGTCTTGGCTTAGGGACTCTTTCCGGACACCTTGAGGAAAAATGACCTATCTTATTGCAAGAAAAAACATTTAAGAGGAAATTTCCCTTTATACTTACCTTCTCCTCTTGCTACCCTCTTGATAATAAGTGCTTCAAGATCAACTAGTTTTCTCTCTTCTTCCTCAATCTCTCTTATTTTCTACTCATACTTGGACATTTTTCTAGAAGAGCTTTCTCCTAGATCATATCTTTGCTTATATTTTCTAGAGATAGTAGCTTTGAATGCAGATTATTTCTTAGGAAGAGATTCACCAAACTCACTTAACTCAAAAGCAGCAAGCTTACCAATCAACATGTCTCTAGTTACATTTGTCACAATCTGGATCTCCTCAATAGCAATAACTTTGTGTTTGTATGCAGCAGGCAAGGATCTGATCACTTTAGCAACAATCTTTGATTCTTCCAATGTTCCACCAGCACATCTGATACTACACACAAGTTCATTCACTCTCTGAATAAAGAGATGTGATGTTCTCATCTTCACCCATTCTTAATGTTTCATATTTTCCTTTCAGGATTTGCAGCTTAGCAATCTTCACATGGGTATCACCTTCATACAAAGTCTCCAACTTTTTCTAGATCTCATAAGGAGTCTTCAGCTCCATTACATTTTTCATCTTGGAATCAGTCAAAGGACTCAACAATCCTTCCTTAGCCCTGATATTTTACTCGGCCTCCTTAATCTCACCTATAGTAGAAGGACCATTCTATGGGATGATATACCTATTCATTTTAATTGTCCAATAAGGTTCACCAATGCATCTCAGATGACACTCCATTTAAGTCTTCCATAGAGAATAATTAGTTCCATCAAATCTCAGACTATCCTTCTTATATGTCAACATCCCAGATCACCTCAAGCAGTCAAGCTTCTCTCGAGGAACCTTCTCTGATACCAATTGTTGGCAACACAAGGGAAAAAAACTGACAGGGGGGGTGAATTAGTTGTCATATAAATTATATATATCAAACTTATTCTCAAATCTGATAAATAAACATGAAAGCATAAACCATCACCACATCAAAAACACACATAACACCAAGATTTTTTACATGGAAACCCTGTTAGGGGAAAAAACATAGTGGAGGTTAATCCACAAGATTATACTCTATTAAAATTATTATAAATGGGGAATGCACATGCATTCAGGCACACTACCTAGAGCTCACTGCTCAAATAAAAAATGCTTACTACCTAAAAGAAGACTCACTATCTTATAGTCACATTCATATTACATCCAGAAGATTTTGAACTAAGAAAATAACATCTTCTAATGACTAACTACAGTTCCAGTTAAGCACATAAACTCTTCTTCACACTTTACTTCTACCTTCAAAAGATTAGAACATTATTTGCACACACTACAGATCATACATTGCACACCATACCATCAAATGGTATAAACAATCGATCATATATATCTACAACTAAGGATAACATCAACTACATGTCAACCCAACAAAATATGAAATGTGTACAAACTGTCGGCCCAAATCAATAAACAATTATCAATTCAAACCAAACAATGTCAGCTAAAACATAGTAAGGACCCAAAAAAACATGTCTTGAACATGAAACACCCTAAAAATTTATGCCTCGAAGATCCGCAACATGCTACAATCACCCTGTCGGCCATGATCATGAAAAACATGAACTCACATAAGAAAATCATCAATCACGAGCACAACAATCAATGAGGACCAACAACATAGATAGAGAATGATCTAGAAACATCCACAAGCATCATGAATCACCATAGAAGCATCTGCAACAACTCAAATTACTAGAATCACATCATCTTCTTTTAGGAACACCAACTAAAACAACATAACAACTGTCAGAACACAGATACTCATAACTCAATCAAATCTTCATGCGAACCTCTAAAACTTCATGTGCATAAACTAGATATACTTGAAAAAAATCCCTTTAATCCACAACCTCTTATCATCAATATATTGAGCTAGCCACCATATTGAACTTCACTCCATCACCGACAACCTACAACTTATTTTATTACAATTTTCTTAATATCCTCAACATATAAAACCTTAAAGACATTAATGGAAATAGTGTTGACATCAATGGAAATAATGTTGACATCAATGACAACCACATATCAACAATATCCAACAATCTCCCCCTTTGGCATTGATGAAAAATATACACATTAAATTTCTCCACACAAGCTCTAAACCACATTTTTGAACATCTAACTATCACCCCTAAGTAGCAACCAACACAACATCAATGCAAATCACAAGATATGAATATGAAATGCACGGTCTGATGCAAGTTAATGTATCTTAATTATGATTAGGAGGGGTAATCACCCCTAGCTTCCCTCTGAGATACTTAAAAGTATCCTTAAGAAAGGGCTTGGTAAAGATATCTACAATTTGTTCCTTAGTGGGCACATACTTCAATCTAACTTTCTTTTCACTCACCTTCTCTCTCAAAAAGTGAAACTTGATAGATATATGCTTAGTTTTTGAATGCAGGACCAGATTCTTAGAAATGTTAATTGCACTTGAATTATCACAAAATATAGCAATAGGTTCATCATACACAACTCTGATATCTTTCAACATTTGCTTCATCCACAATACTTGAGTAGAATTTTTAGAAACAACAATGTATTATGCCTCTGTAGTAGATAAAGAAATGGTATTTTGTTTCTTACTTAACCATGAAATCAACTTCTTTCCCAAGAAAAAATCACCACCACTAGTACTCTTTCTGTCATTCACATCTCCTACTCAATCAACATCAGTAAAGGCACTCAAAGTAAGTTCATCTTCTTTAGGATACCATAGGCCAAAATCAATTGTCCCCTTCAAGTACCTAAAAATCCTCAAGTCATAGTTGTTACATGAGATTCCTTAGGATCAACTTGAAAACTTGAAACAATGCATACAACATTCATGATATTAGGTCTAGTTTGAGTCAAATAGAGAAATCCACCAATCATGGATATGTGTCTAGTCTAATTTGTTTTAGGAGAATCATCTTGTGTCAACTTACATCCGATCACCATAGGTGTACCAATTGGCTTTGAATCTTCCATACGAAACTTCTTTAGAAATTCTTTCACATACTTGGACTGAGATATAAAGATCCCTCTATCTGGTTGAGTAATTTGCAATCCCAAAAATAATTTCATTTCTCCAATCATAGACATCTCAAACTCACTCTACATCTCATCAACAAACTTCATGCACAAACTATCATTTCCTCCAAAAATGATATCATCAACAAAGACTTCAACAATCAAATTTTTATCATGATCAATCTTGAACTATAGATTACTATCAGCGATACCTTTATTAAATCCAAGCTTCAACAAATACTTGTCCAATCTAGCATACCATGCTCTTGGGGATTTCTTAAGTCCATACAATGCTTTCTTCAACCAAAAAACCATATCTCCTTTATTAATCAATTGAAATCCATCAGGTTTCTCAATATACACTTCTTCTTCTAGTTCACCATTTAGAAATGCTGACTTGACATCCATCTGATAAACCTTGAAGTTTTTGTAAGCAACATAAGCAAGAAATAGTCTCACAACTTCAATCCTAGCAACAAGAGCAAAAGTTTCTTCAAATTCAATTCCATCCATGTGAGAATATCCTTTACACACAAGTCTTGATTTGCTTCTAATGACTTGACCTTGCTCATTCAGTTTGTTCCGAAAGACCCATTTAGTTCCAATTACACTTTTGTCCTTAGGTCTAGGAACAAGAATCCATGTATCATTCTTCTCAATTTTCAGTAGTTCTTCTTTCATTACCTCCACCCAATGTTCATCTTTGCATGCTTCATTGACACTATTAGGCTCAGTCTTTGAGATCAAATAGTATTCTTCTACAATTCTTCTCCTAGTTTGAACACCTTTATTCTTATCACCTATAATCTGATCTTCTGAATGATTTAGTCTTACATACCTTGGAGTCTTAGGGTATTCTTGAAATTTAGTCTCTTTTGATCTCACTTCTACACTTTCACTAGTTTCTTCCTTTGGAATGATCTGATCTTGATTAAGAGTCAAAACTTTCTTTCCTTTACCTAAACTATCATTCTGATTGTCTAAATCATATCTACAATTTTTGGATGGTCTAATTGTGTCCTCATCAACCTTGACATTGACACTTTGAATTACCTTCCTCAATCTCTTATTGTAGCACCAGTAGGCTTTACTTTTAGTAGAATAACCAAGAAAGATTCCTTCATCACTTCTAGCATCAAACTTTCCTATATCTTCATCTCTTTTGATATAGCATTTACTCCCAAATATTTTGCAGTATCTAATAGTAGGCTTATGACCAAACCATAGCTCATAAGGGGTCTTACCGGTATCACCTTTGACATGTACCCAGTTGAGAGTGTAAACAGTAGTACTCACAGCTTCTCTCCAATAGATATGTGGAAAATTTCGCATTATGGTCCTAGTAGCTTCTTGAATTGTCCTGTTCTTCCTTACCACAACTCCATTTTGCTGAGGGGTCTACGGGGCAGATAATTGTCTCTTTATCCCATGCTCTTCACAAAAAGAATTAAACTCATCGAAAGTGAATTCACCACCTCTATCTGATCTTAGACATTTAATCTTCAGGCATGTCTCTGTCTCAACCATAGCCTTAAAAATCTTGAATTTCTATAGAGCTTCAAATTTTTCCCTTAAGAAAGTAACCCACATCAATCTAGAATAATCATCAATAAGTAACATGAAATTCCTGTCTCCTTGTAAACTTCTAACTCTAGATGTACCACACAAGTCAGTATGAACAAGCTACAACATTTCATTCAAACAATATTGTTTGCTCCGGAATGAAACTCTAGTTTTCTTCCCTAACTGACATTCCTTGCATATAGCATTAATCACTTAACTCAAAAGTAGAAAGCTTACCAATCAACATGTCTTTGGTTATATTTGTCACAGTCTAGATCTCCTCAATAGCAGCAACTTTGTGTTTGTATGTAGCAGGAAAGGATCTTAGCAATTTAGCAACAATCTCTGATTCTTCTAATGTTCCACCAGCACATATAATACTACACACAAGTTCATTTACTCTGCATAAAAGAAGTGATGTTCTCATCTTCACCCATTCTCAAATTTTCATATTTCCCTTTTAGGCTTTGCGGCTTAGCAATCTTCACATGGGTATCACCTTCATACAAAGTTTCCAACTTTTTCCATATCTCATAAGTAGTATTCAACTCCATTAAATTTTTCATCTCAGAATTAGTCACAACACTCAACAATGCTTCCTTAGCCCTGATATTGTACTTGGCTTCGTTAATCTCACCTGCAGTAGAATGACCATTCTGTGGAATGATATAGCTATTCTTTGTAATTGTCCAGTTGGGTTCACCAATGCATCTCAAATGACACTCCATTCAAGTCTTCCATAGAGAATAATTTGTTCCATCAAATCTTAGACTATCCTTCTTTTATTTCACCATCTCGGATCACCTCAAGTAGTCAAGCTTCTCTAGAGGAACCTGCTTTGATACCAATTGTTGGAAACACAAGGGTAGACAACTGAGAGGGGAGGTTGAATCTGTTGTCATAGAAATTATATATATATTAAAATTATTCTTAGATCCGATAAATAAACATGAAATCATAATACATCACCACATCAAAAACACACATAACACCAAGATTTTTTACGTGGAAACCCTGTTAGGGGGAAAAACACAGTGGAGGTTAATCCTCAAGATTAAACTCTATTAAAAGTATTATAAATGGGGAATGCACATGCATTATGACACACTTCCTAGAGCTCACTACTCAAATACAAAAGGCTTACTGCCCAAAAGAAGACTCACTGTCTTACAGTCACATTTGGATTACATCCAAAAGATTTTGAACCAAGAAAATAACATCTTCTAATGCCTGATTACAGTTTCGGTTAAGCACATAAACTCTTCTTCACACTTTACTTCTTCCTTCAAAAGATTAGAACATTATTCACGCACAACACAGAGCATGCATTGCACACCAGGTCATCAAATGGTATAAACAATTGATCATATATATCCGCAACTAAGGATAACATCAACTACATGTCGGCCCAACAAAATATGAAATGTGTACAAACTATCGGCCCAAATCAATAAACAATTATCAATGCAAACCAAACAATGTCAGCCAAAACATAGTGAGGACCCAAACAACATCCTCAAATACGAAACACCTTAAAAAATTATGCCTCAAAGATCCGTAACATGCTACAATCAACCTGTTGGCCATGATCATGAAAAACATGAACTTAGAAGAGAATCACCAATCACAAGCACAATGATCAATGTGGACCAACAACACAGATAGAGCACGATCTAGAAACATCCACAAGCATCATGAATCACCATAGAAGCATCCACAACAACTCAAATTACTAGAATCACATCATCTTCTTTCAGGAACACCATCTAAAGCAACAAAACAACTGTCAGAACACAAATACTCATAAATATTCATGCGAACCTCTGAAACTTCATGTGGATAAACTAGATATACTTGTCAAAAAACCCTTTAATCCACAAACTCTTATCATCAATATACTAAGCTAGCCACCATACTGAACTTCACTACATCACCGACAACCTACAACTTATTTTATTACAATTTTCTCAATATCCTCGACATATACAACCTTAAAGACATTAATGCCAATAGTGTTGACATCAATGACAACCACATACGAACAATATCCAACAGGCCCTTGATTAAAACAAGAGATGAATTCTTGAATCTAAAACCTTCAAATGAGTTAATTAGATATTATTTTTGTATGAGCATAGTACTTGAGGATAATATGCATATAAAGGCTTAAGGTTGGATATACCTAGGAATAAGATATCTAGAGGGCCTAGGAAGAGGTGACACAACCCCTTTTCCTAGGATTGAGTACCCTTAAAGAGGTATCCCGAGGGCCTAGGAAGAGGTAACACAACCCCCTTTCCTAGGATTGGATACCCTTAAGGAAGAGATCTTGGGAGGAAGTGACACACCTAGGATTGAATACACTTGAAAAAGGTGTCTTGAGGGCCTAGGGAAAGGTGATGTAACCCCTTTCCCTAAGATTGGACATCCTTTAAAAGGTATTTTGAGGGCCTGGGAGGAAATTTTTCCTCTTCCAAGAGAGCTAGATACACTCCATAATGAGTTATCCAGAAGGCCTAGGCAGAGGTGACACAACCCCTTTCCCTAGGATTTGAATACCCTTAATAAGGGCATCCCGAGGGCCTAGGAAGAGGTAGCACAATCCCTTTTCCTAGGATTGCATGACCCTTAAAGGTATCCCAAGGGCCTAGGAAGAGGTAACACAACCCATTCTCCTAGGATTGGATATCCTTCAAAAAGGTATTCCAAGGGCCTGGGAAGAAGTGTCACATCTAGGATTGACTACCCATGAGAAAGGTGTCCCGAGGACCTAGGACAAGGTGACATACCTCCTTTTTCCTAGGATTGGATATCCTTTGGAGTTATTCTGAGGGCCTAGAAGAAATGTGTCCTTCATTCCTAGGAATGTTGTATATACTCCATAGCGAGGTATCCAAAAGGCCTGGAAGGAGATTAGCAGTAACAAGATGTTACAATATTTCCAAGATGGAGAAAGAAGTGTCACATCCAGGATTGAATACCCATGAGGAAGGAGTCCCAAGGGCCTATGACAAGGTGACATAACCCCTTTCCTAGGATTGTATATCCTTTAGAGGTATTCCGAGGGCCTTGAAGAAATGTTTCCTTGTTTCCCATGTAGGCTAGATATTTTCAATAGTGAGGTATCCAAAAGGCTTGGAAGGAGATTAGTTGTAACAAGATGTTACAGTATTTTTCCAAGATGAAGACCACTGTACCAGCCAAAAACATCAAGATATCAAGAAAGAAGAAACTTATGAAGATTGCTTGAGGACAAGCAATGTCAAGCGCGGAAGAATTGTGATGTGCCCATCAAAAAGAAATAGATAAGTATAAGCTAATTTGGATTTAATACCTTCTACAAATTATGACAATAATGATTTACCATGATGTATATATATATATACACATACATATATATATATATATAAATACATATATATATATATATATACATATATATATGTATGTAATATATTAAAATCAATATTTATATCTATATCATAATATTGATTTGATCAAATACTATAATATAATCAATACATACATAAACAATTTGTTTAAGTATTAACCATTGACTAAATGCAGTCGATTAGGAGAAGTTGATTTATGTGAAAAGACATAGCACTTTGGAAAGACACATATATGAAGCTAAAGAATAGACAAGCCTCTATCCACGTCTGGAGAATGGATACAAATAGAAGTGCGACAAAATTCTAGAAGATATACAAAAATAGCTAGAAGGAATCGATGTAGAAGAATCAACCATTTTACTCCACCAAGTTTGAAGTAAGGAACATATAAAGGGAGTGAGATCATATTCAGCTTCCCATAAACCCAAGTCAAGCAAAGCATCGATCAAATATAGGAGAATATGGTAGAGAGCATTATTGGAGAAATTAGCAAACAATGACTATCATCCGATCAATCCAAGATGAGGAAATTTGTGAAGAAAACCCCATGATAATCGACCTTCATATCAGGCCTAACTCATATTGATCATTGTATATAACATAATTACACTTCATATAATCAGGTTCATCTCATACACGATCAACATTATATTAGACTTGATTAGTATTGTTCAAGATCTATTGATCAATCCATTGTTGGCAGCATACAATCTATTGAACGCCATTCATACTGTCATTTGTATATGAGTTTATATCGATCACCTACAACAATTACATTTATCAAAGTATAAGTAGAATATACAGATATATATATCTTGAAGTAGATTATTTTCTTAGGTTTTCTCCATTGAAGTGATATCTTCTAAAATATGAGTTGAGACAAAAGTCTTTTTATTGAGGATCTTCACAGTGGTATCAGAGCATCGATCTTTCCTACCTATTGGAGGACAAGAAAATGTAGAGCTATCATCAAAAGGGAAACATGGTGGACCAACTAGCCCAAGAGTTGAGAAACTTCACGGAGAAAACCAATGAAAGATTCGAAAAGATCAACTAGGTCATTCTCCAAACTCTTCAAAGCATAAATAGCCATCACACGCAAGAAAGAGCTAATCCAAGGAAGGAGGTACAATCAAATCATTCTAAAAAAGAACATTCAACTCAAAGTTCCTCTCAAAGACCAACCATGCCTCCTTTCCTTCCAAGAAAAAAAGTCATAGAAGAAGTGGAAGAAAAAAACTCATATAGTGTAGAAGATATCACACTTATGTATGTGGCATTAGACCTAGCAGTTCAAAAACTTGTTCCCTTCAAAGAGTATTACAATTCAAGACTCAAGCTAATGCAAAGAGTTGAGAGAAAAGTCTTTTTATTGAGGATCTTCACATTCAGGTCAACCACCTACTCCTCAGACCAATTAACCACAAGGAGTGGTTTATCCTTATATTGCTCATTGTCATGGTGTTGCAGGAGATCTCCATCATCAACCACCTGATCTGGAATATTAGCAATTTTGTGCAATATGATCAATCTCAAGGATGGCTTGGAACACCTTCTCCTGATTACCTCAAACTCATCCCTACAATTAGCCCAATAATATTCTATATGAATCTTGTGCCTATACTCTCTACTAGCTTGTTTTTGGGAAATTCCATTAGGATCAAATTTATTTCTACTGGTATGTGTAGACACCTAAAAATGACCTAGGCCTGCAAGCTTCATTTTTACCACTTTCGTCCTAGCATAATTATGACATTTAATTATGTCCTTGGTCCACATTTGACTAGTGATTAAATAATTCATAATTATTTAATTAATTCATGTCCTTTTATTCTTCATGATTATTAAATAAATAAATAAATTTATTTATTAAATACTTCATTAATTATCTAAGTCCTCCTTAATTAAATAAATTTCTTAATTTATTTAATTACCTTTCTTCATTAATTCTTCCTGATTATTAAATAAATGAATTTCATTTATTTATTTGATATGTCACTAATTGTCACAATTAAATAAATTTATTAATTTATTTAATTATTCAGTCTTATCTTCCAAATTAAATAATTATTTTTAA
Source organism: Sequoia sempervirens (assembly GCA_007258455.2). Classification (NCBI taxonomy): domain Eukaryota; kingdom Viridiplantae; phylum Streptophyta; class Pinopsida; order Cupressales; family Cupressaceae; genus Sequoia; species Sequoia sempervirens. Next base: position 102,365,463 of record VDFB02058242.1, read on the forward strand.
TTATTTAATTACTAATTTCACTTTTCTCTCATTTTAAATAAATGAAAATATTTAAAATGATTTCATTTAATTAACTTTCACTCTTTTTAGTAAATAATCTAAAAATATTATTTACTTGTCACACAAAATTATCATTTTGAATTAATTAAATTCAAAAAGATATTATTCTTCCAAAAATCAAGTAATCGGGCAGATTCTTGATTTTCCAAATCTGATCTTCAGTTCAAATCTTATCTTCTTGATTTTTCGAATCTCACAAATTAGGCAATCTTATCTTCTTGATTTTTCGAAAATCTTCATTTTCTAATTAATTTCCTCATTTATTCTCCACCGTCAATCCGATTATCTGAGATATTATCTTGACCGTTCAATTAAGGATTTTTCCCTAACCCTGATTAGGGATTCTTAGATTTAATCTGGACCTCTCATTCTAGGTCTTTCTTAGAATTCAATCTTGTCCGTCCACTCAAAATTGTGTTTTCTATAAAAGACAATTTTGCTCATAATTTCGGGACCCTGGACAACTTCATTTTTGAATTTAGGCATTATAGTCATTTTAGCATTGGTAATTATTATTTCATTTAGCATATTGTCATAGACATAGGCATTATTCTATCAAATCCTTCAACATTTGCATAGGGCTTTGACATTACGTTAGGTTGCTCATTTGAAATCTGAGGGCCTCATTCAATTTGCTGCAAACTAGAAGGTGTAACGAAGGTGAACCATGGAAGATGAAGATTTCTGATAACATTGTTCCTTTTATTTTCATTTTATTTCCTTTGTGCTTTGTTATTTCATTGGATTTTGATGTTTACTATTTAATAAGCTAACAATTTAATTTTCCATTGATTACAGTATGTGAATATAAGTTAAATTGCACCATCTCTTTTTTAGAATAATAGGCAATTTGAATAGATGGGTAGGCTTCCAAGACTTCAATTCTTAAAGGGAATTCAACTCCAAGTCTTGTTTTGTCAATATCCTTTACAATTGCATGGAAGGCCACCAGTTAACTAGTTAGTTCTAGAAGAATGAGCTTGTTGGTGGGATATCTTGGTAATCTCATGGGCACTATCGGTGATCTCTACACTCTGATATAGGAGAACTTTGGAAATTTAATGAACCATTGGCCATATTTCCTTATCAATTCCATGGCCTCTGTTGAAATCCTGACATGTAATGCATCCTGTAACAATCTTGTAACATACATGAAAAAGGCATCATTTACCCTCTTGTAATTAGAAGTATTGAATTGGAGCTAAGGGAAAACATCACATATCCTATCCTTTCCTATTACTCCTTTGTAGCTCAAGCCTTTGTAATTATTCTTCCTAGCGAACAAATATACATGGTAGGAGGTCATGGTGAATTTATTTTTATCTTGTACATTCCTTAATTGCACATCTAGGTTCTCACTTATGACACCTGCCCATTGATAATGAGCTCCCTTCACAATTTGTGAGATAACATAGAACATCTAGTTCTTGAATATAAAGGCATCCTCTAATCCCATTATCCTTCCCAAAAGTGTAATCATATCATTATACTCTTCTTTGAAGTCACTCTTTTGTAACCACTTGGGAAACTTTGAGTAGTGTGACTTTAGTTTAGCAATCTAATTACTTTTCATCATGGCCAAGGCCTTATCAGGATCCTTTACATAAAATTCCTTTACTTGCTTTATGCTAATTCTTACCAGCTTGTGGTGTGAGCCAATGTTAAAATTCTCTACAATAGATTCTTCAGTCAAATTGGCCATGATCCTCCCTTGTGTCCCAACAATCACTCTCTTGTTTGAATCATAGTGCTTAGTACACTCCAACACTAACTCTAGCTATTGCAATGTGGGTGGAAATCCTACAGCTTGAGCTAGTCCTATATAGGTGATGATCTGGGTAAGTTGGGAGGGTGCATCCCCAAACACCCTTTGTTTAAAATCATCATAATCTGCATGTCCCATGTTGGTATCACTTATCTTACTCCATGTTGAAAGAATCTTGAATTTAGGCCAGATGCCCTTGAAGTCATACTTCATCCTTTCAACTCTACTTTGGGGTTCCCCAAGACTAGCTTCAGATGTCTTTACCTTAGATTCCTTTGCTAGACTAGACTCAACCTACATCTATTATAAAGAAAAAAATTTTACCATGATATTAAGCATTAAATCCAATCAAGATTATAATGAGAATCGATTAACATTACATTATTAACCTTCAAAACATCATGGAAACCCTAAAATCCCATTGCAAAAACCTTAGAATAAAACATCACAAAACTTTAGAATTTTCACCTCATTAGGGATTTTAGGCATGGATAGATTTCGGGGAATCTGCCCCTAAGAAAATTCTCCAAAAGTCTGGACACTTAGGGAATCCTCAAGGGAATGGATTTTCAAAAAAGATCATTCCAACTCTAGCTCAAGTCATCATTCACTTGCACACATTATGCAAGCACCCTCAATAACATGATAAGATCATACTCAATCATTCACTCACATCAAACAAGGGTTCAAGATTTTTGGGTCCTGAAGGATTTTGGAGAATCCACTAGCAAGTAGATTTTTTGAATGTTTGGACACTCAAAAAATCTGGGGTATGGTGGATTTTCCAAAGAATGGGACTTAGTGAAAATTTTGTCTTATGAAACTATGTTATCGCCACAAAATCATTTCTAAGTCAATTTTGAAGTCATACCCATACATTGCCTTGAATTAGCACAACTTTAGGAATTTGAAAGCTTGGGGTATTTAGAGAATCTATGAGGGTGTTGATTCTCCAAAAGTATTGACCTTCAGAGAATCCATGTGAAGGCGAATTTTCTAAAGTTCCTAACTTTTCTTCGTTTTTTCAATTTTTCCTAAAAAACTAAGTCTTGACTCATACTTGGCAATTCAAACTCATGGTTTATACGCCTTCTCAGACCATAATCCAAACACCAATTTTCAATACCTAAATATTTCAACCTCTAACCTCACTATAATGTGTTTGCATCATTGTTAAATCTTGCAAAACTAAAAATAGGGAAAGGTGGATACAAATAGGGTTTTCCAATAGTCATTCGTTTCAACCACCACAAACTAATCAAAATCTTAACACAATAATTTTCAAAGAATTTGAATTCAAACCCTAGTTTTCAAAAAAATTGGCATGCCCTAGTAACAAAAAACTCAAAAACCCTAAACCCTAATGCCCTAGCTTACTGAAGCTTGCAAAAGGTGAAAGTTACAATAAACTTGAAAAGGACCTCAAAAAATCAACATTCATGAACAATCACTGAGAATAACCCAATGAAAAAGCAACTCAAAACAACCATGGTTCCAAGATTAAAACGAAACATGATTGATAAGGAAATAATCCATTAAATCGTTGAATATATCCTCAAAACCAATCATAATTAGAAATTATTGTAAAACCCTACATTTTAAATGGATAAACCAAGATCAATGAATTGAATGCACCTGAAACTTGATTAAAGCCCTAAAATATTGTCACTCAAATCACCAACGCCAAATGCTAAAAGATAATTTAGGTTTCTCAATCAAAGAACAATGCATAATGGGAAATAATAGGAGAAATAACAACTTAAAACTCCCAAAAATGACATTAAATACACCCCAAGTATGATGATTGCCAAACCATAAATACAATGAAAAGACCCCTCAGATCTCAGAAATAGGATGAGGAGAAGGATTCTGAAAATCTGGTAGGATTTGGATTCTCTGAAAGGATAGACCTTTGGGGAATCTGCCTAGAGGAGAATTCTTTGAAAAACTATTACTTCAAAAAATTTGGCAGGAGCCAGATTCTTTAAGACTTCTCCTAACTTGCATGATTCAAGTCCTCAATCAAATTTGCATGAAAATATAAAGTTCAAGGAATCATTTGAGATTAGAATGTTGTAGAAAAAGGAACCTAAATTGTAGATAGATCATTAATTCATCTAGGTGAAGCAAAACCAAAACCTAGAGGAACCTATCCCTTAAGGGGAAAAGGTGAAACCTAAAACAAAAACCAAAACAAAAACAAGAAAGAGAGGGTCCTTATCTTCGGTGGGGTGTATGTGCAAAAAGTGCACAATAAATGGTGACTCCACTGGGGAAATGATCCAAATCATTTCGATGACAAACTAGAATCATGAACCCAATATCTCTAGTTTCGATCCTCACACTAGGTCAACTAATAAACTAAAGTCTCAAAACCAATGAATAAGCTAGCCTTTCTTGTGCTAGAAATCCAAGTGTGTGTAGATGTATTAATTTCCCTCCCTAGGCTGCTACGGAAACCAAGTTTAGTCATGTTAAGCTATGTAAAGATTCTAACTTCACAAACAACTTGGATAGAGCCTTGCTGCTAGTCAGGCATCCATAGCCCCGACAAGGTTATCATTGTGATTTTCTTGAACATAGCTCTACTGCCAGCTAGGAATCCATAGCCCCAGTAGAGATATTTGGATCCTCCTAATAAGTTGAATTCACGTATGATTTCAATATATTCTTTTCTTTTCTTTATTTTTTTGATCTTTCTTCTTTTTACTTCTTTTTCATTTTCAACCTACAAGAAATGAAGCTCACACTCAGGGCTAAGAATCACAGTGGCGCTAAAGCAGAAATATAGGATTTTTTACTTAACAAGACCTCACAAGGAACCTAGCAACCTCAAGATTTTTAAGATGTGTGTAAAATGTAAGATTTGAGCACATTCTAGAACTAACTCATACTAATGAATTATCCACTTTATACATTTAGTACATGTGACACTAGATAGAGGATTTCCACCATCCCATCAAGAAAAATGATTAGAGTTTGTAAAGGAAATACTTAAAGCAGTCCCATATAATTGAACAGTTATGCAAATAAGACACTTTCAAAGCCAAAAGAACAGGGAAACCTCAAAACCAAAGGAAAGAAAGCAAAGCAAACTGAAAGAAAACAAACACCTAAACTAACTATTTACAAGGATGAGCTAAGAACAACTCAGGAAAGGAAATAATACTTAAAATAATACCTATTGACTAGCAATGGGACATCCTCTCCAATGAGAGTCTTGAGGTAGAAAGAATTATCCCCCAAGATTTTAGAAATTTGGTAGGGGCCAAGCCATAACTTGTCAAATTTACCATGCTCCCCCTTCTTCTCATGCGCTTTATCCCAGTATAGAACTAGGTCAAAAATATTGAAAGCTTTAACTTTAGCCTTACGATCAAACCATCTTTTGATGACACCCTAGTGCTTGGAAAAATTCTCTAACACATCATCCCTCTTCTCTTCTAGTTGTAATAGTTCAGCTAAGCATGCCTCTAAATGCTCCCCTTCCTCATAATATTCACTAATAAACTGAAGGGTAGGGATTCTCAATTGGATAGGAAAGACATGTTCAAGTCTATAAACTAGGTGGTAAGGAGAGGTCCCTAGTGAAGCTTTCTTCTAGGTACGGTCTTCCCACAAAGTAAATCTTAATTGTCTATGCCATTCTCTTGAGTTTTTATCAATCAACTTCCTAATGATAGCAAGCAAATTCTTATTAGTGGACTTTTCCAAACCATTCCCCTAAGGGTAATAGTTGGATGCAAACTTAATTATGATGCCATGATCAAATGCCCACCCACATAATTTCAATGATGCAAATGATGGTCCATTGTCACACACAATAGCAAAAGGGCAACCAAAACGATTGATAATCCAAGCTTCAAGAAAATTGATCACTACCTTTGTCATGCATTGTTTGCAGGGAATTGATTCAATCCACCTAATGAAGTAATCAATAGTATTTAAGACATACCTGTTTCTAGCTGAAGATGGTGGGTTGTAGGACCAATAAAATCCAACCCCCATTGAGCAAAAGGTCTTACCTCGATCATCAAATATAATGAAAAGAATCATTCCTCTCCCTGGTAGTAGAGGTTTGAAAAACATGACAAGCCCTTACATGATTGTATGTATCCTTGAATATGGTAGGACAATAATATCCAGCATGCATAATCTAGGTTGCAGTGGCCACACCTGATCCATGACCATTCCATACCTGTTGTGAAGTTTAGTCATTAACCTGGCAGCATCCTCTCTTCCCAAACATTGGAGGTATATCCCTTCATGATTTTTCTTATAGAGGACTCCCCCTTTTAGCATGTAACTAGTGCTCTTCAAACTTAATACTCTCCGTTGCACTGGATTTAGGTGATCAAGGCATTTTTTATTAAGAAAATAGTAAACCAGGTCAGCATACCATTCATCAGGTGAGGCATCTTGGAGATGGTACTACTATGTTATAACCTTTGGGCCAATTTCAACCATTTTCCTCATTAAAGCTTGTCCTCTTATCAATTTCATTGGTTGAATCTCAATGTCATACTCTTGTAAGGGACTAATATGAAAACTTTGTTCCTCAAAATATGATGTCTGGATTTTTTAACTCCCCTAACCAGTGCATAAGCTTGTTTTTCCACATTGGGGTATTTCAGTTCAACATCCCTAAGAGGAACAACCATGAAGGCTATTTGATTCTTTTTTCCCTCATCTGACTTTTGTGTTAGCGTGCTAGAACATGAATGATCTGATGCAAAATAATATATATAAAATGTCTTCATATAATTAAGACTTACTAATACTGGTGCATTAGCTATGGCCCTCTTAATTTTGTCAAATGCTTGTTTGGTTTTAGCAATCCACTCCACTTTTGCATCTTGTTTGAGTATTGCATTTAATGGTTTTACTATTTCTATGAAACCTGTGATGAATTTTTAGACAAAATTAATCTTCCCGAAGAAAGACTTCATCTCTTTTTTGCAAACAGGGAGTTGTATCTTCAAGATAGCCTGGATTCTTTCAGGATCAATTGAAATTCCATGTTCAGAGATTACATAGGTCTAAAATATGGTCTCCCTATTCTTGGAGAAAACAATTAAATCATCCATATAAATAATAATGCATTTACCAATAATATATTTAAAGGAAATATCTATGGTCCTTTGGAAAGTGGCCCCTGCATTGATTAATCCAAAGGGCATTCGTCTATATGCAAAGGTGCCCCATTTACTTGTAAAGGAAGTCATATGCTTGTCTTCGTATTGTACCATGACCTACTTATAGCATGAGTAACCATCTAGAAAGGACATCATTTTGGATCCATTCATGATCTGTAAAACCTCATCCAATGAAGGAATCAGATAGTTATCCTTTTCCGAAGCCTGATTAAGGTTCCTGAAGTCCACACATAATCTTATCTCTCCATTCTTTTTGCGGTTTGGGACTAAATTGGCTATCCATGTAGAATGTCTAATTGGGAAAATGATTTGGACAGATAACAATTTCTGCACCTCTTTTTATATAATGGGCTCCAATAGTGCATTAATTGGCCTTTGTCTTTACCGAAATGGCTTTGCACCAGGATTCAAAGGAATAGTGTGTGTCATTATTGATGTATCATAAGTTTTTAAATCCTCATAGCTCTAGGCTATGACATCTTGATATGCATCTAAAGCACCTATTAAACCTTTCCTTTCTTCTGGAGTACACACTATATCTATAAAGTCATTCTTGATATCATTTGGAGTTCCCATATTATATGCTTCACATTGACTAGCAATTGAGTCCTTTGTTTGTTGATCCCGATCCCTTATTCTATCAAGGTCAAAGATCCTCTCAAGCTGCACCTTCCCTCTAGGAATTGTTTTTTTTATTTTATTTTTATTTTTATTTTTTATTTCAGTTAATAACTCCTTCCATATCTAGTTTCACCTCCTGAGGCTCAACTTCATCTATTATCTAGGATGTAAACACATTTGAACTAGTGATAATGTCCAGAATATGCTTATCATCGTCAAAGACTTTGAAAATTTGTTACATTTTCTAGTACAAAAGGTACTGGGGTTAGTTCAACCATAAATTTCTTCAATCCAGATAAGGATAATGGCTCCAAAGTGTTGGCTTCTTGTGCCAAAGCATATGCATCATGATCCTTACTTTTATGGATCAACTGTTTGTTAAATGCATCAAACCCTTCAATTAAATCCCATACTCTATGCATTTAATAGGTCATTCTTCTATCATGGAAAGAATACTACTGTTGAACCTGCTTGACTACTAATTTAGAATCTCTAAATACTCGAAATAATTTGACCTTCTTCCTTAGGTCCATGAGTAACCCATGTATCAATGCCTCATATTCAGCAACATTATTAGTACATTGAAATTGTAGTGTATGTATGGCAAAGAAAGTCTTGCCTGTTGGGCTTATTAATTCAAATCTAGCACCATCTCTTGCTTAGACTTAGAACCATCGAAGCGTTAAGTCCAAAATTTAGAAGAAGGAATACATCTAAAGTCTCTTGCAATCTTACTTGAGGAAGGATCCTACTGAACAATTGGTTGCTTTCCTTTTCAATCTTTTTGAATTTCTTGTACCTCGAGTCTAACTACTGGAGTTGGATTGATACATTTCTTAATCTTCTCTATAACATTCTAGAAAAGAAAACACTCAAGTTTAGGATGAGAGGCATTGTGAACTCTACACTAATTCAGTAGCAACAACTCCTCAAAATTCATTTGCCTTCCCAAATTTATTTGATCTTCAATGCACTTCTAAATGAATTCCTATAAATTATCAAGCAAACCAAGATTACCATCACCTTGGTTAGTATCCTTATCTGAATCAACTACTTCAGTACTACTAGAACACTGAGTCAAATCCTTAGGCATATCATGCATCATTACAACTTATTTTTCTTCTGATTCATTAGCTACTGCAGCTAGAATATAATTTCCTAAACTTGCCTTAAAAACCAATAACTCATTTGACATGTCCTGGTATTCAGTAATCAAATATCTCAATCTTGGCTCTCTTTTGATCCTAATCTGATTAGGAACTCCCTTCCATGGTAAACACATATGAGAGTGGGTTGTAGAGGTATATCCATTAAATACTCTAATGAAATATCTCCCAAGAATCATCCCATAGGCATCTGGTAGATCAACCACCTGGATATTGATGAATTGTTGCACACGTGGGTCTGATGCAACCTGCATTGGAATCATGTTCAATTCACTTACTACACTTACTTCTGTCTTATCTAACTGAGTCACCTTATGCTGGGAAGTGGTTGGGGTGATTCCCAGAGCTTTACAAACTAAAAATGGCATAACATTTGTTGATGCTCTAGAATCTAGTAAAAAATTGTGTAGATTCTTTCCAAATATTTGAATGGAAATCAGAAAAGGAGTGTCTTGCTTGGCATGGAACAAGCTCTTCAGAGAATCTACATGAGAAACTTGACTCTTATCCTTTCCTTTACTCTTATCCTTTTTCTACATCTGAAGTTGGTCCTTAGTAGGCTGAGTATTCTGGTTGTGAACTGGTTGGGAATTCTAACCCTTAGACTGCTAGGGATTCTATGTCTTTATAGCTACTTCCTAGACTACTAGTTTAGCAAAACTAGATCTCTTGATAGTAGAATCTTATAAAGACTTGATAAATTCATTCTCATTTAGGGAACCAAAAAAAACACTCCTAATAGTAGGGGATCTTAACAACTCAAAATCTAAAAGACTCAACTTTACTTTCTTAAGTTCCTCTACTACGTATTCACCCATTTGAGTCACAATCATATCAAATTAATTGCTCCTGAATTGTCCTCACTATTGGTCCTTAGTAGCATCACCTTTAAAATCATTGAAATATCCCCCTTTAGAGAATTATTGCTTTGGAACATGGGGATAGGAATGGTTGTTACTTGCATTTGGATTAGGAGTGCTGAAATTGTTTGGAGGTGTAGATGTGGTAAAGGGCCCACCAACCCGCCCATTTCCTAAATCTTATGGTTGAGTCCTTTGATGAAACATCTGGATGTTATCTATTCTTTGCTCTTCTTCATATAACAGACCATTATCAACATTATCATTATTTTCAAACAATTTAGCTATTGATTCTCCATTGCATACTTGTTCTGATTTCACACATTTTTTCTATGGACTCCTCAAGTCCATTTTCTTCACCCCTAGGAAAAGGAGCGTGATTGAGTGCTAACATTGGTGAATCATATAGATTTGAAGGTACAATTTCTTGTCTACTTGTTCCACCTTTTGAAAATTGTTGAACCTCCATTTGAAAAATGGTTGTCGTTATCTAGAACTCAAGAAAATAAAACTCAAAATGTTGGGTTGTCTTGTGAATCTACAATATCCTTTTAAAGCAGCCTCTGCCAAGAGGAATGTACTTTTTGTATTCTCTTGGTTACTAGGTTGGTCTAGTGGCATAGGGACTCCTCCATTATTAGGTATGGTATTCCAAACCCTATTTTGTCTTGGTGGTGGCCTTCTATCAAAATTTGTCCTGATGATTGACCTCTATCATAGCCTTGTCCCTGACCTTGTCATTTTTCAAATCCTTGTCCTTGAACATGCTAAAATTCTCAAGTTTCTCTACTGTAATTGGACTGTATGCCTCTTTGTGCGGCCTATAGTTGACTATTTTGATTTCTCAAGTAGGTGAATTTAGTAGATAACTTATTTACTTGCTCTGTCAACTCATCCAACCTCTCCTTATCAATGTTTCCTTGTGGTGGTATAGAATTGTGTGATTGGTTCAACACCTCAAAATGTTGCTAGTAAGCTGGGATAATTGATTGCTATTGTGGGAATGTTGCTTGCCCTGAATTTTGAAAAAGAGGAGGGAGTGGTTGGGCTTGATTTAGTGGAGGACCTAGGTGAGGAACCAAAGACATCTGAGGAATCAGGTTCATCAAAGGAGTTTTATTAGCCAAAGCTTGGTTTAGACCTTAGACTTGTCCTAGACGTGTAGTTGGTCCTAATGAGGGAAAAGGTCTTGACAAATGTTGCCTTAAATCTATGTTAGCCTTGAATTCCTTTGCATATGCATCAATCAGAGACGCTAGGGGTTGATGTTTCAATTTGATTAATGTAGAGGTGATACTATCTAGAGCCTCATAATAGACTTCTTTAGCTGATGCAACATTTATTGCATATGGTGGTTGTAGTCAAGAATAGGCCCTATGAAACCTATTGTTAAATGAGCTTATAAGCTCATTAATTTCCTCTTGATTGATATGAATTAGTGATATAGGTCATTAGGACTGATTGGAATTCTAAATTTCTGAAAGAAGGCAGTCTCCAGTTGATCCCAACTAGTGATATAACTAGTTGGTAAATGATTGTACCAATAGAATACCTCATCTCCTAGTGAATAGGGTAATGGTCTACAAAACAAATCCTCATTAACAATCTTCCTATCCTTTAGGGCAGTCTAGAAAATCATGATATGTTCTTCAATTGTCCTATTGGGATCATTAATGTGGAATTTGGAACAAAAATGTTTAGGATTTTTGTGCATGACATTATAGTTGTTCAAGGATAGGGGTGAAGGGCTGATAGCCAAAAAAGACATTGGTGGTGGTGGAGGTGGTAATGGTTGATTAACAAGAATTTGGGTTTGTTGAATGGGTGTAGGATTAGGCTCAGTAGGTGTGGGTATAGTGGGAATAGACTCAAAGTTAGATGATGAAGAAGAAGATGTCCAGATGGGTGAAGATGAAGATGTTTTCCCTTTCTTGGTCCTCCTTGACCTTGTAGGGACACCTAACTCTTGAAAATCTCTTTCTGCTATTGTCTTATTCTACCTTCTGAATCTCTGTGGAGATATGGATGATATAAAATGCTCCAACTTTGTTGAATCAACCCTCCTTTTAGCGCTAATTTGTTAATGGTGTTTTTAGCACTACAACAATTCAGACAAAATACAAGTACTCTATCTCTCTTGAAAGGAAAGTTTTTGTTAGCAAGCCTCAAGAAACAACCCCAAGGTCTCTAATGTCAGGTCTTGAAAATGCAAAATAACTTAGTGATAAATTTGAAAATGTTGGTAATCATAAGGGACCTTACAAATAAAGTGTTGGAAGCTTAAAACTCATCAAATGTAACAATAATGGTGATGCTTTGTGAATCTTTCTCTAACAATGATTTAAAAGAAATAGAAAAAGATAAAGGGTTTGAAAGAGATATCTAATTTAGAACCTAAGATCAAGTATGCACAAAATAGAGTGTTCAAGATGGACCAATCTTCCAAAATCAATCCCTATTTAACCAAGATTAAATCCACAGTATCACTAAGACAATGCAATCTCCAAAGGAATCTAATGATTTTTCAGATTGTAAATATTTAAGCATGCATTCAAACATTCAAAATTGAACTTGAGTGCAAAATAGAGTAGGCCCGGGCTAACTTTACACAACAATCTACAATCAACAGATCACTAAAAGCATGGACTGAGATTCCTCAACACCTTGAACACTTTATCATGAACATAAATGAATTGTAACTAGCTCTAAGATTAATTATAAACTAACTTACTTAATACTTCAGACTAAAAGGAGACACAAGAACGATGCATAGATGAGTAACACAGAGAAGAACACCAAAGAAAAATGCATTCAATTGTATTAGCTTCATGAAAATTTGCAACAATTCAAGTATCTCAAGTAGAAAATGTACTATTAGCTAATGACTATTCACTACCAACCTAACAAATGAGGAGAGCTCAATTTATAGACTCTTCAAGTTAGGTTGGCCCAAATTAGGGTTTTTCAATTAGATAGGACAGATAGGTTGGCCTTGACATTTTTTCAAAATACCCTAATTCAAATTTACAATAAAATAATCCAAGGTTGGCCCAAAAGTCAACTTTATAATTAAATACATTGCATAGAAAAAAATTCAAGGTGTGGCCAACTTGCATCTAGGTAAGCTTGTTGTAGATGGCACATTCTACAAGGTAGCCAAGCCTATTTGTCCTCTTTATCTTTATCTTCTTCCCTCCTAGAAATTTCCTAAAATTTTGAAATTATAATATCTAGATTAGCCTAAGTTGGGATTGATATTAAATTAATCCTCTTTAATTGAATTTAACTCTCCTCCATATTTAGCTAAGGTTTTCTCCCAATCACAATAAAGACCTTGATATCTATCCAAGATGGAGATGTAGATAGCAGAATCTTCAAGTTGATATTTAACAATTGGTCCACTATCACATGGAGAATAGATTTCATACCACCACTTCTGTAACTATGCCACGTTTAAATTCTTCTTACCAAGTTTCTTTTTGTCATGCAGCTATCATAAATTTCTTTCACTTTTTTCTAAGCCTTTGATATCTTCTTTGGTGCTTTCATCTTCAACTCATTTATGAAATTGAAGGCCTCTATCCAGTCTATGGCTTTACTATTTCTTTCCTTTGTGAGAGCACCCTCCTTGATCAATTCATCTGTAGGGATCTCAAATACCTTTTCCAACTCTCTGATGATATTGTCATCTAGATTTTGACACTTAGTAAGAAATTGGGCCATGTCCTTAGAAAAGGATGATGCATTTTAATGCATTTGCAATATTTTTTCAATCATGACATCTCCTCTTTGACTCACACTTTGCAACCACTCCTGAGTGTCCCTCATAGAAGACTTCATCTTCTCAATTTTTGATATAGCATCTCTGGACAGTGTTCCTTCATTCTTCTAAGGAGCATCCTGCTCTAGTTGGCTATTGGAGGGACTATCTTCAACATCCTCTGCATCCTTGTTGTCCTCTCCTTGTTTTTTTCTACCTTATCCGCATCATTCTTATCTTCATTTTTATCCTCTATATGTGATGTGTCTATATGCTCATGTACTGAATGCTGAGAAGGCATTTCAATTGTTACTTCTAATGTTTCTTCCCTAGTTTGTGCTTCATTCTCTCCCAATTTCTTCTCAAAATTACTTAACTACCCACTCTTGTGTGTGGGTACTTCTTCATTTTCTATCCCCTCTTCAAGATTATTGGGATTGTCCCCCTCTTCATTCTCCTGTCTAGGTTTATTAGGTGCCTTACCCTCTTGATTGGAAGTGTCTTCATCAACTCATCCATTCTGGACTGAAGAAGGAGGGGAATTATTTCCTATAACTACTCTCTCCATTTTTCTTGTAAGATCATCAGTAGATGCCTCTTCACTGTGTTCCTTTTGTTTATTCATTACATATTCCACATTTTGGATAGGAGAGGTCTTTTATCTTGGGGAATTTATTCTCACATAAACTTGTTGCTTTTCTCCAAAACTCTCAATATCAACCACCCCATTCTAGAGAGTCTCCTCTTTAGTGACTTTGGCCTTCTTTGATTTGGCCAACTTCTGACCCTCACTAATTATCTTTCTCTTCTTGGAGGGTTGGGGCTCTTGAGTACCTTCCTCAACAATTCCCATTGAAGACTTTCTAGCTTTAGCAATTGGTTTCCTCTTCTCCTTTCCCTTGGCTTGGCTTCTAGTTCTTCTTTTGATGTGGAATTGTGTTTCCTCCACATCGTCCTTTGAAGGGATCTTAGTTGTGTCATCCTTGGTTGTTTATTCTTCTTCCTTTGAATGGGACTCAAGATATCCCATCAAATCATATGTAAACTTTTTTCCATCTACTTCTAGCTCCAGGATTTTATGCTTTACCCACAACTTGGAGTACTTCAATATAGGGGCATTAAGCATGTTCAGGTCAACCATCTCCTCCTTAGACCAATTGACCACAATGAGTGGTTTATCCTTATATTGCTCATAGTCATGGCATTGTAGGAGATCTCCATCACCATCCATCTGATCTGGAACATTAGAAATTTTGTGCAATTTGATCAATCTCAAGGACAACCTAGAACACCTTCTCCTGATTACCTCAAACTCATCCCTATAACTAGTCCAATAATCTTCTACATGAATCTTGTACCTATACTCTCTATTGGCTTGTTTTTGGATAATTTCATTAGGATCAAAGTTATTTCTACTGGTATGTGAATATAAGTTAAATTGCACCATCTCATTTTTAAAATAATTCTCTTTGAATAGATGGGAAGGATTCCAAGACTTCAATTCTTAAAGGGAATTCAGCTCCAAGTCTTATCTTGTGCATATCCTTTACAATTGCATTGAAGGCCACTAGCTGCCTAGTTAATTCTAGCAAAATGAGCTTGTTGGTGGGATATCTTGGTAATATCATGGGCACTGTCAGTGATCCCTACACTCTAATATAGGAGAACTTTGGAAATTGAATGAACCATTGGCCATATTTCCTTATCAATTCCATGGCATTTGCTAAAATCCTAGCATGTAATGCATCATGTAACAATCTTGTAACATACATGCAAAAGGCATCATTTACCCTCCTATAATTAGAAATATTGAATTGGAGTTTACGGAAAACATCACATATCCTATCCTTTCCTATGACTCCTTTGTAGCTCAAACCTTTGTACTTATTCTTCTTGGCCAACAAATATACAAGGTAGAAGGTCATGGTGAATTTTTTTTATCTTGTGCATTCCTCAATTGCACATTTAGGTTATCACTTATGACACCTGCCCAATGATAATGAGTTCCAGTCACAATTTGTGAGATAACATAGAACATCCAGTTCTTGAATATAAAGGTGTCCTCTAATCCAATTATCCTACCCAAAAGGGTAACCATATTATTATACTCTAATTTGAAGTCACTCATGTGCAACTGCTTGAGCTACTTTGAGTAGTGTGACTTTGGTTTAGCAATCCTATAGACACCTAAAATTGACCTAGGCCTGCGACTCTTAATTTATCCATGTTTCTTCTAAAAACATAATATTTGATTATGTCCTTCTATCCAAATTGAACTATTAATTAAATAATTCTTAATTATTTAATTAATTCATACCTTCTATTCTTCTTGACTATTTAAATAAATAAATTACATTTGTTTTGTTTAAATACGTCACTAATGTCTAATCTCCTCTTTAATTAAATAAATAATTAAATTTATTTAATTAATCCATTATTCCCTCTTGATTATTTAAATAAATAAACTTTATTTATTTATTTAAATACGTCTCTAATGCTAAAGGTCTTTTCATAATTAAATAAGTCTTCCATAATTTATTGAATTATTGGTCCACTTCTTCCATGATTAAATAATTAGAATTAATTATTTAATTGTCTCATTTAATTTCCTCCATTTTAAATAAAATTAGTTATTAAAATGGTCTCACATTGCCAACTTCCACTTATTTTAGTAAATAATTCAAAATCAATTATTTACTGTCACATAACTCCACATTTTTGAGTTAATTTTAATTCAAAAATGGTAATTTTCTTCTATAAATCAAGTCATTTCTAAAATTATTTGATTTTGCAAATCTTTCTCTTTCTGTCCAATCTTTATTTCCTTGTCACATTTATTTATAACTGTCAATTTTATTTTCTAAAATTGCATCTTGGCTGCTCATTTCAAAAAAAATCCCTAACCCTAATTATGGGTTGTCACATGCAATATTGACCATTGATTTTAGGACATTCATTAACTTTTAATCTTGGTCGTCATTTCAAAATTGCATTTGCTATCAAATGCAATTTTTGCTCTCATTTTGGCACTTCTTAACACTTCATCTTTTGCATACTTGATCTCATGCTCTTTGAATCCTAGGAAATCTTGCATTCTTGTCACTTTGTCATAGTCATATTTACATTTCACTTGGCATAGTTTTGATGCTTACTATTTGCTTGATAGCATAGTATTGCATGTAGTCATTTCAAATCCTTCAACATTTGCTTAGAGCTTATCATAGTCATTAGATTGCTCATATTAAATCTGAGGGAAAAAACACATTTTCAACAAATGGAGAAGGGCTATGGAGGTGATTCATGGAGGTTTTGTGGACTATTTGGTATAATTGTTCTTGTTTTATGCATTTTCCTCCAGCGTTCTTCATAGTTAGCTAGGGTTTTATGTTTTATGCATGATTATAAGCTAATTGCCATAAAATTCCCTTAGTTACATTGGTGAATCCAACATCTTCTAATCTAATCATACGTTTTTGCAGGTTTTTCTTCTAAAAATTTGTGTTTATCTAACCTGTGTTTGTCAAGTTTTGCAAGTGGATTGTTATAGTGATTTCAAGAAGCATCACTAGAAACTTCGTGTCTCCCCTCGGCTTCCAAACCTTCACATACACTCCTCTCAAAGAAAATCTTCGTAGCATCATCATCTGTCAATAGTCTCACACCGGAGTAATCATTGTAGCTGTGAAAATACCTCATTCTCAAAAGCTTCATTTCCTGTCTTGATTGTTGTACTATGCCCTCTACAACTAATTAGGAAAACTGAAAGAAAAGTGATTCAATTTTTAGCTTCAATTAGTCTCCTTTCAATTTCATTTCCATTAACTTTAGTTCTCATTAACTTTAGTTTTATTAATTTAGATTAATTTAATTTAAATTAATTTAGAGTTAGATGTAAATTTAGATTTAAGATTTTTTAATTTTTCTAAGTTATTTTAAATTTAGCTTTTTAGATCTTAGATTTTTAGTTAATTTAGATTTTAGATTTTTAATTAGAATGTAATTTGAATTTTAGATTTTTAAGTTAGCTTTTTAATTAGATTTTTAGATTTTTAAATTAGCTTTTAAAATTATTTTTTCAATTAGATTTTTAGATTTTTAAGTAGCTTAGGGTTTTGGGTTATTAATTGTAGACACTCAAATTTGTCCTCAGAATCGTAATGATATTCGTCTATTGATTAAATAGATATTATTATTTACTTAATCAATTCATTCAATACTTTCTTCTATTCATGCATTTCATCAAATCATTAAACCATCTCATGCTTGTTTCATCATCCATTTACATAAATCATTTCACTTTGACTATTTGCATGATTATTCATTTGCATTAATCATTAAAATGCATTCATATATTTCATTAAATAATTTAGCCATTTACATAAATCATTTCATTCATAAATAAAATTACATGAAATTAGCTTAAAATTGCACATTAAATTCATAAATCAATTTCCATGTAATTAGCTCAAAATTACACAATTTGAGCTTCCAAACATGAATCATGGCATAAATCACTCCACTCATTTCTCATTTCTCATTTTGACATTATGCATTCATCTATAAGAAACCTCCTCCTTCTCACTTTTTGGGGATACACATTTGTATTTAAAAATTCAATTTCAATCTCTCTTCCACTCATCACAGCTTCTTGTTGCACTTGTGCTCATAAAAATCTAAGAGCATCAAATGCATAAATCAAGAATCATGGTGAAATAGGAAAACAATGGAGCTGATTTTCCTTTGAATGCATTTATTTTAGCTTTGCATAGTTTAGTTTGCATTTTGCATTTGTATTCATTTGGAAAGGCTTTATTGATGATATGCTGAAATTTTTATTTGAATTTATAGATTAAATCATTTAGCTTCTTCAGTTTTCACCATAAACAAAATGGTGACAATGCAGCTTGTCGTGTTGTTTCAAAGATTAATATTCTAGTTTTCAGCTTGTGGCGAGGAATCTAACATTATTTTTTGGATTCTCTTATCACATTCCTACTTTCCTTAAGGCAAAAATCAACAAACAACAAACAACAATCTTGCATTTACATTCATTTTGTTAAAATTTACTTGCATTTTCATGTCATTGGGTTAAAATGAACACAAGCATGCATTGAAACTCATATGGTTAAAATGAACTTGCATTCTCATGGCATGAGTTTAAAATGAACTTTGTCTTTCACATTTCAAGTTAAACTTTTAAAAAGAACAAAGTGTCTTGTGTGTCCTCCTCACATTATCATTTGATAATTAAAATTTACAAGTATCTCCAATTTTTGTTAGCTTGATTCAATAATTGAAGTATCCTCTCCCCTTGTGCACTTGTGCAATCCTAGGTGTAAGATAAATGGTTATTGACTCTAGAACTTGGGCCTTCCTTGGTGGGAAAAAGTACTCACCCCAAGGTGACTCAGACTGGCAATAGAGCTCTTTGGCCGAGCTACCCCTGACCGGTATATAAATGTGAATCCTAATGGAAAACTTAGGATTATGAGAGCGAATGTGTCACACAGACAAAGTAGAATTCCCCAAAACCCTGTTGAGTGTAACCTCTTTAGGCTAGAATTCCTCCTTTAACAGAGCTTAATATTTTCCCCATGCGTGGCCACTCAAATGGGGGTCTCAAACTAAACACCTTTGTGTAGTAGCCAAAATCCTTCTATTTGCTAGCACAACAATAGTTGTTGTGAAGGCATCCACCTTCTCGCAGTTCTTAGTAGAGGTGATCAATTTTCCATGGGAGTTTTATGGGGGTTGGAAGCTTGGTTGGACTTAGAAGTGAGTGCATTGTAAGGGGGAACCTATGCGGCCAAGCTTCTGGATTCACACACTAAGAATAAGTGCGGTTGGGGAAACCCATGTGGAATCTAGCGAATATTGTCCTAGCTTAACCTAGGATTGTGTTTGTTTTCATTGTGCTTGATCAAAGATAAAATCTTGTGCTTGCCAAGTGCTTTCTCAAACATTCAAATAGATAAACATCATTACACAAATCTGGAAACACACTTTCAACTTGAGACAACTTCAAAATTTGGTCAAACTTGCAAACAAACTAAGTATTCATTCTGCCTGCGAAGCATTTGTTGTAGTTTGCAATGCATTCACTCTATTAAAACACATTTGAAGCTTTCTATGTTGCATTTGCTCTATTGTAATGCATTTGCTTCTTTTTGAACCACATGTGCTTAGTTGAGCCGCATTTGAATTTGCACTGCCATAGCGCATTTCTTCTTTTTGAAACACATTTGTTTTACTGAGCCGCATTTGATACTTCTCGCAACACAATCACTTTGATAAACCACATTTTCCATTCTTGGAGACACATTCATCTGTATCAAACCGCATTTGATTCCCAAAAATCCACAATCTCCTTACTGAGTCGCATTGCTTTCTATAGATCCACATTCGTTAAAGCTAAACCGCATCTGCCATATTGAGACACGTCTATAACCTCAAACAATGCATTCATCTGAAAAAAAAAAAAACTCTATCACAGACCAGAAACTAAATTCAAATTTATCTAAACTGTCATCAAACATCTTTTTTTAGAGGATCCTATCAAAAACTAGATCAGAAATTGCTCAAATTTTTCATCATCCATTAGTTTACATTTACCCATAGGTTCATACTTGCAAATTTTAGTTTCATCCTTAGACATCATTATCTCCATTTTTAGTCATAAACCAGTCCTTGCATCCTCATTTCATTTTCAGATTTTGGATTAGGAAACCTTACCTCACTTAGCAAAATCTTTGCCTTCAAGAGTGGGTGTACCATTGGACTTAGTCATAATTATCTTCTTTAGTCATTGTCCTTTTGTGAGACCTTTCCAACTCACTCAAGGATGTCCTAACAACAAGATTTAGAGGAGCAATGATGTATCATGATGATTTCTTTGTCTTGTCTTTTTGGTAGTCATGTTACTAGTTCCTCAAGGATGTCCTAACAAAAGGATTTAGAGGAGCAACGATGTTTCATGACTTGTCTTTATTGTCTTTATCTTTTTCTGTCATGTGATGGTTCTACCTTCCACACCATCGATCTGTGTCATATCATGGTGTTTTTTGGCCATTACAATAATCCGCCCAATGATGATTTAGAGCAATAACTATTAGTTATATGGCAATATGTTGAAGGATTTCATCGTACTAACATCCGCTTCTCTCTATCGTGTCGTCTCTCTTCTTTTGTCTTCTAATGATATCTTGTGACCACCTTTTTGGCTACTTTAAATTCTTCAAAATCTAAAACCGTTTGTGCCATTGTCTTTCCGGTCATCAAATTGACTTATCAGGACACTTTCCAAATTTTTCTGTCGCCAGCACAAAATTTGAAAATTTTCCCGAGGAGGCATAGATATTTTGTACCTTCACTGGGGCATGACTTTAACTTATTTTCTTTGTCACAATGCGATAGGCTAAATTATGACAAAGAGGGAAAAAATGTAGGCACCTAAAATTGACCTAGGCCTGTGACCCTTAATTTCTCCATATTTCTTCTAAAAACATAATATTTGATTATGTCCTATCCAAATTCAACTATTAATTAAATAATTCTTAATTATTTAATTAATTCATACCTTCTATTCTTCTTGACTATTTAAATAAACAAATTACATTTGTTTTGTTTAAATATGTCACTAATGTCTAATCTCCTCTTTAATTAAATAAATAATTAAATTTATTTAATTAATCCATTATTCCCTCTTGATAATTTAAATAAATAAACTCTATTTATTTATTTAAATACGTCTCTAATGCTAAAGGTCTTTTCATAATTAAATAAGTCTTCCATAATTTATTTAATTATTGGTCTACTTCTTCCATGATTAAATAATTAGAATTATTTATTTAATTGTCTCATTTTATTTCCTCCATTTTAAATAAAATTAGTTATTAAAATGGTCTCACATTGCCAACTTCCACTTATTTTAGCAAATAATTCAAAATCAATTATTTATTGTCACATAACTCCACATTTTTGAGTTAATTTTAATTCAAAAATGGTAATTTTCTTCTATAAATCAAGTCATTTCTAAAATCATTTGATTTCAATGTAATTAGATTTCCACAATCCATATGAATTTGAATCTATTGCTTCTGGATTTGATTGTGTGGACTCTTTTTTCATCAACGTTTCGGATCACACACAGTGAGCCATCATCAT
The DNA here is from genome assembly GCA_007258455.2 of Sequoia sempervirens. Taxonomy (NCBI): domain Eukaryota; kingdom Viridiplantae; phylum Streptophyta; class Pinopsida; order Cupressales; family Cupressaceae; genus Sequoia; species Sequoia sempervirens. The sequence continues at coordinate 102,387,014 of VDFB02058242.1, forward strand.
GATGGAGTTTGAAACAAATTTCCCTCCCATGAAGGGTATCAATCAATGTAATTAGATTTCCACATTCCATATGAATTTGAATCTATCGCTTCTGGATTTGATTGTGTGGACTCTTTTTTCATCAACGTTTCGGATCACACATAGTGAGCCATCATCAGGATGGAGTTTGAAACAAATTTCCGGGTATCAATCAATGTAATTAGATTTCCACAATCCATATGAATTTGAATCTATTGCTTTTGGATTTGATTGTGTGGACTCTTTTTTCATCAACTTTTTGGATCACACACAGTGAGCCATCATCAGGATGGAGTTTGAAACAAATTTCCCTCCCATGAAGGGTATCAATCAATGTAATTAGATTTCCACAATCCATATGAATTTGAATCTATTGCTTCTGGATTTGATTGTGTGGACTCTTTTTTCATCAACATTTTGGATCACACACAGTGAGCCATCATCACGATGGAGTTTGAAACAAATTTCCCTCCCATGAAGGGTATCAATCAATGTAATTAGATTTCCACAATCCATATGAATTTGAATCTATTGCTTCTGGATTTGATTGTGTGGACTCTTTTTTCATCAACATTTCGGATCACACACAGTGAGCCATCATCAGGATGGAGTTTGAAACAAATTTCCCTCCCATGAAGGGTATCAATCAATGTAATTAGATTTCCACAATCCATATGAATTTGAATCTATTGCTTCTGGATTTGATTGTGTGGACTCTTTTTTCATCAACGTTTCGGATCACACACAGTGAGCCATCATTAGGATGGAGTTTGAAACAAATTTCCCTCCCATGAAGGGTATCAATCAATGTAATTATATTTCCACAATCCATATGAATTTGAATCTATTGCTTCTGGATTTGATTGTGTGGACTCTTTTTTCATCAACGTTTCAGATTGAGCCATCATCAGGATGGAGTTTGAAACAAATTTCCCTTCCATGAAGGGTATCAATCAATGTAGTTAGATTTCCACAATCCATATGAATTTGAATCTATTGCTTCTAGATTTGATTGTGTGGACTCTTTTTTCATCAACGTTTCAGATCACACACAGTGAGCCATCATCAGGATGGAGTTTGAAACAAATTTCCCTCCCATGAAGGGTATCAATCAATGTAATTAGATTTCCACAATCCAGATGAATTTGAATATATTGCTTCTGGATTTGATTGTGTGGATTCTTTTTTCATCAACGTTTCGGATCACACACAGTGAGCCATCATCAGGATGGAGTTTGAAACAAATTTCCCTCCCATGAAGAGTATCAATCAATGTAATTAGATTTCCACAATCCATATGAAATTGAATCTATTGCTTCTAGATTTTATTGTGTGGACTCTTTTTTCATCAACGTTTCGGATCACACACAGTGAGCCATCATCAGGATGGAGTTTGAAACAAATTTCCCTCCCATGAAGGGTATCGATCAATGTAATTAGATTTCCACAATCCATATGAATTTGAATCTATTGCTTCTGGATTTGATTGTGTGGACTCTTTTTTCATCAACTTTTCGGATCACACATAGTGAGCAATCATCAGGATGGAGTTTCAAACAAATTTCCCTCCCATGAAGGGTATCAATCAATGTAATTAGATTTCCACAATCCATATGAATTTGAATCGATTGCTTCTGGATTTTATTGTGTGGACTCTTTTTTGATTGATACCCTTCATGGGAGGGAAATTTGTTTCAAACTCCATCCGATGATGGCTCACTGTGTGTGATCTGAAACGTTGATGAAAAAAGAGTCCACACAATCAAATCCAGAAGCAATAGATTCAAATTCATATGGATTGTGGAAATATAATTACATTGATTGATACCCTTCATGGGAGGGAAATTTGTTTCAAACTCCATCCTGATGATGGCCACTGTGTGTGATCCGAAATGTTGATGAAAAAAGAGTCCACACAATCAAATCCAGAAGAATATTTTCAAATTCATATGGATTGTGGAAATCTAATTACATTGATTGATACCCTTCATGGGAGGAAATTTGTTTCAAACTCCATCCTGATGATGGCTCACTGTGTGTGATCCAAAACGTTGATGAAAAAAGAGTCCACACAATCAAATCAGAAGCAATAGATTCAAATTCATATGGATTGTGGAAATCTAATTACATTGATTGATACCCTTCATGGGAGGGAAATTTGTTTCAAACTCCATCCTGATGATGGCTCATTGTGTGTGATGAAACGTTGATGAAAAAAGAGTCCACACAATCAAATCCAGAAGCAATAGATTCAAATTCATATGGATTGTGGAAATATAATTACATTGATTGATACCCTTCATGGGAGGGAAATTTGTTTCAAACTCCATCTTGATGATGGCTCACTGTGTGTGAGCCGAAACGGTTATGAAAAAAGAGTCCACACAATCAAATCCAGAAGCAATAGATTCAAAAATTATTTGATTTTCCAAATCTCTCTTTCTCTCTAATCTTTATCTCCTGTCACAATTTCAACCATTGATTTGATTTTCTCAAATTGCATCTTGGCTGCTCATTTCAAATTTTTCCCTAACCCTAATTATGGGTTGTTACATGCAAAATTGACCATTGATTTTAGGGCATTCATTAACTTTTAATCTTGGACGTTCATTCAAAATTGCATTTGCTATAAAATGCAATTTTTGCTCTCATTTTGGTACTTCTTAACACTTCATCTTTTGCATACTTGATTTTATGCTCTTTGAATCCTAGGCAATCTTGCATTCTTGTCACTTTTTCATAGTCATATTTACATTTCACTTGGCATAGTTTTGATGCTTACTATTTGCATGATAGCATAGTATTGCATGTAGTCATTTCAAATCCTTCAACATTTGCTTAGGGCTTATCATATTCATTAGATTTCTCATATTAAATATGAGGGAAAACACACATTTTCAGCAAATGGAGAAGAGCTATCAAGGTGATTCATGGAGGTTTTGAGGACTATTTGGTAAATTGTTCTTGTTTTATGCATTTTCCTACATTGTTCTTCATAGTTAGCTAGGGTTTTATGTCTTATGCATAATTATAAGAAAATCTCCATAAAATTTCCTTAGTTACAAATCCAATTACTGTTTATGATGGCCAAAGCCTTATCAGGATCCTTTACATAAAAGTCCTTTGATTCCTTTATATTAATTCTTACCAACTTGTGGTGTGAGCAAATGTTAAAAGTCTCTGCAATAGATTATTTAGTAAAATTGGCCATGATCCTCCCTTGTGTCCCAACAATCACTCTCTTTTCTAAATCATAATGCTTAGCACACTCCAACACTAACTTTGGATATTGCAATGTGGGTGGAAATCCTGCAGCTTGAGCTAGTCCTATATAGGTGATGATCTAGGAAAGCTAAGCGGTTGTTGTTGGGGGATTGTTGGATACTGTGGATGTGTTTCTGATATGTGGTTATCATTGATTTCAACACTATTAGAATTTGGTGTATCTACTACTTAATATGTCAAGGATATTGAGAAAATTGTAAAAGAAAGTGTGTCAGGTTCCTAGTGGAACTATGCAAGTCATGAAGGAACTTTTTTTTGTACATAAAAGATTAGTTGATGTGGATGAAAGGGTTTATTATTGAGTATGTCTAGATCATCTACTAGAAGTTTCAGAGGTCTGCATGAAGTTCTGTGTGAATTATGGTGTGACAGTGTTTTGTTGGTCTCTGTCAGTGTTCCCGAATGAAGATTGTGTGATTCTGGTTATCTCAGTTGTTGCAGATGCTTCTCTATTGTTTCTTGGTGTTCTTAGATGTCTCTAGTTCATTCTCTATTTTTGTGGTACATCCACATTGATCCGTGTGCTCGTGGTTGAATATCTTTCTGTGCATGTTCAAATTTTCTTGTTCTTGGCCGACATGTTGGTGGTAGCGTGTTGTGGATCTTCGAGGTGAAATTAATTAATTTTTTTTTGTGCTGGAGATATTAATTTGGGTCCCCACTATGTTGTGGCAGACCTTAGTGGGTGCGCATTAAAAATTTAATTGAAAATCTGGGCTAACATTGCAAATATATTTTATTTTTCTTGGGCGATGAAGTTGTGAAATCTCCTGTAGCGGATATATAAGAGCGATTGTGTGACCGGTGGGAAGTATGTTTCGTGTGCTCCTATCTGTGTATGTGTGAATATCATTATTGAGCAGCATGTGAAGAAGATTGTGCGAAGTGTGGAGAAGTGTTGAGCTTAAGTGGAACTGTAGTCAGGCTTGAGCAGAAGCTATTTTCTTATTTCAAATCTTGGATGGTTTTAATCCAAACCCTATTGTTGGACATTGAGTCCTCTTTTGTAATTGAGCAATGAGCTCTAGGTAGTGTGCCTGAATCCATGTGCATTCCCATTATTGTACTTAATTATACTTTTAGCAAAGTATAATCTTGTGGACAACATCCACTATGTTTTTTCCCCTAACAGGGTTTCCACATAAAAATCTTGGTGTTCTTTGTCTCTCTGATGTGTTAATTTCTTATGGTTAATTGTTCATTCATCATATCTAAGATTAAGATAAGTTAAGTTAGAATAGGTTTAAATTTTTGTGACAATTGATTCACCCCCCCTTTAGTTTTTTGTCCTTATTCTACCAACAATTGGTATCAAAGCCAGGTTCCTTTGAAGAAGTCTAACAACTTGAGGTGATCTGGGATGGCAACATTCCTGAAGGACAGTCCTAGATTTGATGGCACCAACTATTCACTGTGGAAAGTCACGATGCAATTTCATCTGCAGTGCATTGGTGATGTTGTTTGAAAGATTACAAGAGATGAATATACTATTTCTCAGAATGGTCCCTCCTTTGTTATGAGATCAAAGATGCTAAAAGAAATACTAGAGTTATGGAAGCATTGGTGAGTTCCCTAATAGATTCGGAGATGGCTAATGTGATAGGTTTGTAGATAGCTCATGAGATCTGGATGAAGCTGAAAACTTTGCATGAAGGAGATACATAGGTGAAGATGGCTAAGCTACAGAGCTTAAAAGGAAAGTATGAGAATCTAAAGATGGGTGAAGATGAAAATATCACTTCTTTTATGTAGAGAGTAAATGAAATAGTGCTAGGTATTAAATGTGTTGATGGTTAAGTAAGTGAGGATGAAATTATGGCTAAGATACTCAGATCCTTGCCTCCTTACAAAATGAAGGCTCATGCTATTGAAGAATTTATGTCTGTAAACAAGATGACAAGAGATACATTGATCAGGAAGCTTGCTGCTTTTGAAATAAGTGAATTTGGTGAATCTACACCAAAAACTAAGTCTGCATTCAAAGCTACTATATCTAGAAGTTGTAGGCAAAGATATAGTCAAGGATAGAGCTCCAGAAAGCTATCCAAATATGGTGAAGAATTGAAATAGCTCGAAGACAAAGAAAGAGAAGTACAAGAACTAGAAGCACTAATTGCAAAACAAGAAGGAAGAGGAAAAGGTAAGTATGAAGATGTATTGCCTATTAAATATTTTTCATGCAGTAAGATAGGCCATTTTGCATCAAGATGTCCTGAAAGAGTTCCTAGGTCTAAGCCTAGAAAACCTAGATTCCAAAAGAAATGCTACTTTGTTGAAGAAGTAGTAACTGATGATGAGTCTGATAAAGATGATGGAAATCAAGATGATTGGGATTTCATTGCTACCATTGAAGATAAACCTATGCCTATTGAATCTACTGAAGATAAGAAAGATCTTGCAACCTGAGTTGAGGAGAAAGATGAGTGGGTCATTGATAGTGGATGCTCACATCATATGACCGATGATAAAAGAAAGATTGTGAGTCTAGAGAAGAATGACGGTGGGGTTGTAAGATTTGGGGATAACAATTCTTGTGTGATTCGTGGAAGAGGTTCTATTAGCCTTGGTGGTAAGGAAAATACTGATGATGTTCTTTATGTTGAAGGCATAAAGCATAACTTGTTAAGTGTTGGATAGATGGTACACAAGGGATATGATCTATAGTTCAAGAATGGTAAATCCAAGATTCGTGGTAGTTCCAAAAACATGATTGCTACTGGTGTGCAAACTAAAGGTAATATTTTTCACTTGAATACTGCTAGTGGAAGTTGTTTAATTGCTCAAGTACACGAAAGTTGGTTGTGGCATAGGAGATTGTGTCATGTAAACTTTGACAACATTATCAAGATAAGTTCTACTCAAGTAGTAAGAGATCTTCCTAGGTTAGTGAATCCTGCTAATGTAATCTTCCAAGAATGTTATATGGGTAAAAAACCTAGAGTGTCCTTCTGGAGCAAACAATTTAAGTCAAATAGTGTGTTGGAATTGCTACATACTGATCTTTGTGGTCCCTCTAGAGTTAGAAGTATTCATGGAGAAAGGTATTTTATGTTGGTCATTGATGATTACTCTAGAATGATTTGGGTGTCCTTTTTAAGAGAAAAGTGTGAAGCATTGGACAAGTTCAAAAGTTTCAAGGCCATGGTAGAAAATGAAAAAGGTTTGAAAATCAAATGCTAGAGATCGAATAGAGGTGGTGAATTCATTTCAAAAGAGTTCAATTCTTATTGTGAAGAACATGAAATTAAAGATAGTTATCTACTCCTCAAACCCCTCAACAGGATGGAGTTGCAGAAAGAAAGAATAGAACAATACTGGATGCTGCCAGAACAATGATGATGGAAGGGAATGTGTCTTAGATGTACTAGAGTGAAGTTGTAAGCACTGTTGTATACACTTTGAATTAGGTAAATGTGAATGGTAATTCTGGTAAGACCCCTTATGAATTATGGTTTAGTTACAAGCCTACTGTTAAGTATTTCAAGATCTTTGGAAGCAAATGTTATATCATGAGAGATGATGATATAGGAAAGTTTGATGCTAGAAGTGATGAAAGGATCTTCCTAGGTTACTCAACAAGGAGCAAGGAATACCGATGCTATAACAAAAGACTGAGAAATATTGTTGAGAGTGAAAATGTTAGAGTTGATGAGGACTCTATCAAATCATCCAAATGGTGCAACTATGATTCAAATGAAGACAACACAAATCAAGGGAAGAACACTCAAACACCGAATCTACTTCATATTATTCCATATGTTCTAGTGAAGCAACCACAAGTTGTTCTGAAAAATCAAGTCAGTCAAGAAGCACGTACAAGTGCAAGTGTAGAAGAAAATTCAGAAGAATTAGAAGTCCATGAAAGTCGCAAGACTCCAAGGTATGTAAAGTTGAATCATTTTGAAAGTAAAATCATAGGAGATAAGAGCAAAGGAGTGCAAACTAGAAGAAAGATTGTAGAAGAATATTGTTTTATTTCCAAGATTGAACCTAAGAATGTCACTGAATCCTTTCAAGATGAACACTAGTTGGAAGCTATGAAGGAATACTAGCACAAATTGAAAATAATGAGACATGGACATTGGTTCGTAGGCCCAAAGACAAAAATGTGACTGGTACTAAGTGGGTATTCAGAAACAAGCTAAATGAGGAAGGTGAAGTGGTCTAGAATAAGGAAAGACTGGTATGTAATGGGTACTCTCAAATGGAAGGAATTGATTTTGAAGAAACCTTTGCCCCTGTTGCTAGAATTGAAGCAGTAAGATTATTTCTTGCTTATGTTGCTTATAAGAACTATAGATTCTATGAGTTGGGGCCCTAGCTCATTTGGCTAAATATTTCCTATTGCAGGAGGTTGGTCATGAGGTCTAGTCTCCCCCACCCCCATGGTATCAAAGGGCGTGTCACACCACCACCGCCGGTCATGTTAAAAATTTTACCAGGCACACTGCAATTTATATGGAGTCATGCTACCCGATTCCTGCAGTCTAAAAAAAAAAAGAAAGAACTATAAATTCTATCAAATGGATGTAAAGTCTGCATTTCTAAATGGAGAACTAGAAGAAGTGTGCATTGAACAACCAGATGGATTTGAGCTAACAGATAGGGAAGATATGGTTTGTAGATTGAAGAAAGATTTGTATGGAATCAAACAAGCCCCCATAGCCTAGTACTGCAGATTGGAAAAATATCTATTGAAGCTTGGATTCACTAAAGGTACTACTGATAGTAACTTATACTTCAAATTAGATCATGATAAGTAATTAATCATAGAAGTCTTTGTTGATGACATCATTTTTGGTGAAGATGATAATCTATGCATGATTTTTTTTGATGAAATGAAGAGTGAATTTGAGATGAGCATGATTGGTGAAATGAAGTTCTTTCTAGGATTGCAAATTACACAATTGGACTAGGGGATTTTCATATCTCAATCTAAATATGTGAAAGAACTGCTGAAGAAGTTTGAAATGGAAGACTCCAAACCTGTTGGTACACCCATGGTAACCGGATGTAAGTTGACTTAGAATGATGACTCTCCTAAGGCAAATCAAACTAGATATAACTCAATGATTGGTGGATTACTCTACTTGACTCAGACTAGACCATATATTATGAATGTTGTATGTATGGTCACTAGATTTCAAGTTGATCCAAAAGAATCACATGTGACTGTTGTTAAAAGAATCTTTAGATACCTGAAAGGAAAATTTGACTTTGGACTTTGGTATGCAAAGGATGATGATCTCACTTTGTGTGCATACATTGATGTTGATTGGGCTGGTGATTTGGATGATAGAAAAAGTAATAGTGGTGGTGATTTCTTCTTAGGGAAGAAGCTAGTATCCTAGTTAAGTAAAAAGAAAAACTCAATTTCTCTATCCACTATTGAAGCAGAATATATTGTTGCTACCAATAATTGTACTCAAGTGATATGGATGAAAAAAATGTTGATAGATATCAAAGTAATATATGACAAGCCTATTTCCATATACTGTGACAAATCAAGCACAATAAATATATCAAGGAATCCAGTGCTACACTCTAAGACTAAACATATATCAATCAAGTTTCATTTCTTGAGGGAGAAAGTGAATAAAAAAGAAGTCAGACTCGAGTATGTGCCTACCAAAGAAAAAATTGTTGATATATTTACTAAGCCATTGCCAAAGGATACTTTTGAGTATCTGAGAGGAATGCTAGGGGTGATTACCCCTCCTGATAAAAACTAAAAGATGCATTTACTTGCATCAATCTGTGGGATTCATTGCTATATTTTGATTTGGATTGATGTTTTTGTGGCTACTACTTAGGGGGAGTAGTAGATGTACAGATATGTGGTTCAGAGCATGTGTATGGAAAGGTCATGGTTGATGTCAAAGGGGGAGAAGAGTAATGTGAAAAATATCTTTTGACAAATCATTATAGAAAAACTGCAGAAGAAGTCAATGTGTTGGGTTGATGGTATTTTTCACATCATGTGTTGCCATCAATGCCAAAGGGGGAGATTTTTGGATACTATGGATGTGTTTCTGATATGTGGCTTTTCATTGATGTCAACACTATTAGCATTTGGTGTATCTACTACTGTATATGTCGAGGATATTGAGAAAATTGTAAAAGAAAGTGTGTCAGGCTCCTAGTGGAACTATGAAAGTCATGAAGGTGCTTTGTTCTATAAGTAAAAGATTAGCTAATGTGGATCAAAGGGTTTATTGTTGAGTATATCTAGATCATCTACCAGAAGTTTTAGAGGTCCACGTGAAGTTCTATGTGAATTATGGTGTGACAGTATTTTGTTGGTCTCTATCAGTGTTCCTAAATGAATATTGTGTGATTTTAGTTATCTTAGTTGTTGTGGATGCTTCTCTATTGTTTCTTGGTGTTCTCACATGTCTCTAGTTCATTCTCTATTTTTGTGGTATGTCCACATTGATATGTGCGCTTGTGGTTGAAGATCTTTTTGTGCATGTTCAATTTTTTTAATTCTTGGCTGACATGTTGGTGGTAGCGTGTTGTAGATCTTCAAGGTGAAATTAATTAAAGTCTCTTTGTGTTGGAGATATTAATTTTGGTCCCCACTATGTTGTGGCTGACCTTGGTGGATGCGCATTAAAAATTTAATTAAAAATTTGGGCCAACATTGCAAATATATTTTATTTTTCTTGGCAAACAAAGTTGTGGTGAAATCTCCTATAGTGGATATATAAGAGTGATTGTGTGACTAGTGGGAAGTATGCTTCGTGTGCTCCTATGTGCATATGTGTGAATATCATTACTGAGCAGTGTGTGAAGAAGATTGTGCAAAGTGTGGAGAAGTGTTGAGCTTAATTGGAACTATAATTAGGCTTGAGCAAAAGCTATTTTCTCCATTCAAATCTTGGATGGTTTTAATCCAAACCCTATTGTTGGACAGTGAGTCCTCTTTTGTAATTGAGCAATGAGCTCTAGGTAGTGTGCTTGAATGCATGTGCATTCCCCTTATTGTACTTCATTATACTTTTAGCAGAGTATAATCTTGTGGACTAACATCTACCGTGGTTTTTCCCCTAACAAGGTTTCCACATAAAAATCTTGGTGTTCTTTGTCTCTTTGATGTGTTAACTGCTTATGGTTAATTGTTCATTCATCAGACCTGAGATTAAGATAAGTTAAGTTAGAATAGGTTTAAATTTTTGTGACAACTAATTCACCCCTCCCTCAGTTATCTATCCTTGTTCTGCCAAAAAGTGCATCCCAAAACATCCTCTATTTAAAATCATCATAATCTACATGTCCCATATTGGTACCACTTACCTTACTACATGATGAAAGAATCTTGGATTCAAGCCAGATGTCCTTGAAGTCATACTTCATTCTTTCATCTCTACTTTGGGGTTCGATGAGACTAGCTTCAAATGTCTTTTCCTTGGATCCCTTTGTTGGACTAGACTAAACATGCATATGTTATAAAGAAACAACAATTACCATGATATTAATCATTAAATCCAATCGCGATTATCATGAGAATTCATGAACATTACATGATTAACCTTCAAAAAATCATGGAAACCCTAAAATCCCATTGCAAAAACCTTAGAATAAAACATCACAAAACTTTGGAATTTTCACCTCTTCATGGATTTTAGGCATGGATGGATTTTAGGGAATCCGCCCCTAAGTGGATTCTCCAAAATTCTTGACACTCGGGGAATCCTCAAGGAGACCAATTTTCTAAAAATATCATTCCAACTCTAGATCAATTCATCATTCACTTGCACACATTATGAAAGCACCCTCATTAACATGATAAGATCATACTCAATCATTCAGTCACATTGAACAAGGGTTCAGGATTTTGGGGTCCTGAAGGATTTCAAAGAATCTACCAGTAGGCATATTTTTTTAACGTCTGGACACTCAAAAAATTTGTGGCATGGTGGATTTTCTAAAGAATGGGACTTAGCCAAAATTTTATCTTATGATACTTCGTTATTGCCACAAAATCATTTCTAAGTCAATTTTGAAGTCATACCCATACATTTCCTTGACTTAGCACAACTTTGGGAATTTGAAGGCTCAACGGATTTGGAGAATCCGTGAGGGTGTGGATTCTCCAAAAGGATTAACCTTCGGAGAATCCGCGTGTAGGAGGATTTTTCAAAGTTCCTAACTTGTCTTCATTTTTTCAATTTTTCCCAAAAAACTAAGTATTGACTCATACTTGTCAATTCAAACTCATGGTTTATATGCCTTCTACTACCAAAATCCAAACACCAGTCTACAATACCTAAAGATTTCAGCCTCAAACCTCACCATAATGTGCTTGCATCATTGTTATATCTTGCAAAACCAAAATTAGGGAAAAGGTGGATACAACTAGGGTTTACCAATAGTTATTTGTTTCAACCACCATGAACTAATCCCAATCTTAACACAATCATTTTCAAAGAATCTAAATTCAAACCCTAGTTTTCAAAAAAATTGGTGTGCCCTAGTAACAAAAAACTCAAAAACCCTAAACCCTGATGCCCTAGCTTACTCAAGCTTGCAAAAGATGAAATTTACAATAGAATTGAAAAGGCCCTCAAAACATTGACATTCATCAACAATCACCAAGCATAACCAAATGAAAAAGCAACTCAGAAAAACCATGGTTCCAAGATTAAAAGGAAACATGATTGATAAGGAAATAATCCATTAAATCATTGAAGACATCTTCAAAACCAATCAGAACTAGCAAAGATTGTAAAACCCTACCTTTCAAATGGAGAAACCCAGACCAATGAGTTGAATTCACTTGAAACTTGATTAAAGCCATAAATGTCGTCGCTCAAATCACTAACGCCAAATTTTGTAAGATAATGGAGGTTTCTCAATCAAAGAACAATACATAATGGGAAATAAAAGGAAAAATAACAACTTAAAACTCCCCAAAATGACATTAAATATACCCCAAGTACGATGACTTCCAAACCATAAATGCAATGAAAAGACCCCTCAGATCTCAGAAATATGATGAGGAGAAGGATTCAAAAAATCTAGCAAGATCCAAATTCTTCGTAAGGATAGATGTTCGGGGAATCCACCTAGAGGCCGATTCTTCAAAAAACTAACACTTCAAAAAATCTGACAGGAGGACTTCTCCTAACTTGCATGTTTCAAGGCCTCTATCAAATTTGCATGAAAAACTAAAGTTCAAGGCATCATTTGAGATTAGAATGTTGCAAACAAAGGCACCTAAAGTGTAGATAGATCATTAATTCATCCAGGTGAAGCAAAACCAAAACCCAGAGGAACCTATCCCTTAAGGGGAAAAGGTCAGACCTAAAAAAAAAACCAAAACAAAAGCAAGCAAGAGAGGGTTCCTGCCTTTGGTGGGGCGTGTGTTCAAAAAGTGCACAAAAAAATTGTTTAAAACAAGGTGTAAATATGGAGGAAAGGTATGTAAATTTATCATTGATAGAGGTAGTATCAATAATTTAGTTTTAGAAGTGATGATAACCAAGTTGAATTTGAGGAGGTTGACACACCCAAAGCCCTATAAGATAGCATGAATTCCGGATGAACACAAGATCTTGGTGAGTGAACATTGTTTAGTGAAATTTCATATAGGATCATATAATGATGACATGTTGTGTGGTATTATGCCCATGGATGCATGTCATTTATTTTAGGAAGAACATGGAAATATGATAAGAAAAAAATTCATGATGGAAGGAAGAATATTTATACTATGACTTAATGGAAAGAGTACTATATTGATACCTTTGGGAGAAGATGACAAAAGTGAAGTTTGTAGCACTACCAAAATATGTTTGGTAGATGGAAGAATTTTTTTGGAAGGATTGAGACATGAGAACATGTGTTTTGCATTGATTCCAAAGAAGTGTAGTAGTCTAAGGTAGATAATTCTACCTCAAATGGAGAAGATCTACCGTAGATAGAAGTAGCAGAACTGTTGATAGAGTATGAAGATATCATATTAGATAATGTACCAGATGGTTTACCACTGATCTGAAGTAATAGTAATCATATAGATCTAATACCTAGAGCAAGTTTACTAAAAAAAGTGGCACATAGGATGACATCTATAGAAAATGTGAAGCTAAAAAGACAAATACAAAATTTATTGAAGAAGGGATTGATCAGAGAAAGCTTAAGCCCATGTGTGGTACCTGTTGTACTGGCACCAAAGAAAGATGGAGAGTGGAGAATGTGTATAGACTCAAGAAAAATCAATAGGATCAATTTCAAGTATATATTCCCATTGCCAAGGATGAATGACATTATGGATTATTTGAGTGGAGCAAAGTATTTCACAAAGATTGACCTAAAGAGTGGATATCATCATATCAAAATCAAAGAAGCAGATGAATGGAAGATTGCATTTAAGACTAATGAAGGGTTGTATGAGTGGTTAGTGATGCCTTTTGTATTGACCAATGCACCTATCACTTTCATGAGGTTGATGAACAAAGTACTAAAGAAATTATTGGGAAAATTTTTCATTGTTTATTTGGATGATATTCTAATTTTTAGTAAGACTAGAGAAGAGAATTTGTGGAACATCAGACAAGTATTACAGAGGTTGAGGGAAGAGAAGTTGTTGATAAACATCAAGAAGTGTAGTTTTATGAAGAAAAATTTGGTGTGCTTGGGTTTTGTCATTTTTGTTCAAAGATTGAAGATGGACCCTGAGAAGGTTAGATCAATTGTTGAGTGACCTACATTGGTGAACATTGGAGAGGTAAGATTATTTCATGGATTGGAAAGTTTCTACCATAAATTCATTAGGAGCTTTAGTATCATTTGCACACCTATGAAAAAAACAATGAGAGGAGATAGGAAATATTTTAAGTGGACATTCAAAGTGCAAAGAAGTTTTGAATTGTTGAAGAAAAAGGTGACAAAGAAACTAGTGTTGGTGTAATTAATTATTTATTTACCCTTGCATAAGTTTACTTAGGCATAATATTTAATTAAGTCTTATTTTGCATTTATTAGGAAAAATAGTTATAATGGGGCCATCCCCTTCACATGTATTTAGGATAAAATTTTCCTTCTAGAGATGAGTTATCTTTTCTAGAAGCCTTATCATATCATAACATCATCCTAAATAGTCATTTAGTTGTCACATGTTGTTAGATCAAGACACATGTCATCATCCTATCTCATACTATATTTCACGCTTGCCTATATATACAGGGCATTTGTACATTTGTAAATCATACTTCATACCTCATCATTTGAGAGGTCTTAATATTAAGCAAGCTCACATTCTTACATATCCCCTTGTAGAAGGTTTTCATTGTTTTTGCAAGTGTTCTTGGGTGTCGAGCTAATCCCCAGCTCTTATATGGTATCAAAGCCTTTCCTGCAAGACCCTTCTCAAATTTGAGGATTGAGCTATGACTGTAATATCTTGGTGATTTTTAGTAAGGTTGAGTATGCTCTTCTCTTGCATCATATGATGACCTAGAGAATAAAAAAAACTTGAAATAAATACCAAATTTGAGGTTTTTTCTTGAATTTTTTATTACAGGTTGGAGGGTTTGCATCTCGGGAAATTTTTTGGAGTAGATTAGGTCATATCTGACCCTTCCATTGCGTATAGAAGGCCCAAAGCCCCATTTTTTATATAAAATACTTCATATTTTGAGGAAAATTTATTTTTTGGTGATTTTTCAAAAAAATTTGGGTGACTATCTTAAATTTGATGGCCAAATGACCATCATGGAAGCCCCATCATGTCTTAATTAGGAAATTTTCTTAAAATCACCATAACCTTTGACTCATGTATCAAATTTTCACAAACAAGATATCATTGGAAAGTTGATTTTGAGTACTATCTAGTGGTGTAGGAATTATTATTATATTTTATTCCTATAATGTTTTTTTTATTCAAAGTTAGATCTCCTATTTGGACCTCGGAGCTCATAACTTTCTTCTAGTTTCTTTGATTTTGGTGATTCAAGTTGCATTTGGAAGGTATTTAGGAGCTCTTTCATTGTGCCCATGCACATTTCTAGATTTAGCCCCAGGTGTTATTTATTCAATATTTTGCATATTTTGCATTTTGACTGATTACTTGGACATCTTGACTCTTGGAAAGGTTCTATCAGTTTGGGAAGACTTCATTTACAATATATATCATATTTGGGAGTTTCTAATTCATATTGAAGGATATTTTCTTTGCAATCTTGGACATATATCTTAGCTCATTATGGGGTTTTCATTTCATCCTACTTTGATTCTGTTGAAAAGGGGAAACTATAAACAATGGAGAATGGTATCATCAAACATCTCGGTTGGCTTCATTTGTTGCCACATTTGTATAATCTTGTTCCCCCTCCTGGTATTGACAAAAATATTTTTTTATGGAATTGCAAAAGGGATCATGTATTAGCAGTCATTGCAATGCATATTAATGTTGCAACTTTGAAAAGTGTTGATCATTGTGATTTCCCTCATACTCTTTGGACTAAAATTTGGGAGATACATGGAGATATTGATACTCAACCATTCCTAGATGATCTTGTTTTAAATTGTCTTGTGCCTCTTCACTTTTCAGACATGATACCCTATGATGCAAATTCTACGCGGGAGTTTGAATATTTGGAATACTTTGAATCTTTAGATGAGGATGATGAGGGCTCTTTCAATGCTTCTTCTCCATCACAGACAGTTGATGTTCCTTCACCTTTAGTGATTTCTTTTGTAGAGTCATTGATTGAGGCTCTTATCATTCATGTTCAATAGTACCATTCATCTCATGGTGACGAGTCATTGAGAACATCCAATGATTCATTACAAGTATCTAATTGTCTTCTTGATTGTGATTCCTATCTATCAAACATTACATCCTTGTTTGTGGAGTCTCATATTTTATATTTGGACACATTTGAGGTGATATCTTTCCTGTTTGATGACAACCATTTCACAGTTGTTGTCAAACCATCATGTTCTTTGGATATTGTTCAACATCAGTTTCCATATCATCCTAGTTTTTCACCTTCTTCATTGATTTGGCATGTACCTGACTTGATTAATGTGGCATCTTCATCAAGAAAGGAGACACATGAGCAGCTTTAAGAGGCATCATCAACATCCATATTCATCCTTCCTTCTTTCAAATCTTATTCAGAATGGGAAGCATTCTTGCATTTGTACTTGATTTTGTTTCTTCCAAAAGGAAGACAAGTTGTTTGTTGACATTGGATCATGTTTTGTATTTAGGAACCTATCATTTTTACAAGCAAACACATATTGTGGGGGGACTATATATTCTCTCTCTTTCCCTCCTATGGGGAGGCAATTGATGTTATTGTATCTATGTGATGGATGGTGTACTTGGGGGGTATCATGGAGTCCTCTATCCTTCCTAACTTATCTACATTTCATCTCCTTTTTGGAGAGGGGTTTTCTTCCTAATGGGTTTTCCCCTTTGCTCCACTTGTGGGAGATTTTTTGCATTTCATGTTCATTGGTAAATGGGTACCTAAAATAGCCATCATGTAGCCAAGATCCATCATTTCATCATTGCATAATCATTGCATTTTTCATTTCCTCCCTAAGTTTCACTTATGGGGGGGGGGGTTGATGTAATTAATTATTTAATTACACTTGCATAAGTTTACTTAGGCATAATATTTAATTAATTCCTAGGTTGAATTTATTAGAAAAATTAGGTATAATGGGGCCACCCCCCTTCACATGTATTTAGGATAAAATATTCCTTCTAGAATATGAGTTGTCTTTTCTACCTTATCCTATCATTACATCATCATAGGCAGTTAGTTAGTTGTCACATGTTGTTAGATCAAGACACATTTCATCATCCTATCTCATACTACATTTCAATCTTTCCTATAAACAAGGCATTTGTACATTTGTAAATCATACTTCATACCTTGAATCATTTGAGAGCTCTTAATATCAAGCAAGCTCACATTCTTGCATATCCTCTTGTAGAAGTTTCCATTGTTTTGGTAGGTTTTCTTGGGTGTCAAGCTAATCTCCACCTCTTAAAACTAGTGTTAGCATTACCTAATTTCGACAAAGTATTTCAAGATGATTGCAATGCTAGTGGAAATGTAGTAGGAGCAGTGTTGATTCAAGAAGGGAGACCAATAGCTTATTTTGGTGAGAAGTTCAATGATGCCAAAAGGAGATATTTGGCCTATGATCAGGAGCTTTATGCTATAGTTCAAGCCTTGAATAAGTGGAGATATGCTTTTTTCCTAAGGAGTTTTTGTTGTACACTAACCATCAAGACTTGCAGTATTTGAATAGTCACAGTAAGTTGAACCAGAAACATATGAGATGGGTTGAGTTCTTGCAATATTATACATTTGTGTTGAAGCATAAGAGTGGCAAGTCAAATAAATTTGTAGATGTGTTGAGCAAGAGATGGAGTTTGCTGATGAAAATGAAGGTAGAAGTATTGGGTTTTGAAGAATTGAAAGATCTGTATGCAGATGATTGAGATTTTTTTGAAGTTTGGAAAGCGTGTGAGGAACCAATAGTGAAAAATAGGAGTCAATGGTTGGATTATTTCATTCAAGAAGATATTTTTTTCAAAGGAAATAAATTGTTTATTCCAAGGATTTCAATGAGGGAGAATTTAATCAAGGAGAAGCATAGTGGATGACTATCAGGACATTTTGGGGTAGAGAAGAAAATAAATTTGGTGAATGAACACTATTATTGGCTATAGATATATAAGGATGTTAGGAAGTATGTTTAAAGTTGTATAATTTTTCAAGTAGCAAAAGGGAGTAGTCAAAATATTGGATTGTATAAATCTTTGACAATACCAGAGAGACCTTAGAAAGATATAAGCATGGATTTCATATTGGGATTACCAAGAACACATAGAGGATATGATTATATAATGGTAGTAGTAGATAAAATTTCTAAGATGACACATTTCATTCCTTGCAAGAAGACCAATGATGTTCTGCATGTTGCTAACTTATTTTTCAAGGATATTGTGAGATTTCTCGGATTACCAAAGAGTATAGTTTCATATAGGGACACCAAGTTCATTGGATACTTTTGGAGGAAATTTTGGAAGAAGATGAATACAAACCTAAATTTCAATTCATCATATCACCCACAAATAGATGGACACAAAACTATATTAAACAGGAGTTTGGGTAACTTATTGAGATGTTTGGTTGCAGACAAGGTAGGAATTGGGACATAGTTCTACTGTGGTGCAGGAGCACCTGATGGACTATATGCCTCCATGAGGCCAATATGTAAATTTTTTTTAAAGAGTGCTTATAGGTCATTTAATAAGGTCATTCAAGACCATTACAATGTTTTTGAGTCATTTGAAGGGTGTTTAGGTAGGTTGTAAGATCAACATATCCCATTTACAAAAAAAATTAAATTGTTGTCAAAAGAGGTCTACAATAGGGTTTTGGTTGTTTGATATTAGAATAAGGTCTTGGTGGACCCTTTCATCATGTAATTAGTTAATTTAGTTGTCTAGATGCATTGGAGGATTCAAAAATGCAAAGAAAAGAAAAATCTTGTTGTTAAGGCAAAAGTGCAAAATTGCAAAATTGCAAAATAAGGAAGATGGAAGGTCAAATTGGTTGGGTAGTTAAGAAAATCAGTTGGAATATATAGGGACAAATGTGAAAAGGAATAAATAGTCTTAATCCATCGTTGGAAGGTGGTGAGGGATGTAAATCGTGAAGATAAATATGAAAAGCCCAGTTTTACATATGAAAATTTTGTATTTTATTGATTTTTCTAAGTTTTAGCCTCTTGTACAGCTCCATACCATCTTGTTCTCAAGGGGTAGTCATTTGGAACGATAAATATATGAGTCTAATTTAATATCCTTTTTTTTTCATTCAAATCCATGCTATTTTAAGAAAGATATGGCTTATTTTCTGAAAACGGGGTAAAACCCTTGTTTAGGGTAACCAGAAGCAAAGAAAATGTTGTATCTCTTTTCTAACTGATTGAATCACTTGAAATTTTGTAAGGTATTTTTTTGTACTCTTTCATTTCTTAAATCTTTAGACCGAAAGGAAAAGGTTAGCTATGTAGTTGATGATTCCCTAGGTCTATATTTTATGGAAAATCTGGCAAAAACCAGTGTACAGTGCAGTCTTATTGAGTTTTGCTCATGGTTTTTAAGCTCTTCATGTGTTATTTTTGTTTGGAAAAGGTGTTTGAAACATGGTGAATCCATTTTAAGAGGGGGATTGGTATATTTATATTTTTTTGAGATCATTTAATGATTGTCTTGTTTGGGGCAGAATTGTCTCAATCATCTTTGGGGTCAAGATTGAAGGTTTTGAATAAGGGATTGGTCAAATAACTTGAATACAAATTTGGGAAAGCTCTAATTTTTTTTTTCAGACAATTTTATGCATGTTGGTGCTATTGGTGAATGAATTTGGGCTTGGAAGTTTGGAGTTGGTAGTTATGTGATCTCTATGGGCATATATGTTGATTTTGAACAAACTACATTGAAGGGTTTTGAGTTCAAGATGTCTAAGTTTGGATTTGGTTTTGAAATAGTCCTTAGATGCTATTAAGATTATTTTGAGGGATCTATGAATGGTTTTTGGCCTTGTTTATAGTTTGAGTGTTTTGGAATTAAGAACTTGTGAAGGAAATGTGAAGTCCTATTTGAAAGGATAATCTAAGATTGTTTTAGATTTTGTTAGGGTGTGTTTTCCTTCCTCTACCATTGCATCATACCGTAAGCAGGGTTTTCATATAATAATTTAGTAAACTAGAGTACAGAGAAAACACCATTTGAGATTATGATAGGAATACATCCTAGATAAGTTGTGAAGCTTAGAGACATCAGTATGGAGGATAAGAGGAGTACATAAGTAGAATAATTTGTAGGATTCATGGATAAATTGTATAGCCAAGTTTGAAAACACTTGGATGACATGAATAACAAGTACAAGGAACATGCTGATGAGAAGAGGAGACATAAGGAATTTTATATCGAAGATGAAGTTATGGTATATATTAGGAAGGAAGGCTTTCCAGTAGGATACAATAAGTTGAAGATGTGGAAGATTGGACCATGTAACATTCTCAGGAAGTTTGATTCAGGAAATGCATATGAAGTGGAGTTACCAAATATTCTTGGGATATAACCTACTTTCAATGTTGCAGACATCTATGAGTACCATGAAGGATATTCAAGTGGTAGTAACAAAAAATTTTACTTGAAGGAGTAGCTACCACATCAACCACGAGAGAAAATTAAGCAAATCTTGATCACCAGAATTGGGAAGAGCACTAGGAACAAGCAGTATAAGGAGTTTCTGGTAAAGTGGAAAGATGGACCAGTGGAGGATTTATCAAGGATTTCTCAAGCAAAGGTGGACCACTTTGGTTTTTCTCTAGCCCCTATAAAGTGATGGAATCACTTTTCTTCCAACCTTGGGTGTCTGATGTAGGAGCATACTTGGTTGTAAAGCAATCTTATATCAACCAAAAAAAATTATTTTCATGTAGTTTAGTTCGTAGCTATCTCAAAAGTTCCTCCCACATTTTGGTGCATTATCCTTTCTCAGCTTCTGGAGTAGGATATTGGTTTTACATGAGGTCATCTACAACATATCCAAATTTTAGGTGTTTTACATTCATTTGCATAAAGTTATCACTCTCATAATTTCACTGTCAATTCTTTGCTAGAGCATTCAAGGCCAATCTATCTCAGATTAGTTGTGCAAGCCATTCCCAAAATGTGCAGAGCTTAATGGAACATTATTCAAGGAATTTTAGGTCTAGGGGAACTTTCTTGGAGATTTGAAATATATTTCATTTATTAAAGATTCATCTTTTATGTTGTTGTCTTACTTACACATTTTATCTTGTATTGGGGTTTGTAAACCCTTGAGGCTTACGTGGATCATAATTGGAGCTATAGATTCATATTTAATATCATTTATAATCCATTTAAAAGAAGTTATTCATGAATCAAGTAAGTTTGGAATTATATAGTTTGATTTAGCCTTGTAGGTTGTTGAATGCAATAAGGCCTTGTGCTAATTGTAACATCTTTAATACCCTTAAGGAAAGCCTCTAAGCCCTAGTCATTCCACATATAAGGCATATAATGTTGGAAAAACAAGGACAAACAACTGAGAGTGGGGGTGAATTAGTTGTCATAGAATACTTAAATATTTTCAAGCTTTATTTAACTCAATCTCATATCTAATGAATAAAAAATAAACCACAAACATTCAACACATCAGAAACAGAGAGAACACCAAGATTTTTTACATGGAAACCCTATTAGGGGAAAAACCATGGTGGAGGTTAGTCCACAATATTATACCCTATTAAAAGTATAATGGGAAATAATGGGAATGCACATGCATTCAAGCACAGTACCTAGAGCTCACTGCTCAAATACAAAAGAGGACTCACTGTCCAAAGAAAAGTATAGATTAAAACCATACAAATTATGAACTAAGAAAATAGCTTCTACACAAGCCTGATTACAGTTCCAGTTAAGCACAAAAAAACTTTCTTCACTCTTCACTCAAAATTCTTCACACTTCACTTAGTCTTCTTCACATGCTGCTCTACAATCAAATGATATTCACACATACACAGATGGGAGCACATGGGCCACACTTTTCATTGATGAAACAATCACTCTTATATATCTGCAACATGAGATTTCATCAACAACTTAGTCAGCTAGAGATATAAAACATATTTTCAATGTCGACCCAAATTTACAAATAAATTTTCAATGCGAATCCACCAAGGTTTGCCACAACATAGTGGATACCCAAATTAAAAACTCCAACCCAAAAATACTTCAATTAATTTCACCTCGAAGATCCACTACACGTTACACCCATCATGTCGGTCAAGAACATGAGAAACCGAACATACAAAGAAAAATCTTTGACCACGAGCACACCGATCAATGTGGACATACCATAAAGATAGAGCATGATCTAGAAACATCTGTAGCAACTAGAATTACCAGAATTATACCAACTTTAATCAAGAACACTAACAAAGACCATAGAAACACTATCAGAACACAAATCTTCGTAATTTTGAACAAATCTTTATGTGGACCTTTGAAACTTCCATAGAATGAACTAGATACACTAAAAAATAAACCCTTTAGTCCACAACAATTGATCTTCAATGTACAGAACAAGACACCTTCATGACCTTCACAGTTCCACTAGGAACCTACAATACTTTCTTTTACAATTTTCTCAATATCCTCAACATATACAACCTTCAATACATCAAATGCTAATAGTGTTGACATCAATGACAACCAGATATTAGCCACGCAACCACAACATCCAACAATCTCCCCCTTTGGAATTTATGGAAACACATGATGTAAAAAACACCATCAACCCAACTCTCAATCAACACTTACTCCTCCTTAGATTGTAACTCTTCTTCCTTGACTTCTCTTGCAAGATATTTTCCCCACAAGACTCAACACTCTAGATAAGCAACATTTTTTCACATTAATCTTCTCCCCCTTTGACATCAATGGAAAAGATAAACATTATCTTTCCACATACAAGCTTTGAACCACATATTTGCACATCTGACTACTCCCCCTGAGTAGTAGCCACATAAACATCAATCTAGATCAAAATATGATCATGAAATGCATGGATTGGTGCAAGTTAATGCATCCTAGTTCATATCAAGAGGGGTAATCACCCCTAGCATCCCTCTGAGATACTCAAAAGTATCCTTTAGCAATGGCTTAGTGAAAATATATGTAATTTGTTCTTTGGTAGGAACATACTCCAGTCTGACTTCTTTTTCACTCACTTTCTCCCTCAGAAATATGGAAATAGGTTCATCATATACTACTTTGATATCTTTCAACATCTATTTCATCCACATCACTTGAGTACAATTATTTGCAGCAGCAATATACTCTACTTCAGCAGTAGATAGAGAAATGGAATTATGCTTTTTTCTCAACCAAGACACCAGCTTCTTCCCTAGGAAGAAAGCACCACCACTAGTACTTTTTCTATCATCTACATCTCCTTCCCAATCTGCATCAGTATATGCATTTAAAGTAAGATCATCATCCTTAGGGTACCAAAGCCCAAAATCAATTGTCCCTTTCAGATACCTAAAGATTCTCTTAATAGTAGTCACATGAGATTCTTTTGGATCAACCTAAAATATAGCAACCATACATACAACATTCATAATGTCTAGTCTAGTCTGAGTTAAGTAGAGCAATCCACCAATCATTGATTTGTATCTTGTTTGATTTTCCTTAGGAGAATCATCATTCTATGTCAACTTACATATGGTTACCATTGGAGTACCAATAGGTTTTGAATCATGCATGCCAAACTTCTTTAGCAGTTCTCTCACATATTTGGACTAAGATATGAAGATCCCCTTGTCTAACTGAGTAACTTACAATCCCATAAATAACTTCATTTCTCCAATCATACTCATCTCAAATTCACTCTTCATTTCATCAACTAACCTCATACATAGATTATCATCTCCTCCAAAAATAATGTCATCAACAAAGACTTCAATAATTAATTCTTTATCATGATCCAATTTGAAGTATAAGTTGATGTTAGCAGTACCTTTATTGAATCCAAGCTTCAGTAAGTATTTGTCTAATCTAGCATACTAGGCTCTAGGGGCTTGCTTGAGTCCATACAAAGGTTTCTTCAATCATCAAACCATGTCTTCCTTATCAATCAGTTGAAATCCATTAGGCTGTTCAATATATACTTCTTCTTGTAGCTCACCATTCAGAAAAGTTGACTTCATGTCCATTTGATAGACTTTATAGTTTTTGTATGTAGCATAAGCAAGAAATAACCTTACAATTTCAATTCTAGCAACAGGGGCAAAGGTTTCTTCAAAATAAATACCTTCCATTTGTGAATATCCTTTACATACCAGTCTTGCTTTATTCTTGACCACTTCACCTTGTTCATTTAGCTTATTCTGAAAGACCAATTTAGTACCAATTACATTTTTATCTTTTGGTCTGGGAACTAGTATCCATGTATCATTCTTTTCAATCTGCATCATTTCTTCCTTCATAGCCTCCATCTAGTGTTCATCATTGCAAGCTTCACTAGCATCTTTAGGTTCAATCTAGGATATCAGGCAATACTCTTCTGCCATCTTTCTTCTAGTTTGCACACCTTTATTCTTATCTCCTATAATTTTATTTTCATAATGACTTAGCTTTACATACCTCAGAGTTTTAGGATTTTCTCAAACTTCTGATTCTTCTGTTCTTTCTTCTGCACTTGCACTTGTCTCTACTTCCTGACTATCTTGATTTTTCGAAACAAATTAAAGTTGTCTTAATGAAACATATGGAACAATTTGAAGTTAATTTTGTGTCTGAAAATTCTTCCCTTTGTATTGTCTTCATTTGAATCATATCCACAATAGTTGGATGATTTAGTAGAATCCTCATCAGCTTTGACATTTGCACTCAACCATTTTCCTCAATCTTCTGTTATAGCACCAATAGGCCTTGCTTCTAATAGAGTAACCTAGAAAGATTCCTTCATCGCTTCTTGCATCAAACTTGCCTATATCATCATCTCTCTTGATGTAGCATTTTCTTTCAAAGATCTTGAAATATTTAATAGTAGGTTTATAACCAAACAATAATTCAAAAGGAGTCTTACCATAATACCATTTACATTTACCCAGTTTAAAGTATACAAAATGGTGCTTACTGCTTCACTCCAGTAGATGTGAAACATATTTCCTTCAATCATCATTGTTCTAGCAACATCTAGAATTGTTTTGTTCTTCCTCCCTACAATGCCATTCTATTGAGGGGTTCGGGGAGAAAATAATTGTCTTCTAATTTTATGCTCTTCACAGAAAGAATTAAACTCTCTAGAGGTGAGCTCACCACCTCTATCTGACCTTAGGAATTTTATTTTTAGACCATTCTCATTTTCTGCCATAGCTTTGAAGCTTTTGAACTTTTCTAATGCTTCACATTTTTCTCTTAAGAAATCAACCCATATCATTCTAGAATAGTCATCAATAATTAGCATAAAGTACCTTTCACCATGGAGACTTATAACTCTAGAGGGACCACATAGATCAGTATGCACAAGCTCTAGTAATCCATTTGAGTTATGTTGTTTTCTCTGAAAAGAAACTCTAGTTTGTTTTCCCATCTGACACTCTTTGCAAATTGTGCTTGCAGGTTTCACTAGCTTAGGTAGATCTCTTATTGCTTGAGTGGAACTTATTTTGACAATGTTATCAAAATTTACATGACACATCATTCTATGCCATAACCAAATTTCATCTACTTGAGCAATTAAACAACTTTCACTAGCAACATTTAGGTGAAAAATATTACCTTTTGTCTATTTACCTAAGGCAATTACATTTCCAAATCTTACAACCCCACCATCATACTTCTCTAGACTTATAAATTTGCTTTTGTCACCAGTCATATGATGTGAGCATCCACTGTCAATGAACCACTCATCCTTTTCTTCAATTTGGGTTGCAAGAGATTTCTCAACTTTAGCAGATTCAGTAACCACAAGACTATTTTCCTTGATAGCAATGAAAACCCAATCATCTTCATTTCCATTATCTTTATCAAACTCATCATCAGTCACACCTTCTTCAGTAAAGTAAAATTTCTTTTGGAATCTAGATTTGTAAGGCTTAGATCTAGGAACTCTTTTAGGACACCGTGATTGAAAATGACCTATTTTATTGCAAGAAAAACATTTGATAGGAAACTTTCCTTTATACTTTACCTTGTCCTCTACCTTCTTTCTTCACTATCAGTGCTTCCAACTCTTCTACCTCTCTTTCTTCATCTTCAATTTGTTTCATTTCTTCCTCATACTTGAATGTCTTTCTAGAAATTTTTCCCAAATCATATCTTTGCTTGTTTCTTCTAGATACAATAGCCTTGAATGTCATTTCAGTCTTAGGAACAGAATCACCAAATTTACTCAGCTCAAAGGCAACAAGTTTACCAATCAATGTGTCCCTTGTCACATTCATCAATGATCTAGTTTCTTCAATAGCACAAGCCTTAGCTTTGTAGGAGGGAGGAAATGATCTAAGCACCTTAGCCACAATTTCTTCCTCTTCCAAGATACCACCGGCACATCCAATTCCCATCACTAGTTCATTTACTCTTTGCATAAAAAAAGAAATATTTCCATCTTCACCCATCTTCAGATTTTCATACTTGCCTTTCAAACTCTATAGCTTAGCCATCTTCACATGCACATCTCCTTCATACAAAGTTTCCAGCTTCGTCCACATCTCATGAGCTATCTTCAGACCTAACACATTTGTCATTTCCAAATCTATTAAAGAAATCAACAAAGCTTCCATAGCCCTGACATTATTCTTAGCCTCTTTAATCTCATTAGTAGTGGAAGGACCATTCTGAGGAATAACATATTGATTCTTTGTAATTTTCCAGAAGGGTTCACCAATACACTTCAAATGACACTCCATCCAAGCTTTCCACAATGAGTAATTTGTTCCATCAAATATAGGACTGTCCTTATTGTATGATTACATCTCGGATCACCTCAAGCTTTTAAACTTCTTTAGAGGAACCTACTTTGATACCAATTGTTGGCAAAACAAGGACAAATAACTAAGAGGGGGGGTGAATCAGTTGTCACAGAATACTTAAATATTTTCAAACTTTATTTAACTCAATCTCAGATATTATGAATAAAAAATAAACCACAAACATTCAACACATCAGAAACACAGAGAACACCAAGATTTTTTACATGGAAACCCTGTTAGGGGAAAAGCTGTGGTGGAGGTTAGTCCACAATATTATACCCTGTTAAAAGTATAATGAGAAATAATGGGAATGCACATGCATTCAGGCACATTACCTAGAGCTCACTACTCAAATACAAAATAGGACTCACTGTCTAGAGAAAATTATGGATTAAAACCATCAAAATTATGAATTGAGAAAATAGCTTCTACACAAGCCTAATTACAGTTCTAGTTAAGCATAGAAAAACTTTCTTCACTCTTCGCTCAAAATTCTTCACACTTCGCTCAGTCTTCTTCACACTCTGCTCTACAATTGAATGATATTTGCACATACACATATGGGAGCACATGGAGCACACTTTACACCGATGAAACAACCAATCTTATATATCTGCAACATGAGATTTCATCAACAACTTAGTTAGCCAGAGATATAAAACATATT
This sequence comes from Sequoia sempervirens, assembly GCA_007258455.2. Classification (NCBI taxonomy): domain Eukaryota; kingdom Viridiplantae; phylum Streptophyta; class Pinopsida; order Cupressales; family Cupressaceae; genus Sequoia; species Sequoia sempervirens. Next base: position 102,414,537 of record VDFB02058242.1, read on the forward strand.
TTCAATGTCGGCCCAAATTTACAAATAAATTTTCAATGTGAATCCACCAAGGTTGGCCACAACATAGTGAAGACCAAAATTAACAACTCCAACACAAAAGACTTCAATTAATTTCACCTCAAAGATCCACTACATGTTACACCCATCATGTCGACCAAGAACATGAGAAACTGAACATATAGAGAAAAATATTTGACCACAAGCACACAGATCAATGTGGAAATAGCACAAAGATAGATCATGATCTAGAAACATCCAAGAACACCAAGAAACAATAGAGAAACATCCACAACAAGTAGAATTACAAAAATTATACCAACTTTAATCAAGAACACTGACAGCGACCACATAAACACTCTTAGAACACAAATCTTCATAATTTTGAACAAATATTTCTGTGGAGCTCTAAAAATTATGGAGAATGGACTAGATACACTAAAAAATAAACCCTTTATTCCACAACAATTGATCTTCAACGTACAAAACAAGAAACCTTCATGACCTTCACAGTTCCACTGGGAACCTACAATACTTTTACAATTTTCTCAATATCCTCAACATATACAACCTTCAATACATCAAATGCTAATAGTGTTGACATCAATGAAAACCACATATCAACCACACAACCATAGCATCCAACATACAATGCATGTAAGATTCCAAGTTGTTGAATCAATGATAATTCATGTTTGTTGAGAATCTCGTGTTATTTCCACTATGTTGAGCTCTAAGTTGCTTGGTTGGACAATCCTTTCTAGACCCTCCGTCAGTAGGTGAACTAGTTGTTGGTTATTTTTTTAGAAACAAACTTGATCTGATCCAACATCTATGAATATACCACATTCAATGGTCAATAATGGTGAGGATTGTTTAGCCTTTACTTCTACACTTTGGGCTCTGTGAAACCCAGGAGGGTGATCCTAACAATTTTTATATGATAGTAGTGTGTCATTTTATTATGAACATTGTGACAAACATATGCATTCCTATAAGCTGCTAATTAGATGAAATCCCTCAAGGATTTGGTTGATCTTCAAGAAAACTATTACTTAAAGCAAGGAATGGGTGGTACATTGTAACACTTGACTGCAATTAAAAGTAAGTGATTTTCATTTAGATTTGTGTTCTTTCTTGGGTATAGACTAACTCATTTATATCCAATATTACCAAACTAATTGACCAGTGTTTTATCCATGGGCAATAGATTCATATTTGTAATGAACTATAATACATTAGCAATTGAACTCAACATTTATAGGCTATTGATATATTTCTTTGCAATACACAACTCATTATATAAAAAATAGAAACTACTTGGTAATCCTTAAATTCCATCTCACAAACCTATGATTTCATTGAAGCATTTAATTAGTTCTTTGAACTAAAGCAAAAAAAAAACCATACATTCAACCAAAGCAATTGAAGACAAACAAAAGATCTTTGATCATTCTATTCATAGTTTGAGAAAAAGATACATAGGAGAGAATTTGTTCCAAAATTTGTAGCTTTCATTTATATTTTTTTGCTACTGTAAAACTATTAAGCCTATTACAAATTAGAATGTATACCATAGAATTCATACTATTTTATTCATTTTTTCTTGACTTACAAAATTGCTATTACATGAGCTCGGTTTTTCTCCAACCAAAGAACACCAAAACCCCATTTGTAATCGTCCTTGAATTTCCCATTTAGAGAAACATGGGAGCAACAAGCTTCAGGAAATATTAGAATTTCAGTCACATTTTACATTTGGCATTCATTTGTATTTCAATTTCAAAACTTCCCCGAGCAGTTATATTTGCACTTTGCAAAAGGGGGAAAGCGCATAAGACAAAAATCATTCTCACTTGTTGAATAAGATTTACCCACCTTCCAAAAGGCATCCTTCATCATTGCAACAACATCAAAACCTCCCCTCCACATCAACACCTCAGACAAAAATTCCAAAATGGGAGTCTATTTCTACAATGGTTCATCATCTTCAAAATTAGAGTATGCATATCACCCATGTGATTTTGTTGAAACTGGAGAATTTTTGTCACCATCGTCAAAGTCTTCTAGACCTGCAAGTGTAAGGAGATATTGGGAATATTCTAGATCATCTTCTACCTCATCTTCCATTGCAACATCAAGTTCCTCCATATAAGAATCATAAGCCTTGTGGTCCTTATCCTTCTTCTTTTTCTCCTTAGATTTGGTCAATTCCTTTGATTTAATTTCCTCCTTACACTATGTTCTTTTAGGAGCACACCACCAAGCTTACCCTGGGCACAAATAACAACTCTCCTTCTAAAGTTGTATGTATCACTAGATTCACCCTCCATGAGTATGGAATTTTTTTCCCTCTTTGCCTCTGTCTTCACAAATTTCTTAGGTACATCTAACTTAATATCAATTGTGTCGTCTTGGGGTTTAGGCCTCTTAACTCCTTTCTTTTTGAGTTTCCTCTCTAGTTTGGCAAATAATTCACCAGCATCACTCATTTTCTCAGCATAACAGGCTTAGGGTTTGCATATTTTCAATTGCAGAAGAGTTTCACAGGTTTATGCTCTCAAAAATAAACTTGCATAACAAAAACCCACCCAGACAATGCACAATTTCAACCAACCCAAATGGAAATTGCATACAACTTAACCTTTACAAATCCTAAGTATTTAGAGCTTATAGAACCATCAACAATTCCCTATACCAGCTAATTTATGCATAGTTGGTACAAGAAAGTCTGAATACCAGCTTACTTGAGAAAATTTCTTCAATGCTTCTACAATTGTTCGCTCGAGCTCTTCACAACTTCTTTGCTAGTTCTAGACCTTGCTGCAACTCCCAAAAATTACAATTCTGAAGGAATTATAGTTGACAACCTTCTTTATGTTGAATTCTTGGAGTGTGTCCACCATTAATGTTCAAGAGAAAGCTCGCATGAGTGAACTAACAATTAGCCACACAAGTTTCAATCTTAGTTGTCGATCCTTTTGATTTAAAATGTGATCAATGATGATCCTCAAGCATCGTGCCATGATTTTACAAGTGTGCTTTGAAACAATGATGATACCTCAAAAATCTCCATGCATTCACAATACCCCTTTGAATCCATTGGTCATCGCTACTTCATTCTTTAGCATATTCACTCATATCAATGATAGTTCAAAGTGGTGTGATGTGTAATAAACCTAATGGTCTATTGCTCATCACAGATGTGTTTCATTTTTCCTAAATCCTACCAGTGATTCAAATATCCACATGATAAGATCTCAACCATTGGATCAGGGTCCACCTTTGACTAAGTTCATCTCGCATCACGCATCACTAATCCATATCTCAATATCTGACTCAAATCAGCGATGAGAGAGAAAATAGTGATGGAACAAGATCAAACCACATGTACCTATCTCAAGATCAATAGCAGAAAAATAATCACCCATATCAATATTTCAAATCAACGATGAAACATTAGAACAAAGGAACTCATTTCTCATCGCTAATTCAACACTTAGAACTCAAAACACATTAGCCATAGTGAAATAGCCAGCGATACAAAGGAAATTGCTCACATCACTCATTGTTTCTTGAAACTCAAAGTTTAAACTCTATCCCTGATGAGTGATACAAAGGGGATACGTTCATCACGCATCCCTAATTTGAGGCTAGCAGTCTAATGGCAATCTGCGATGAGCGATGTGCAAGGTGATGAATGAGAGCTTAAGTGGATCAATTATGCACATGCTCAGATGTTGTTTTAACAAGGGGACTACCTAGGGGAATGCAAGATAAGGCCTTAAAGAGACTCAAGAATATTTAGGCAAAGGATGCAAAGGCCAAAAAGGGCCGAATTATCAACCTTATAAAATAAGAGAACCTTTTCGAACCAAGGCACATGAGAAAAATTGGGTGATGGGTAACAGGGAACCCTAATCATAAGGGTCCAGTCATTTCATGAACATCAAGGAAATAAGTTGTTTTAACATGACCAAGAACCTAGCATATTAGGTCAACAAGGATTATACTAAATAATAAGGGTTCAAACAAACAAATAAATCTTCTAAGTAAAACAACTCCCAAATGAAACCCTAAACCCTAGGCACATAGGATCACATAGACATGAATTGAAATGCATTTCATACCTAATGGAACATAAAAATTTTGAGGGTTCCACTAGTGGCTTTGACTGGGGACAGATGCCTCTGATAGGCATGGTGAGATTTTAGAACTCATGGTTGAAATAAACCAAGCACAGGGATATCAAGTGTTGTGTAATTGCTCCCTTTGTTCAAATTTAACTCATTCAGTGGCTCTAGGCCACCAAATGAAAAGAAGAACCAATGTTTTCCTCTATCAAACACATTATTCTCCATTGTTTGCACTAAGCCTAGTCTGAAAAAACTACCATTGTAAACCTGAAAAACCAATATTACCACTAGCATGCTTAACCATAGCACTGTGCTTTCCAAAGCCACCATTAATTCTATCAAGTTGATATTGGTAGTCAAGCACTAACTGAAACCCATAACCAATATGAAATTTTAGCTTATCCATCTCATATTGATATTCCATTAAATGCTTATCAAACTGAACTAAAAATTGAAAGTGTTCATAGTCCATTTGACCATTGTCATCATAAAATTTGACATCAAATTCAATTTGCACATCAAACTAAAAAATTTCATAGACACTTTCTTGCACACTATGCAAACAACGCCCAGGTGCATCAAAAAGAAAGGATACATATTCAGGAGCCTCTTTGAATTGGATGTCATAACATAAGCATACATCTAAGCATTCTAATTTAGCAATATCAAAATACTCCTTGGTATCATGGACATGGAAATGATATGCATCATCAATATCCCAAAATTGGGTAAATGCACTCATCTCATGTTCGATGACATATTCTAATTCATTTTTCAAGTCATTATTCAATTCAATACAAAATTCTTCAAAGTATGGATCAAATAATTTAGAATTAATAGGATCAACAACAAATCATTTATGTGCATGAGTGACTTCATGTGCATCATCAATTGATAAGAATGTTAGCTCAAATGTGGGGAATTCATTGTAATCTGAATACCATCTATTAGCAATTGAACAAGCATCATCTTTTTTCTTCCACATTAATGCATTCCTTATTGAATGAAAATATGTCCACTTCTACAAGGAAACAAGTAAATTCCATCTTACCATTAATTTCATGAACTATTGGCTTCACATATACATCTGAATCAACACATTATTTGATGTTGTGTTCATCAAAATTTTCCTCATACAACAAAAGCATTTCCATCTCAACATTGCATAAGCTATCAAGAGTAGCAAGGACATGGTCATGCTTACTAGCATCATAATCATCACAAGTACTATGCTCGGGATCAAGATACTAAACACATACATTCTTATCTTCAAAATATTCATCATTCACAGAGTTAGCATGCTCTATTGATGGGAAACCCGAATTACAATCCAGGTATTCATTGAATGAAGTTTGTCCATTCACTTGTGAACAAGTGGCTTCATGAAGATTCATATTATTGCATCCTTTAGGTGAAGAAAATTCCTCTAAATCATTGTCATAAGAGCATTCATAGTCCTCAGAAAAATAATCAGAAACTTCACTCTCATCATGACCCACATCACAAGAAAATCCTAAATTTTCATTTTCAATATTTTGACCACTGATTTCTGATGAGAAATCAGCATCACTTGTAATTGTATCTTTGTTTTCATCTTTGGTATACAAATCAACATATATGATGCTTGTGAGTTGATTACAATCATTATCTTCATCCATACAACAAGATGGATGTTTATTTTTTGATATACATGTTTTCAATCAGGATTGCACCCTAGCTAATATTTGACTCAACTATCATATTGAAACATGGAAATGTTTTCAAGCTATGGGTAACTTATAATGAGAATGAGTCTCTAGAGAGGGCTAGTTCCCTTGGTAGATCACCTAAACCAATGAATTTTCTAAGAAAATGGGGTAGAAGGATACACTCGAAATGAAAATCCTAACCTATAATGGGTGATGCACTAGAACTTTAAATCTATTCACTAACTCAACTCACAATCAACTCTCAAAGCATTAACTTTCACAGCCTCATATGATACATATAACACAAAATTGATTGGCATGAAGGTTTGAAAAACTAAACACAACACACAAGCTGCATCATATGAAACTTTTTCATATAGATTTACAATAATGAGACATAACAAAGGATTTAGTTCTTAGGATCACAATGCAATATCAAATCACTACTGCAAAATGAGACAAAAGTTCTGAGATAGGATTCTCTATTGCTTTTATTGATCTAAAAGGAGTATGAGAACATGAAAATATGAGTACAAATCAAGGCTTACAAAGCTCTCTGCAAATAGTCAAGAGATTAAGAAGAAAATTTGAACTTAACTCTAATGAGAAAAACTAATTTTTTCTCCAATATATGCCTCCAAAGTGTCTCCAAGAGTGAGAAGGAAAAATCTGAGTAAACTGATCTCCAGAATAGAAACTTTAGTGCCATCTTCGAGCAAGAAGAAAAATCCTCAAAATAGAGCCCAAACTGCCTCAAAATTGAATGAAAAATGTGGAATATTTTATCCCAAGAGGTTCGACCCAAAAAATAGTCAAAAAATAAAGCCTAAACTGACTGAAGACAAAAATGGAAACTTCAGTTTGCTTGTTTTTTCCATTTTTCACAAATGAACTATAATTCAAATGAGAAAGTTTCTAAGAGAACTCAATGCACTCACCCTAATTTTACTACATTTCAAATAACAAATACTAAGGAAATTTATAGAATATTTCCTTAATATTGTTTTACAATATCTGTAGTTTCAAGTTTTTGAAAAAGAAAGAGGGAAAGACTTGATTTTTCACATGATTTTTTAATAACTTCGCAAAACACAAAGAAGGCACATATATTTTTTACAAAAAATTTGCAAAGTGTATAATATATCCTGACTTAGGCATTTTTATTTTCTCTAAAAATCATAAAATACTCTAAGACGTGTCAAATTTTTTTATTTTTTCAAAAAATTGCAAAAAGGAGTCAAGACATACAACCTAATTTTACAAAAAGATAGAACGATTAATATCACCAAGGAATTAATAGAGGGCGAATATTTAAAATGAATGTGGAAAAAAGAAAGGTCAACTTAGGGAAAATTTGAAAATCCTAACACAAAACTCCATTCACCTCCACTTTTCTCTCATCATTTTGCACCTTGGTTTTTGGAAGAATTCAGCTCTGCTTGGCCGCCATCGAGCTAGGGTTTTGAGCTCAAACCCTTCATTCTTCTGCTATTTCTAAGATTTTTCTCAAAGAATCTCTGTCGATTTCTTGTGGAGGTGACCTAGATAAGATTTTAATAGAGAAATTGCAACGATTTTATCATTTCTGAAGGCATTTTGAAGGCTTCTACCCATGGCCACCATTAGATTTCTGATGTAGTTCTTCTTGTTTCATTTTGTCAACCCATCCCTTTGCTTTGAGGCCACCATTGGAGAGCTTCTAAAGTATTTTTACTGTGACATTTGAAGGCATTTTCTTTGTAATAAATCAACAAAAGACTTATGTAAGTTCTCCATCCATAAAAAATTTGCATCCCTTGTTTATTTTTTTTCCACATGATGCTCATTTTGAGCTCAATACGTGTGAAATAATGAGTTTATTTCGACTTCCCTATGAATTATGGGTATGGTTGTATATGAGATGCCATGGGCAAGATTATTTTCTAAGTGCTTTTATGCTTGTATAAACTTGAGGGTTTCTCCTTTTGTTGGTTCGTGGCATCTCTTAGGTATTCTATGTGTAGTTATTTCTACAGCATGAAGACTCTCCATTTCATTTTGTAATCGCGCCTTGAAACCCCTAGGCCATGGCTAAAAAAATGTAATTTGAACATGATTTTCTATATATTACTCCTCATTGAGCAAAAATGAGACAGGGTTTTGAAATCATGACCTACATTGTTTGAGAAATTTTCCTCAAGACTTCATTTACACTACTATGGCAGCCTTATTTTTTGTATTGGGCATGGTCAACTTGCATTGTCTTTGATTCTCTTAAAGCATTCATTGAAACAATGAAATCATGCTTTCTCCTTCTTTTTTCTCACTGTGTTGTTCCATGTATATCAAACGAATATTTGTTCTCCTTATGATGCTACAGCTTGACCATTGTTGTCTCCTTTATCATGACTATGACTTCATGGAATTATTCTTCTATAGGAAAACATTCTAAACATAGCTTAAAACTTTCATTACATACACACATAACAATTATGAATGTATAAAGGAACTTCATTAGCTTTCTCCATAATATTGCCTTTCTTAGTTAAATCTTGTCAAAACGGTTCCTAACATGATCACAAAGACATTTGGCAATGAATTCAACCTCATTTATGGAATATTTTTTTATCACAAGGAAAGAAATTACATCAATATTATAGTTGTCATTGTGATTGTATTGTCAAAAAGAAACTATCACCTTGTCTTGCTCACTTCCCCTACTCAAAATGCAGCAAGAAGTTCTTCCTTTGCACTGTGACACATTACTCCCTTTAACTTGGTTTTCCCACTATGGTATTTTTTTGTAGTAAATGCTTTGTTTTCCCTTGAAAGATACCTTGAATAGTTGGCTCCCATGTACTATTACTTAGCAACAGTCTATTGTCCCTTTATGTTAGCATTTTTTTCAACACCTTAGACTCTTGGTGGTTGTACCTTTAAAGTGTGTACTTCAAATAGCATAACAACATCAAACATTGATGTATGGTAGCCATAAAAATAAAAAATCATGACGATAGTACCATTCAACAAAACAAACCATGACAACACGAAATTTATATGTAAATAGATCTCCTTAATGAGAAAATGGTGCAATTAATTCTGATTTTCATCTTAGTTCATCTGCATATTAGTTTAGCATTCTCAAATGAAATCCTTGCTCATTTGTGACTCCCATTTCAAAGTGAAAGGGTAGTCCCATTACTCCTATTGATTCAACGGTCCTGAATGAGCAATGAGTTGGTGACTTTGTGAAATATTCTTTAAGTTGAAAATGCTTTCGTTTGAGTAGTTTGAATGTGTTTTTCCTATCTCATTCCCCTCTTGATACTTAAGGGGCAGCATGTTGGGCTCAACCCTTGTGGGAGCCCATTTTTCCACCACATATTGAAATGTCAATAGAATTGAATCAACAACAATATTTCACCTATACCTATAGAGTGAACAAACATGTTAGATAAAAAAAAATGGAGCTCAATGATCTTGTGATGTTTGATTCTCAAGTTCTCTTGCATACATTTGATACTCGCTCAACTGACTTAAAGTACCATAGGAATATTCTATGTTTCTGTAGATAGGGAATATGATGAGATTCATATCCATAGCTCTAACCAACTCTTTTATCATGATGCAGGTTCATCTGAAGATCAGGAATGAGGAGGAGCAAGCAACAACAAAGACCAACACAAGACTTCAATAGGAAATGATGGATATGCTCTTTCTTATATGCTCCTTTCATTACTTTCATCTTCAGATGTATAGTGTATTTCTGTGTTGCTTTAATTCAGCTACTCCCATGGCTTGTGTGACATTTGATCATTCACTTCTTTCCAATGTATAGAAAAGCAACACTTATGCAATCTTGTGCATATTCCATTACAAAATGAATGAAATCAATATCTTGCAATTTTATGTAGTCTTCTTTATGTTCAAAAAGCATTGAACAATGAAAACTGAATTTTCCTTTTTTGAACTTTGATATGCAATGGTTAAGCATGGAAAAAATATGTTAGAATACTCTTCACCTTTAAATTTAATCAACTGCTTTAGCTCTACCAAATTGAGCAGTAGGTGAAAATTTGGTAACAATACCCTTTTCACTTGTCTGCATTGTGTTATGACTTTTCTTAATAGGAGAACTATTACTAGAATTTTGAGACATCACATTTTGTGCATAATTACACTTGGATTCTTCAACAATCTTTATCCAATCAATTATCTGATCAAAACCATGAGGCTTCAATTCCTTTGGCAAGGTACTCATCCCTAGCTCAAATTTTTTACAAAATAACTCAACACATGTTGAATCTTCAGGTCTGAAATTCTTGGGGACTTTCAGAAGGCATCCAAAACCTTAAGAACAAATCATATGGTGATTCTCCTTTATGCCTTCTCATTTAGAGAATTCTTGAACAAAAGACATCTCATCAACATTTCTCAAACCTTCTTGATGTTCAACTTGGATCTCACTATGCCTTGTGTGTTGTAATGATGGAAGAATCATAACATCATAAATATTATCATTCTAACAATCCTTTCTATTATCTATTCATGGATTCCATTTTCATGAGATATACTAGGATAACCATGTTAAATAGGCGTAGGACAACTGAGAGGGGGGGGTGAATCAATTGTCACACAATTCAAACTTAAAACTCAACACTTATTAATTCCACAACCACACTATTTTGTTATTAATTAAGAGCATGAAACACAAATAATAAAAAGAAAATCAACACCAAGAACACCATAATTTTTACGTGGAAAACCCAATGAGGGAAAAACCACGATGAGGGTTAACTCACAATATAAAATATTATAAAACAAGGCTCACTGCCCAGAAAAGGACTCATTGTCCAAGTACAAAGGCTCACTGCCTATAGAAATGACTCGTTGTCCAATAGGGAGGATCACTACCTATAGATACAAAAGAGAACAAAAAGATCCACCACAACAATTAATGCACATTCACAAGATTGAATAAACCATTATCTCACTGCCTTCAACACAATGGAGAACTGCTATCTCAACTCTCACGCACACTTCTTCTCTTATGATTTGTGGCTCACTTTCATCACTTTGCATCACACTATCATAGAAATCTTCACAATTCAACTTGTTTTATACCATCCTCATCCTTAGAAACTTTCTTCAAGGTTGGCCACAAATACCTTATTTCATAAATTCAAATTAGGTCGACAACTCAAAATTCCCATGGTGGAAAGGAATAAGAGTGGACCAATAAAATGTTTAACTAAGACTAAAAATAATGTCTCAAATCAATCATACGCTTCCTCAAATTAATTTTATTCTTCGAATGAAGTGTAAACACTAGGTTGGCCAAACCTAATGAAAACACAAACAATCATTGATGTACACACTTCCCAACAAGAAGATGGCATGCAGATGCCACACCACGCTTCCTTATGCATGAGGATACATCTTAGAACTTCTAGATACATCCATAGCAAAAAAACAAACTTTAATCACTGAAAACCTTTCACTAGTCCACTCGGATTGTATAAACTCACACTGAATTACTAAAACATGACTTTCGGATCACCAATCTTCAAAAATATTTGGAAAATAATAGAAAAAACCTTCACAAGACATATTTCAAATCCAAAATATCTAAAACAAAATAGAGAAAAACTATAGAGATACAATATTTCTCCCAGTCCACAGAAGACCAACTTTACCATAATAGTTTACATACCGGTGAACGTAACTTTCACATACCATCACACCAGAAGCTAAAAATTAGAATATATCACCATGAGATCACCATTATCAAACCTTCAAATCTGTACAAGCATAGGATCAACACACAAGAAATGCAGAGCACATTCTTAACATTATTATCATTCTGACTTCTCTTCTTTATTTAATTTTATCAAAAGCACTTGGAAACTTATCAAACCAACACATCTGCAACACTATAAAGATAGCTCCATGTACTCACAACATATTAGAAGCATCTCATCTATACATGTACAATTTGCAACATACTGAACAGTGTTGACATCAATGACAACATTAATGACAACACCACCAGACTAGCTCACACTTGCAACAATCTCCCCCTTTGTCATTGATGGCAACACATGATGTGAAAAAACATCAAAGACAACATCATCCTTCACAATACTAGGAGAACACCTTCCCTTCTTCTTCACCTGATTTCCACATGACTTTCTCTCCCACTTTGACATCAATGGCAAAGATCAACAACACTGATTACTCCCCCTTAGGATTACACCCATTTATCAGTCCAGATAAATGAAGAATCTATGAATTCACTAGACTAATGCACCATCATGTGCACCTAGTTAAGAGGACCAATGACCACCAAAATCTCTCTAAGATGCTCAAAATTATCCTTTGGAAGAGCCTTAGTGAATATGTTTGCAATTTGTTCCTTTGTTGTCACATACTCCAATCTGACATCATTCTCCAACACTTTTTCTCTCAAGAAATGATACTTGATAGATATATGTTTTTTTCTTGAATGCATAACAAGGTTCTTTGAAATGTTTATTGCACTTGTGTTGTCACAAAAAATAGAAATAGGCTCATCACATACCACACCAATGTTGTTTAGTGTCTGCTTCATCCATAAAACCTGTGTGCAGTAGGATGATGCAGCAATATATTCTGCTTCTGCTATGGATAAAGAAACCGAGTCTTTCCTTTTACTCAACCATGAAACCCTTCTGGTTGCTCCATGTACACTTCTTCCTCCAACTCACCATTTAGAAATGCTAACTTAACATCCATCTGATACACTTTGAAGTCCTTGTGGGCAGAAAAATCCAAAAGCATCCTGATAGCTTCCATTCTGGCCATAGGGGAAAATGTTTCTTCAAAATCTATACCTTCAACTTGTGAATATCCTTTGCATACCGGTCTTGCCTTATTCCTTATGAATTCTCCACTTTCATTTAGCTTATTCCGAAACACTCATTTTGAACCAATCACATTTTTATTCACAGGTCTAGGGACTAGTTCCCATGTATGATTCTTTTCTATTTGTTGCAACTCTTCTTTTATAGCTCTCATCCAAATATCATCTTCACATGCTTCACTTATAGATTTGGGTTCAAATTTAGAAAGAAAACATATATTTACCTCAACTGCAACTCTTCTTCTTGTCTTCACACCTTCACTTTTATCTCTAATTATCTAATCCTCCAGATGATTCTTTTGTACATACTTAGGAGTCTAAACAGTAGATTCTAGCTCATTCTCTTCTTCTTCTTCTTCCACATGCTCTTCTTTTTCTTCCTCTTCATCCTTCTCCTTATTCTCCTCGAGTACATGTCCACAGATAGGATCATCAATTTCAACTTCACTTATCTCAATAGGTCTGTGTATTTCTTCATCAACCTTCACATTAGCACTTTCAATAATCTTTCTCAATGTTTTGTTAAAGCATATGTATGCTTTGCTAGTAGTAGAGTATCCAAGAAATATTTTTTCATCACATCTAGCATCAAAATTTCAAAGATTTTCATCATCTCTTTTAATATAGCATTTGCTTCCAAATACCTTAAAATACTTCACAGTAGGTGTCTTACCGGTCCATAACTCAAAAGGTTTCTTTGTGTTGTTATATCTGATCTGAACTCTATTAAGAACATAAACAACAATATGTATCACTTCTCTCCAGTACACATCTGATACATTTGATTCTTTCATCATATTTCTAGTAGCTTCTTGTATAGTCCTATTTTTCCTTTCAACTACACCATTCTGTTAAGGGGTTCTCAGAGCAAAAAACTGTCTTCTTATGCCATGCTATTCACAAAATGCATTAAATTCACCAAAAGTGAATTCTCCACCTCTATCAGATCTCAAACACTTTATTTTCAATTTTATTTCATTTTACACTCTTTCTTTGAATACCTTAAACCTATCTAGAGCCTGAGTCTTTTCTCTGAGAAAAGCAACCCATGTCATTCGAGTATAATCATCAATAAGCAACATGAAATATATGTCACCATTCATACTTCCAGTTCTAGTTAGACCACAAAGATTAGTGTGAACTAACTCCAGTATTCTAGTAGTAGAATGCTCTTTTCCCTTAAAGCTCCATCTTGTTTGTTTCGCCAATTGACAATGCAAATAGCATTTCCAGGTCTTGCGATTCTAGGTAGTCCTTGAACAATATCTTTTGCACTGATCTTGACCAAGTTATCAAAATTTACATGTCCCATTCTTTGGTGCCATAGCCAAATTTCACTGATTTGAGATACAAGACAATGACCATCAACTCCTTTCAACTGATAGATGTTTCCATGAGTTCTTCTTCTAGCAACAATCATATCTCCACTTCTGGGTCCTTTTTTATTTCACATGTGTTATTCTGAAACACAAGTTTGAAACCATTGCTACACATCTGACCAACACTCAGAAGGTTATGCCTCAAACCCTTCACATAATATACATCATCATTACTATGCACTCCATCAAAACTAATTAAACCTTTCCCATAGATCTTTGCTCCTGAATCATCACCAAACATAACTAAACCACCATCATATTTATCAAGTTTCACGAACTTACCTGTATCTCTAGTCATGTGATTTGAACATCCATTATCAATTACCCAGTAGTATTCATCCTATCTTTCATGAAAAGTGGTAACCAAAGTACTTTCCATCCTATTCCTCTTACTCTTTGGAGATTTCTTGCTTACACATTTTCCAAGGTTAGTGGATATAGATTTACTTTTCAAAGCTAAGAATAAGCATTCACTATCATCAACCTCATTTTTAGATTCATCATCAAAAATTCCTGCTTCTTCTTTAACATAGTACAATTTCTTATATTTCTTATCCTTCCTATCCTTATAATCCTTGTTCTTCTTATGCACAGTCCTATTCAGACATCTCAAAGCATAATGACCAATATTACTGCAACTAAAACATTTAAAGGGAAACATACCTTTATACTTTTCGGTGCCTTTCTTAAACTTCCTGGTGAAGTTTGCTTCCAACTCATCAACACCATCACTATCTGGTTCCTCTTCAATCTTCAATGCCTTAAATGTCATTTATGTCTTTTCTTTTATCTTGTCTTCTTTCTATAACTTTCTCAAATCGAATGCTTGCAAGGTGTCGAACAACTGTTCCAAAGAGTAAGTCTTAGGATTATATATTTCTTCAATAAATGAGATCTTATCACTATAGCACTCTGGTAGGGTTATCATGATCTTCCAAATTATATCTTCATGTAATAATTTTCCTCCTTGATTTCTAGCTTAATTTGCAGTTAGTTCAACCCTCTAAAAGAAAATTGTAAATTCTTCACCTTCTTCCATTTTTAGATTCAGAAATCTACGCTTTTCCACAAGTTCTTTGTCAATTTCACTCTTTCATTTCCTTCATACATATCTTTTAACTTCATCCAGACAT
The DNA here is from genome assembly GCA_007258455.2 of Sequoia sempervirens. Taxonomy (NCBI): domain Eukaryota; kingdom Viridiplantae; phylum Streptophyta; class Pinopsida; order Cupressales; family Cupressaceae; genus Sequoia; species Sequoia sempervirens. The sequence goes on from VDFB02058242.1 coordinate 102,429,750, forward strand.
CATATGCAGTTTCCAAAGAAGCAACCTTTGCTCGCTCATTTTTAGATAGACCACTATAAATAGCATGCTTCACCTTCTCATTATCTTCATAAGCAAAGATCTCATCTATAGTAGTTGTTGGCATATGGATTCTAGTGTTGTCATTGATGGCAACCTAAGTCATTATTCTGGTTTGTAGATCATAACTTGTTCCTACTGGTAGGTAGAGTGAAGAACAGGGTTTTACTGGAAGTGAGAATGAAGAACAGGGTATCTGGTTAGTATGTCGATCTGTATGCTTCACCGGATTATCATTTTAGGTTGTGGATCTCGGGGAAGGATGTTGAGCATCTATATTATCTTATTGTTAAGTTTTTTGTTGTCTCATTAATCAGTGGTTAAGTTAGGAGATCCGGTAGGTTGATTTTTCTATTTATTTGTTCTTGAAGGCCGACTCAGTGTATATGGCATGTCACATATGTATAAGGAGTAATTTTTTAAATATTTCTGTGTTTGAGCATTTCATTTTGGGTCCTAGCATAACATTAGCTAACTTTGATAGGTACGCATCAAATATTAAATGTGAATTCAGCTGACTATTGGAAAATATTTTTTATTTTGCTGAAGCCGACATAAAGTGACTAAATCCTTGATAGAAGATATATATGTGAGTTTGGGTAATTCATTTTGATTTATGAATGGGTGTGAAGAGTAGAGCAGATATGTGTGTGAATATCAGAAGATCAGTTGAGAAAATTTTTCTTATGCAAAAGAGGATTTTTGTGAAGCGAATTAAGGAAGAGTAGAGTGAAGTGTAGAATTAGATAGAAGGTCTAGAATCTAATCTATGAGCTTCACCAGAACTGATACCAGGCATTTGTAGATGCTACTTTCTCAGTTCAACCTTTTGTTGTAATCTAAATATATTGTAAGGTAATGAGCCTTCCTAATTTTGAGCAGTAAGCTCTAGGCGGTGTGCTTGAATGCATGTGCATTCCCTTTTTTTGATACTTTTAACAGAGTATAAATTATGGATTAACCTCCACCGTGGTTTTTACCCTAATAGAGTTTCCACATAAAAATCTTGGTGTTATGGTGTTTTGATTGTTTCCTTCTTGTTCTTGCATCTTTACTTTTGTTGAAATGTTGTAAATGGTTTAAGATCTGAATTGAAATTTAAATATTGTTGAACACTGATTCACCCCCCCTCTCAAAGTTCCTTGAGTCCAACAATTGGTATTAGAGCAGGTTCCTTTGAAGAAGTTTAATAGCTTGAGGTGGATCTTGGAATGCAATAGAATCTGGTAGTCTTCAACAACATCTTTTGGTGGCACTTGATGATCTCGATCAGTCTAAGGTAGAAGTCATGGAATTAAAAGAAAATCTTGAGGATGCTGAAAAAATCATTCAATTATTGAAAGATAAAATCAATGAGTCAAGAGAAAAGAGGAAGGAACTATGTGATCAACTGAAGAAGAAAGAAAGTAAAATCTTGGAAGATGTTCACCTAAATCAGACCTTAAAAGAAATAATTGAAGAATGTGAAAAGCTTGCTAGAGACAATGTTGCTCTAAAGCTTGAGATGGAATCTATGGTGATGAGGAAAACTAAGGAGATTGAAGAAAGAAGGAAGAATGAGGAGAATTTGGCTCAGTCCTTAAAAGAAAGATATGAAGTAATAGTGGATTCATTCAGCTGGAGATTGAACTGCAACAATCTAGAAATAATCAACAAGAGCTTGAAAGACAGATAGTTATTCTCATAGATGAACTCACTACTACAAATGAATACAAGGAGAAGTTTAAGATCACTTTTGTTAAGCTTGATGAGTTGACTAAAGGACAAAACGATGCAAATGACAAGTGAGGTCTTGGATATGAGAAGGGAGAAAGCTCCAGATCTGAACATGATGATTTCAAATAAAGAAATTAGATGAACAAAGACAGAAGGCATCTAATAAGACAACCCAATGCTCAGAAGTTTAATTGCCACTACTTTGCTTGTAATGGTCATATGGCTTCTCAATGTAGAAGTAAAATAAATTCAAGTTGTCCATCATTTCTCGGCTAGTGTTTCAATTGCAACAAGTTTGGTCATAAGTCAATTGAATGTAGAAGTATGTATGTCAGTGTAAGGAAATTTAAATGCTACACCTGTGGAAGATTTGGGCATATTGCTAGTAAATGCAGATCAAAAGTAAATCAATGGAATGAGTGGTCTACACAAAGAAATCATGTGTGTTACAATTGCAATAGATTTGGTCACATTGCAAGATTCTATAGGAATAGAAACATGGATAGAAGAGGTCCAGTATACAAAGGCAGAATTTCACAAAAGGATGATAAAGGAAAAGGGAAAGTAACTGTCAAAGAGATAAGAGATCAGATGAAGAAAAAATGGGTAAGGAAGAGTGAATCTGATGAAGGAAATAAACCCACACCAGAAGTAGTTTTTGTTAATTCCTCCATAAATTGATATTAGGCCATTGGCCTAGGGGAATTTTTTAAGAAAATCCTTTGTCCCCCTATCAACAATTGCCACCAGAATGTAGGAAGTTGGCAGTAGTTGTGCTAGTAGTTTACAAGTGTATCAATGGTCGTTTGTGCAGAAATTTGAGAAGTAGAAGGTCCATAGATGAATTTTTCTTTTGTTGTCTAAGAAAACAGAGTATCCAAAAAACCTAGGAAAAATATTTAATGCAATAAAGAGGTTAGGTGTGTGAGTTATAAAAAGGGTATTTGGAACCCTCATTTGTCACCATGCATTGAAAAAGAACAAAAAGGGAGCCTCTATAGTATAATTTTGAAGGAGTAAACTCATTCTGGCGGTGAATTCATCAGGTATTTTAGTTGCTTGTAGAATTCTCACTTAATTTGGTGTTTGGTAGAAAACTTGTCTGGTACAGAAGGAAAAATGAAGCAAATCAAAGGAATGGTGAGTCTAGATGAATATAGCAGTGAGAAGATTAGGGATGTGAAAAATTTGTTGCCAACCGATGAATTGAAATGGCTTGAAGGTGTGAAACACAAAATTTTGGATATTTGGAGTGAATTTCCATACTTTGATAATGCAGAAGTCATTAGGTTTACCTTGAATAGATTGAATAATGACATTCTAACTCTGGATAAACCCTATCTCATTTTGAAAAAGGTGATTAAGAATCTAACTAGTTTATTCAATGTTGGGGATATTCTGAAAAAGAAGTCGATTCGAAATAAGTGAAAACCCTAACTGGAGTAACTGGAGATCATAGGGCTTTGATAATTTCGACAATCAAAGATCCGATAACAAGGTACATTGCACATGAAATCTCATACAAAATCTTTTTCAAAAATAGGGAAGGCACAACTTTAGCAGGTGCAGTTTACATCTCTCATAAAATGATAATAGAGGATCATGATTTTGATCTGTGTGGATTGCTAAAAGATCAATTGATGGAAAATGTGCAACTAACAAAGGAGGAAGATTACCCCTTCAGGTTTGGTACCTTGGTTATATGTCTTGTGATGTATTTTTTGAATTTCTTGCCATAGATCGATAATGTTGTATGGAAAGAAAATGAACCAGTTTGTAAATAGATTTTTGAACACTCTAATACTTTGGTAAATTATGAGCAAGAGTATACAAATTTGTTTAAAGAATTGCTAGGGAAGTTTGGAGCAATTAGAATTTTCATTCCGGTAAGAGAACTTGAAGTTGGATCTTCTTCTGATGAGATGGAGAGGAAGAAGAAAACATCACAAGAGAATGTTAATTACACTCCTCCAGCACACAAGACTCCAAAAATTGAAGGAAAAGGTAAAGATCTAGTGATTGTGGACATACCAAATGTAGAATCTAATGAGTACACTCCAAGGGAAGTATTAGTTCTCAAAATTATTGGTTGAGAAACCACAAGAGGTTGCCAAGCTCTTGGTAGGTTTTTGGCTAACGTATAAGGCCAAATGATAAAGTTGAACCTTCTTCTCTTCAGGCTCTGCTAGACCTAGGTGGGTGTACCTTTTCAAATGGTGCAGACTTAAATTATGTGTTTCCTACTTAATCAATCTATCCACAATGGCAATTGGAAGTGGAGAGATGTAGACCTATTTGGTATAAATTGTATAAGCAATATCAAGGTGGAGTTATGAATATGTTTAGTTAACATATGTGGAGTTATGAAAATGAATTGGCTAAGACTAAATGATGAGATGGATAAGACCAGTGCCTTGTTGGGTAGATTGAGTCTAATGGATATCTAGAATATGTGACCTATAATGGAAATAACTCAAACTATTTGGCACACTAATATTGGTTTATAACTTGTATAAACATGCAAGAATGTAATTACCAAGTTCTTATTGATCCAATTGACCTTTTCCAGATTACTATGATTAATTAAAAGAATTTAGTCCTTGCTTGAAGGACTCAATTAACTAAACCACACAAGAAAAACAAATGTGCTTTCATAAATTGAAAATATCCTTGATACATCAATTTAAATAATAAGGAAATGTTAGCCTTGGAGACAACTAGATAATATTTTCAATAAATTTCAACAAATAATTGATACCAGTATGAGGCCACAAAATGAGATATCTTCCATTGACTTCTTCAAAATTTATACATGCATCATAGTCTTTTGAAATGTAAGCATTTTATCTATCCTTACTCGCCTGTTACTTTCTTCTATGTCTAATCTAATAATTTCCTTTGGTCTTGGTCTCTCTTATTTATATGAGAGGCAATAAGCTTCAGACCAAAGGACATGTCTTTTGATAACAAAACATAACTATGAAATTAAGCATAAAAGCTCGTGGTCATCTAAGACATGTGCAAAGATTTTACTACATGATAATTTCTTTGTGTGATGCAGATGATCAATCTTCATCGGAGCCCAAATACTTCTCCTACCACTTACTGATTGTGAGATCATTTGGCCATTTAAATTCTCGTGCAAATGTGAAATTTGTGAGATGACTTTCCCATCTATTGTCTAGGAGATTTCTGACATCTACTATGAACTTTGTGTATCCACTATCCACCGTGATAATCCCATCAAGTAAAGTATGGATTTTTTTAGGATTGATCTCCCCATCATCCTTTACACATGTCAAGCCTTTTGGAACTATTTGATCAAATTTTTATTTCCACTCATCCATTCCCTTTATTTGATTATCATCTTTGAATATTGATGGGTTGAAGAGGCATTTAATGGAGTCAAATGCAATCCATCTATTCTCCACTTTCTTCCCCATATCTACCATATACCTATATTCCTCAATTACACTCTTTACCATTTCCTATGTTGGTTTGAGTCTTGGTGAGTCATTTGGATCCCTTTGTGTGGCTTTGCATAGATTAGTTAGTATGTGATAGGTTGGTTGCCACCTTTTTTGGAGCTCTTCAAGGATAGGGGAGTTACCATTTATTTGTTCCAAATCTTTAATCAAGTTGCTAAAGATTTCATATAATCCACCTATCTTCTCCTTCAATATCCAAATTCTATGCTCCAATATCTTCCTTAGAATCTCCATGATATGTTGCTTGACATCCTCCATATTATGTTTCTTCAGTTTAGCAATTTCATCTTTCAATTGTTGAATTTGTGGATCTTCTACTTGGATTGGTGGGTGATAAACAACAATTTCATCCCCTCTGACTATGGTAACCTACTACAACTATTGCTTCAGCTTCACATTCTCAATAAGCAATTTTTTCACTTCACCATTTGACAATTTTAGTCTCTTTTCATATTCATTGATCTTCTTTTCCATATTTTCTACCACATCTTTAGTGAACATTGTAGAATGCATAGTTATAGTTGCATCCTCTGTACGAGTTGTGTCTTTCATCATTCTCACCATGGTTGAACCCCTCATTTCTTGCACCACATCCAAGAGCCTAGGTTTCCTTGTGTTCTTATGTTTTATCCACAAAGCAAGAGCTTGGGTGGTAGGGTCGTACCCTATTCCTAAAACACCTTCCTCTGAATCAAACTCAGCTACTAACATTGGATCATCTTGTGCTCTAATCTAATCTAAAAGAAAAAATTTAGATAGCTCCATCCCAGGTATAATCAACATATCACTTTTCAATACTAGCTCTCTTGCCTCTTGGCCGGTGACACTGATATTATCAACATTTAATTTTGCAAATGTTTGAGCCTAGATTTCAACCTGCTTTGATTCATTGGCTCCTATAAGATTGATCTTCAATCTCTCATAAAATTGTTTCATCTTCATCTTAATCCAGAAATCCTTAAATTCACTTGTATGGATGAAGTTATCATCTTCTATAAACCTCAGAGAAGAAACTACCCTCTCATCATCTTGAATTTCATCAGCTCCCTCTTTTGATAGCATGATCTTAGGATCATGAGGCTCTTGACTTGTTTTCTACTCTGCTACTTCCTTCATTTTAGTCAAAGCTAAAACTGCGTCTTCTTCTTCATCATCACTTGAGCCATAATTTACCAATGACTTAGTCTTTTGTTTCTTGGCATGGGGTTCATGTGTAGGAGATGGAGAGGATGTATGTGCAAGTGATGGGGGTGGTGTATGAGATGTAGATGCTTTATGTGATGGCTGGTGGGGTGTGGGAAGTGGAATTAACCCCTCATCTTGGGAATTTTTATAAAATTCATCAAATTTCCCAAGGATCATTTGCATCATTTTGAGAAGATTGGGTTCATCTGCAAAAAACCCTTTAAATTTTTTATTCTTCTCCTTCTTTTGATCTTCCCACCTCATCATCATTATCCATCTCCTTCTATTCTGAAATATGTTAGCAAACTATACCAAATTCCTTATTACATCCTCCTCAGGGTCAAATACATGAGATATGGCCTTCTTTGTTAGCAAGGTCCTTTTGATCATATTAATATGACCCTCTGGGTCACATACTCTTTCCTTTCCAGAATTAAGGGGATAATTAACCCTCATGAACTTCTATAATTCCTCCAACATATCAGATCCAATAGACAATTCCTCAAATATTGTTAAATTAGGCAAAAACATTCCTTTCCTCTGATTCCTCATTAAGTCATGTTCCATCTAAAGCATTTGCCACATGAATTCTAGAAAACAAACCCTTGCAGGTACAAATTTTAGCAAGATTTGTGGTGCTTGGTCACAACCGTATACTCTAATAGTGGTTTTTTGTGGCATGAGGAACCAATCAACATAATTATGAGTACACCCAAGTTTTGGCTTGTACTGTACATGCCTCATTACACTCATCAAAGATTCAGGTAACCTTGGTATTGGGTAACCAAGGGTGGCTATCAATCTAACAACAAAGTCATCTCTAAATACAACAAAATCACATTTTGTACACATGTTGTCCCATATGTAACACTAATTATATACAAGGATTCTTACTCCACTCTTTTGTGTGCATAGCTTCATCCTCCTAGTCCATTTCATTTCATTTTGGTACAAGATTAAATGACACAACAAAGAATATTTTCTAAAGGAAATGGGAGCCTTATCCTCTCTGACTTACAACAAACCCTCGTGTATTTTTTCTTTAATTACAGATGCAAAATAAAATTCCACATTTGACTCAGGGTGTTGAATAATCATAGCCATCCTCATCAATCCCACTGACATATTTTCTTCTACATCTATCCTCAGTACTTAACACAATGCATGATAGGTGTTTTTGAAGTAAACCTGAAAATCTGGAACTAGGAAAGGCTCCATTTTTTAGGAAGGGATGGGGAGTATTCTGTTATGATCACCCCTCTTCATATGCAAGGGGAGCTCATCATTTCTATATATTCTTCTCAATATTTTATACTCTTGCTCCATTTTCACTAAATTCACCTCTAGTGAGATAATTCCTCTTAGAGAATTCCCTTTACTCCCGCACCTTGAGCTTGTCTATACTTGGTCTCTACTATTATGAATGAGAAATCTCAATCTACTTTGTGTATCTTCACACCAAGATGCATTAACTCTTGAATCATAAATTCACATCATTCAAATCTTTGTATCGAGCTCAATTTCATATTTTGATGTTGACTGATGTGATTGGAATGCTTTAAATAACCCAAAAACTACTTTACCATGATACCTCATGTCACTTTTCACTCCCCTGTGGTACCATGGTATGTTTTGTTATCCTTCTTCAATGTACTGCTCCACCGCACATTGCCTTTGGCTCTCTTGTGGTACTGCAGTATCATCCCAATACTCCTCCTTAATCTATTGCTTTACCGTGGGCTATGTTCTAACCCTTTGCAGTATAGCAGTGTCTCCTTTTTTCATTACTCTTCAATATATCACTCTATCGTGGGTTGTGTATTGACTCCTCGAGGTACATCAATAAAGGGGTATAGATGACAGTGTATAATAGTGGCACCTTTTACTGTCATACTACGAGCTACTTTGTAATGAGCTACAGTAGAGAGGTATGAAGTGAGGGATGTATGGGGTGACTAATGCAACAACGGTATAGTGGTAAAAGGAAATTTTGACCTTATGGATGGAAATAATGAGGTTTTTTATGGAAATGATAGTATGAATTTTGGATTTTCACTTAAAAAATCCTTAAAATTTTAATGAAAATTCTGGTTCCAATAGGAAAAATAGGAATTAGTTGAACCAGATGTAGTTATGGTAGAAGGAAGAGAAGAAGAAGGTATTTTATCCAAAGTAAAGATATTGTAGCTTGTTCAGGAGAAAGATGGGATGCAAAAAATTACAGATATATGGTCTAAGAGACCCTCATATGAGCAAGACTTGATCGAAAGCACACTAAGTACTTATTTTGTGCACAATAATCTTGATTTGGAGAGTTTGCAGAATGTGTTTCTTGAAGACATGATTGAGTGCATTAAGGATGTCATGGTCTCTGAGTCTCAGGAAAGGAAAGAGGGAGAAATAATTCTACATCTGAAGGAGTAGTTCAAGCTATCTCTTACCAAACTAAAAAGGAAAATCAATGTGTTGAGGCAATGCAAAATTACAGCCAATAACATATACAACTATTGTCTTTGTCGGCCTCATGCAGTTGGGAAATACAAAGATAAGCTAGAGAAAATTGAATTTGAGCTGAACAAAATTAGTCAGGATTATAACATGTTTCAAGATCTAGATGGTGCAGTCAAGAAAAGGATTCAAGTGTTGCAGTTTGAGCATTCAAAAGTTCTATTCACCAGAAACAACCTTGTGGATGCCTTTTGGAAGGTGAAGAATTTAATCGAATGTATATTGGAGCAGTTGATTGAGGTTCTAAGGAAAGGAGAGAAATTAGAAGAGGCAATCACAATAACATAATCCCTCATCCAGATTATCAACCGAACATCAGAGAACAAAAACTTGATCTTAATCATTGGGATTGCAGTAGAAGCTTGGAGGAAATTTCTTCTGGAAATGAAAGATAAGTACAAGATAATTTTCTGACTCGAGTAGCAGTTGTATTTCTTCAAATTTTGATCAAATTTTTGAAAGAGAGAGAGACTGCAGTGAAAAATATGTTTGTCATTGATGTCAAAGGGGGAGAGAGAGCAGTGAAAAATGCCTTATCACTCTAAGGGGAGCTTGTTTCAAAATTTTGAAATTTTGGCAATGTAATCATATTTCTGACACTTAGTCATTTTTCACTAAGTGTTACCATCAATGCCAAAGGGGGAGATTGTTGGCATATGGTTTCTACTATTTTCATTGATGGCAACCTAAGTCATTATTTTGGTCCACGGATCAGAATTGTTGGAAAGAGACACTGAAATTATCCTTTTGTGTTGTCATTGATGACAACCCTAGTTAGTAATAGGATCCGCATGACGCCATTTTTTTTTATACCGACAGTCAGATTGAGGACAGTCAGGAAGATCAAAGCATCTAGCAGTTTGGTGTTCAATGATTCACGTATAGATTTCTAGTTGTTATCTTAAGTTGTGGATCTCATGAAAGGTGCATCAATATATTTCTTGTGTTATCTGGAAATCTTAGTGCCTCGTACCAAGTCATGTGCAAATTTGGAGATCTAGTTGATACTTTTATGTTTATCATTATTATGGGACCGACTTAGTTGATAAAATTTCTTGTGGACATTCAAGGATTATTTATTTGAATATTTTTGTGTTTGATCATTTTGTTTTGGGTCTGAGCTAAGATGTGGTTGACTGTTGTGGATGCGCATTGAATAATTCTTAAGATTTGAGCCAACAGTTACTAATATTTTTTAAGTTTTATTAAAGCTGACTTTTTGCAATTAAATTGTTAGTCACAAATATATATGTATGATCTATTATATCATTTTCATATGTATGCATGGTATGTCGATGTGTATTACGAATATCAGAAGAGTGTTAGAGCAATTTTATGCACAGTTTCACTTGTGCATAATGATTGCGTGATGCAAGTCATAGTAGAGCAGAGCAAAAGTGCAGTATCAATTAGAAGGACAAAAGATCAACAAATGAGCCTAACTGGAATTGTAATCAAGCATTTGTAGATGTTATTCCTTCAGTTCATTCTCTTGGATCTAATCCAAATCTTTGTAAGGCATTGTGCCTTCCTATTTTGAGTAGTGAGCTCTAGGTAGTGAGCCTGAATGCAAGTGCATTCCCATATTGTAAACTTATTTTTGAGTATACTCATATTATATTGTGGATTGGCCATCCACCATGGTTTTTCCCCTAATAGGGTTTCCACATAAAAATTCTTGTGTTATGGTGTTGTGGTTATTTTATTTTTGTTTCTGCATATTTCTTTTGGTTGAATGTTTAAAGTGGGTTAATGATTAGAGTAATAAAGTTAATTTTTGCATAACACTGATTCACCCCCCCTCTCAATGTTGATTGTATCCAACAATTGGTATCAAAGCTAGTTCCTTGGAAGAAGTCTAACAACTTGGGTAGATCTTGGAAAGTGTTTTCAATGGATAGAAGCACTCTTCAATAGAAACTTATGGTGGCCCTTGATGATCTTGACCAATCAAAGACTGAGAACCAGGTACTGTAGGAAAGTATTGAGAATGTAGAAAAATTCATCTAGTCATTGAAAGACAAAATCAGTGAATCAAGAGAGAAAAGAAAGGAATTATGTGATCAACTCAAGCAGAAGAACAGAATCATGGAAGATGAACAACTCAGTCATGCCTTGAAGGAGAAAACATAAGAGTGTGAAAATTTTTCCAGAGAAAATGTTGCCCTGAAGCGTGAGATGAAATCTATCATGATGAAAATGACGACAAAAAATGGAGATAGAAAGAAGAATGAAGAAAATCTTGCTCAATCCTTGAAAGAAAAATCTGAACAATGCATTCAATTGGACAATGAATTAGAAAAATCTAAAAAGAATGAGGAAATGCTTGAAAATTAGCTTGATGATCTTAGAGATTAACTTACTATTGCAAATGAGTACAAAGAAAAACTCAAAACCAGTTCAGCCAAACCTGATGAATTGATTAAAGGTCAAAGGACTAATGGTGACAGGCAAGGTATTGGATATGAAGAAGGAGAAAGTTCTGGATCTGGACAAAATAAATCCAAACAAGGGAGGTTTAGGCAAGGAAATCAGGTGAATGGAGCTAGAAGGAATCCTGGTAAGATAACCAAATGCTCAAAGATTCAATGGCTATTGTTTTTCTTGCAACAAATTCGGTCATATGGCTTCTCAATGTAGGAGCAAGATGAAAATAGGTGGACCATCATTCTTAGGTTAGTGCTTTGATTGCTATAAGTATGGTCATAAGTCTAATAAATTAAGAAATGTGATGAACAACTTTCATAGAGCTATCAGATGCTATGCATGCAATAGACTTGGGCATATTGCTAACCAATGTAGATCAAGAAAAAATATGTTGAATAGTTGGTCTAAACAAAGAGATGTTGTGTGTTACAACTGCAACAAATTTGACCATATTGCTAGATTCTATTAGAACAAAAGAGGTCCGGTAAGAAAGAATACACAACAGGATGTCAAAGGAAAAGGGAAGGTTACTACAGATGTGATCAGGAGGAAAATGCAGAAGAAATGGGTGAAAAAGAATCCCTCTATTGAAGGAAATACACCAAGACCAGAATCTACTTCTGGTAATTCCTCTGAGAATTAGTTTTAGGCCTTTGGCCTAAGGGGAGCTGTCAGAAGAAAAATCCTTTAACCCCTGCAGAAAATTGTTACTAGAACGTGGACCAGTCCAATAGGTGGAACAATGCTTTTTAGATGTTTTAACCCAATTGGAGGCAGTATTATAGAGTTTTGGAAATCCGTAGAAGAATTATCTGTCTCAATGCATGAAAACAAAGTAACTGAATGAACTAGGGTAAAGGCATTTATTGCAACAAGAAGGTTTATGTGTGCAGTTGATAAAAGAATATTTCTATCCTTCATTTGTCACTTTGCATTTTGGAAAAAAGCAGTTTGAAGAGCCCTGGAGTGAACTTTGCTGAATTGTGGAAAGATTCAAAGCGTGAAGAATAATTTGTGATTAAACTTCGATCCAACAAAAAGGTATTTATCGAAAAGCCTGTGAATTTGTGATTTTGCAATCATGGCCACTCCATTAGTAGTAGAGGTTAAGGACAAACCATGTCCTAAATTCAAATGGAATCCTTACAAGTCTGTTGAGACTGAGCCCTTAGGAGCATTTTCATCTGTACCGTATGGATTATTGCACACAGAAGATATTAGGGCTTATATATATGCCAATATTGAAGAATTAGAAAGCTCTTAAATAATGAATATGTATTCCCATCATATAATTGGAGAAGATTTTATTGTAAATCCAAAATTTCAAACCCTAGAAGAGAAGAAATTCATGCAGTTTGCAAAATTTTCCATATTTGAGGAAAATGAATGGGTTAGATACATCTTGAGCCATGTTCATGCCAAGTTCATGTGGCTAAATATACCCTTCAAGATCACAAAAGAGGCTATATGTGTAGTCACGGGTCTAAATTCCACCGATAGACTCTCAGTCTTGAAATCTGTGTAGAATGAGAAGGTTACTAAGGCAGCAAGTGCACAATGGGACATAAGGGCAATGGCAATAGAAGATATTGCTGAAGTGGATGTAAAATTTGAATCAATGGTCATTGGGTACAAGATATACCATTCTAGCCAAGATAATTTTGTATCTGGTATGACCATCTACATAGCCTATGAAATGGTAAAGAAAAATACAAAATATGATTTTGTGATTTGCTCAGAAGTTAGTTGATGGAGAATTTGAGCAAAATCAAGAAATATAAGAAGAATACTTTCAAATGTGGTAATCTTCTATTGTGCTTATTTTTCTATTTCATGGATGAGGTTCTGAGTGTTGGAAAGGTACATTGGAAAAATGATGAGCCTGTAGCTATTCAGATAAGGAACATGTTGTTTGGAATTGGTGATCATTAGGTCATAAATAATACCCTTTGGGGGTACTTCAAAAATTTCTAGAATGTGATGCATGTTAGGGAAAGAATTCCCACTTCAATTATGGAACAATACAAAGATACTATCTATTTCATGGTGGATATTGACCAATGTTATATGGAAGTTGCTGATCCCAGAACAATATGGATCATGCCTATGGAGTACGAAGTAGAGGAGAATATTCTAAAAATGTATGCAGAACACTTGTTGAATTCACCTTTGGATCAGGGAGAAGAGAGGTTTGGAAATTATGCAGAGAAAAGTATGCATGTTCATGTGGAATTGAAAAAACCAGTGATAGTCAAGAGATTAAGAAATGAGGTAGAATTTTTTGAAGAAAATATGGGCATACCTATAGAGAAATTGAAAGAAGTGAGAAGAAAGAGAAAAGAGGTTGAAGCAGAGAAAGAAAAAATGGAGTTTGCTAGTTCAGGAACATCTTCTGCTTGCACTAGATCTACAAGGAGTTCCCCTACAACCAAGCCAGCTCAAGACAAGCCTTCTAGTAAAGGGAAGAAGAATAAAAGCACAAGAACATACGAACCTGTTTCAGAAGATGAGGAAACAAAATCAGAAGAAGTTCTAAGAGAAGTGAAAGCTACTAGAACTCAAGCTGTCGAGTTAAACAAGAGAAAATCTTCCAGAAAAGAAGGAAAAAGTTGATAAACCTGGTATGTCAGTTGAGGAAGTTGAGAATATAGTTATCAAGGATGGTAATATTAAGCCCCTCTGTGAATTGTATGAAACTTTTGATAAATCAGGTCAAATAATTCTTGAAGAAGCCAGAATAAAACATATGAACATTTTCAATAAAGTTCTTGTTGAGATTATGTCTGGCTTACCAAAGAGTCTATATGATATTTTGGAGTTGAGAAGATTAAGTGCTAGAAAAGAAGAGAATCTGAGGAAGAGAAGTCTTGCAGATTTATGTCGAGAAATGTCAATTGAGGAGATGAATTCACTCCTTAAAAAAGCTAAAAAGGAATTTAAGAGAAAGACAAGGGTGAATAAAATCATGATAGGTGAAACCAAGGAGATTCTAGAAGAGTTTCTATTAAAGAATACGATTAATGTTGAGGAAATGAATACTGAAAATATTCTTGAAAATGAGGAAGTAAATGCAGACGCTGAGGATTTTCAGATTCCTCCTAATGTGGAAAATATAGAGACACCTATGGAAACTGAATTTCCTAAGGTGGTATTAGCTAAGGAGAAGGAGGTGCAAAATGAAGAGGTTGGAGTGCCTAAAGGAAATCCAAAAATAATCTCTGAAGAACCCAAGGATGAAGAAGAAAAAGTTCAAGTTAAGGAGATCAACATAGAAGTAAGAGACAATACCAAGGTAGTGAAGATATCTCTGATGGAGCACCAGGAAGATTTTGATCCTAAATTGGATGAAAGCTCAATCAATCTATACACTTTGTCCCCAATTCAGATGATGAAGGTTGCATCAATTTCTCAAGCTAAGGCCAATCAGAAGATTCTAAAGTCTCACATAGAAGATAGTGAATTGCTAATCCTTGCATCTGGAGTTCTATAGAAATTAATTCCTACTCATGTCATGGATCCATCTGGTTCCTCTTCTGGTGAGCTAAAGAAGCTCATAAATGTTGTAAGTACTCAATTTGAGTCTCTTGAGAAATCTGCTTAGGATAAAGTGCAAAAAAAAATTAATGGTAAAAGACTTAGTTGGTTGAAGGAAGTGATTGTAAAGGATAAGAATTTTTTAGCCACCTACATGAAGAAAATTCAAGGTTCTATATCTGAAGTTGGAAAGGCCTATAAGGCATGTATGGTTTTGTCCAAATTTATTGAAGGCAATGAGAAAAAGGTAAAGGATCTGCAAAATCAATTGGCTATCATTTCTGATACTTTTGATCCATTAGCTGGTGATGTTGCTCAGCAAGAAGGTCAAGTAACATCTCTACTTAACAAAATAAGATGCTTGAAGAGTGAATCTGATAGGATTTTTGGGAGAGTAAGTGAACTCAGAGGACTAATTTTTCTAAATATTAGTTAATGGTGAGTGCTTTAAAGGAAGCGAAAGTTGTTGTGGCAGTTAGTGACCTAGAGAATCTTGATTCTGTAGAAGCTCAATCTTACTTAATGTGTGGTCACATAGCAGTTTTGGAGAGCCTCAAAAAGGTTTGCAACGACAATTTAAGAGTGTTGAAGCAATATTTTGTAGATATTCTCAAACTTTTGTAAGTTACAAGTTCATGCATGTACAATTTTGGAATTTTATTTTGTTTCCCCAATTTTTTCCATTGATGTCAAAGGGGGAGAAGTGTACAGTGAAAAATGTATAGTCATAGGGGGAGTTGCTTTTCTGAGCCGAGTGCGAAGTTTCTTTTTGAAGTTTTGAAGTGGCAATGTAATTCATGTTGGTTTTGATCTGGCACTTAGTCATTTTTCACTAAGTGTTGTCATCAATGCCAAAGGGGGAGATTGTTGGCAAGAGACACTGCAATTATGCTTTGGTGTTGTCATTGATGGAAACCCTAGTTGGAAATAAGATCTGCATGACACCATTTGCTTATACTGGCAGTTAGATTGAGGACAGTCAGGAAGAACAGAGCATCCGACATTTTGGTGTTCAACAATTCACATATAGATTTCCAGTTGTTATCTTGAGTTGTGGATCTCACGAAAGGTGCATCAGCATATTTCTTGTGTTATCCAAGAATCATAGTGCCTCGTACCAAGTCATGTACAAATTTGGAGATCCAGTTGATACTTTTTTGTTTATCAATATTTTTGGGCCAACCCAATTGATAAAATGTGGTGTAGATATTCAAGGAATGTTTATTCAAATATTTTTGTGTTTGATTATTTTGTTTTGGGTCTGAGCTAAGATTTGGTCGACTCTTGTGGATGCGCATTAAATAGTTCTTAATATTTGAGCCGACAATTGCTAATATTTTAAGTTTTCTTAAAGTCAACTTGTTGCGATTAAATTGTTAGTCATGGATATATATGTGTGATCTATTATATCATTTTCATATGTATGTGTGGTATGTCGATGTGTATTGCGAATATCAAAAGAATGTTAGAGAAATTTTATGCATAGTTTCACTTGTGCATAAATATTGTGTGATGCAATTCAGAGTAGAGTAGAGCATAAGTGTACTATTAGTCAAAAGGAAAAAAGATCAACAATTAATCCTAACCAGAACTGTAATCAAGCATGTGTAGATGTTATTCATTTAGTTCATTCTCTTGGATCTAATCCAAATCTCTGTAAGGTAGAGTGCCTTCCTATTTTGAGTAGTGAGCTCTAGGTAGTGAGCCTAAATACAAGTGCATTCCCATATTGCTAACTTATTTTTTAGTATACTTAGATTATATTGTGGATTGGCCATCCACCATGGTTTTTCCCCTAACAAGGTTTCCATGTAAAAATTCTTGTGTTATGGTGTTGTGGTTATTTGCTTTCTATTTCTGCATATTTCTTTTGGTTGAATGTTTAAAGTGGGTTAATGATCAGAGTAATAAAGTTAATTTTTGCAGAACACTGATTCACCCCCCCTCCTAGTGTTGCTTGTTTCCAACAAGAATTTTTTTCTTCTAGTAGGTAGAGTGAAGAGAAAAGTTTTACCGGAAGTGAGAATGAAGAACAAGGTATTTAGTTAGTATGTCGATCTGTATGCTTCACCAGATTATCATTTTAGGTTGTGGATCTCGAGGAAGGATGTTGAGTATCTATATTATCTTATTGTTAATTTTTCTACTGCCACATTAATCAGTGGTTAAGTTAGGAGATCCGGTAGGTTGGTTTTTTTGTTTATTTGTTCTTGAAGGCCAACTTAGTGTATATGGCATGTCACAGATGTATAAGGAGTAATTGTTTATATATTTATGTGTTCAAGCATTTTTTTTGGGTCCCAACATAACATTAGCTGAATTTGATGGGTACACATCAAATATTAAATGTGAATTCAATTGACTATTGGAAAATGTTTTTATTTCATTGAAGCTAACATAAAGCGACTAAATCCTTGATAGGGGATATATATGTGAGTTTGGGTAATTCATTTTGATGTATGAATGGGTGTGAAGAGCATAGTAGATGTGTGTGCAAATATCAGAAGACTAGTTGAGAGAATTTTGCTTATGTAGAAGAGGAATTTTGTGAAGCAAATTAATGCAAAGCAGAGTGAAGAGCATAATCAAATAGAAGGTCTAGAATCTAATCTATGAGCTTCACTGGAACTGATACTAAGAATTTGTAAATGCTACTTTCTTAGTTCAATTTTTTGTTGTAATCCAAATATTTTGTAAGGCAGTGAACCTTCCTAATTTTGAGCAGTGAGCTCTAGTAGTGTGCTTGAGTGCATGTGGCTTCCCTTTTCTTCATACTTTTAACAGAGTATAAATTGTGGATTAACCTCCACTGTAGTTTTTCCCCTAACAGGGTTTCCATGTAAAAATCTTGGTGTTATGGTGTTTTGATTGTTTCCTTCTTGTGCTTGCATCTTTACTTCTGTTGAAATGTTGTAAATGGTTAAATATCTAAATTGAAATTTAAATATTGTTGAACATTGATTCACCCCCCCTTCTTAGTGTTCCTTGAGTCCAACAGTAGTAAAGCCACCGGATGGGGGTGTATACTTTATCTCAATAGCCTTCCAGGTCTTGAAACCAAAGGAGATAATATATCCTTTCATTTGTCCCTTCCAATCATTGTAGTTAGTTACATTGAACATAGGGATTGCCAACTTGTGTGCCATTATATCTTCCTTAAGCGATTAAGCTCAACAACAAGGAACCAAAGCTCTGATACCAATTGTTAAATAGGCACGGGACAACTAAGAGGGGGGGTGAATCAGTTGTCACAAAATTCAAAATTAAAACTCAACACTTATTAATTCCACAACCACACTATTGAGTTATTAATTAAGAGATGAAACACAAATAATAGAAAGAAAATCAACACCAAGAACACCATATTTTTATGTGGAAAACCCAATGAGAGAAAAACCATGGTGAGGGTTAACTCACAATATAAAAGATTATAAAACAAGGCTCACTATCAAGGGATCACTACCCAGAAGAGGACTCACTGTCCAAGTAAAAAGGCTCACTACCTACGGAAAGGATTCATTTTCCAATAGGGAGGCTCACTACCTATAGATACAAAAGAGAACAAAAATATCCACCACGACAATTAATTCAAATTCACAAGATTGTCGAAACCCTTATCTCACTGCCTTAAACACAATGGAGAACTGCTATCTCAACTCACACACCCACTTCTACTCTTATGATTTATGGCTCACTTTCATCACTTTGCATCACACTATTATACAACTCTTCACAATTTGACTTTCTTTTATACCATCCTCATCCTTAGAAACTTTCTTCAAGGTTGGCCACAAATACCTTATTTCATAAATTCTAATTAGGTCGACAACTCAAAATTCCCATGGTGAAAAGGAATAAGAGTGGACCAATAAAACATTTAACCAAGGCTGGAAATAATGTCTTAGATCAATCACATGCTTCCTCAAATTAATTTTATTCTTCGCATGAAGTTTAAACACCAAGTCATCCAAACCTAATCAAAACATAAATAATCATTGATGTACATGCTTCCCAATAAGAAGATGACATGTAAATGCCACAACACACTTCCTTATGCACAAGGATACATCTCAAAATATTCCAGATACCTCCACAACAAAATAATAAACTTTAATCATTGAACACCTTTCACCAGTCCACCCGAACTATATAAACGCACACTAAATTACTGAAACATGACTTCTGAATCACCAATATTCAAACCTCTTTTCCAGAGCATAGAAAATACCTTCACAATACATATTCAAGATTTGTAAGATCTGAAAAAAATAGAGAAAAACTATAGAGCAATGATATTTCTCCCAGTCCACAAAAGACCAACTTTACCATAACAATTCACATACCATCACACCAGAAGCTAAAACTTAGAATATATCACCACGAGATTACCATTATCAAACCTTCAGATCCACACATGCATAGGATCAAAATAGGATAAATGTAGAGGACATGCCAAAGCACACTCTAAACACTTTTATCATTTTGACTTCTCTTCTTTATTTAATTTTCTCAAAATCACTTGGAAACTTATCAAACCAACACATTTGAAATGCTATAAAGATAGCTCCATGTACTCACAACATCTTAGTAGCATCTCAGCTATACATGTACAATCTACAACATATTGAACTATGTTGACATCAATGATAACATTAATGACAACACCACCAAACTAGCTCACACTTGCAACAAACCAACACTTGTGGCCATGTATCCCTTCATCATTGAATACTTCAAGTTGTTTTCAATATCCATGGAAATTTGATATGCATTATGAAGTGTTGTAGGACCCTTATCTTTTAACAATTAGTTCATTTCTTCATCAAATGTACCCAAATATGCAACCAAACACTCTGCATCTTTTGGTCTTATACTCTCTAGAATATCCCTTATTTCCTTTGCAAATATGATATTGAAAGCAGGACTAAACTCATCTTCTTCCTTCTCTACTTTCATGAGTTTTTGTCTTACTGGCATTGGATCAATCCTCTCACCAAATTGTTCTATGAATGTTGCCATGAACTCACTCCATGAAGAAATAAAATGTGTTTTCAAATAGGAAAACCAATCTCTAGAATCTTCCTTCAGAGATTGAACAAATAACTTCATGACAAGATCTTCGTAGTTTATCTCATAATCTCCCATTAAGTCTACAAAATTTTGTAGATTCCTCTAAGCTGATTCTAAGCTTTTCCCTTTGAATTTTGGCAACTGTTCCCTAACATCATTAGGAACAAGGATTGGGAAACCCTAAATACCATTAAAATTTAATGGCCTATATCTTCTAATAGAAAATTTTCTTTGATGACATGGCAGGGGCTGCACATTCTTCATGTTTGCATTTGACACCCCATAGGGATGTACATGTGAATGATACATTTTCTTACACCCCTTTACAAACTTCAAACATCAACTCTACAGTTGATCACTACCCTATTTCTTACTTTTACCATGACTTTAAAATATTTCTGCAAATGTTTTAACCATTGCAAACATTTGAGTTGAGTTTTAAGAAATGCAATGTGTTTTCAATTGCTTCATATGATTTATAGCATTAATTATTGTTGGATATTGCTGATATGTGGTTGTCATTGATGTCAACACTATTTCCATTAATGTCTTTAATGTTGTATATATGTTGAGGATATTGAGAAAATTGTAATAAAATAAGTTGCAGGTTGTCAATGATGAAGTCAAGTTCAATATGGTGGCTAGCTTAGTATATTGGTGATAAGAGGTTGTGGATTAAAGGGTTTGTTGATAATTATATCTAGTTTATCCACATGAAGTTTTAGAGGTTCACATTAAGATTTGATTGAGTTATGAGTATTTGTGTTCTAACAGTTACTCTGTTGCTTTAGTTGGTATTCTTGAAAGAAAAGGATGTGATTCTAATAATTTGAGTTGTTGTAGATGCTTCTGTGGTGATTCATGATGCTTGTGGATGTTTCTAGATCATGCTCTATCTATGTTGTCCTGCATTGATCGTTGTGCTCGTGATTGGTGATTTTCTTCTGTGAGTTCATGTTTTTCATGATCATGGCCAACATGGTGATTGTAGTGTGTTGCGAATCTTCAAGGCATAATTTTTTAAGGTGTTTCATGTTTGAGACATGCCATTTTGGTTCCTTACTATATTTTGGCCAACATTTTTTTGTGCACATTGATAAATTGTTTTAGACCGACAATTTGTACACATTCCATATTTTGTTGGGTCGACATGTAGTTGATGTTATCCTTAGTTGTAGATATATATGATTGATTGTTTATACCATTTGAGGGCAATGTATAATTTCTATGCTATGTTCTAAGTGCGAATAATGTTCTAATCTTTCAAAGGCATAAGTAAAGTGTGAAGAAGAGTGAGCAGATGAAAGTGTTTATGTGCTTAACCAAAACTGTAATCAGGCATTAGAAGATGTTATTTTCTCAGTTCAAAATCTTCTAAATGTAATCTGAATGTGACTATAAGACAATTTGTCTTCTTTTGGGAAGTAATCCTTTTGTATTTGAGTTGTGTGCTCTAGGCAATGTGCCTGAATGCATGTGCATTCCCCATTTGTAATAATTCTAACAGGGTATAATCTTGTGGACTAACCTCCACCTTGTTTTTTCCCCTAACAAGGTTTCCACATAAAAATATTGGTGTTATGTGTGTTTTTGATGCGGTGATGGTTTATGCTTTCATGTTTATTTATCATATCTGAGAATAAGCTTAATATGTATAATTTCTATGACAACTGATTCACCCCCCCTCTCAGTTGTTTTCCCTTGTTTTTCCAACAATTGGTATCAGAGCAAGTTCCTTCGGAGAAGCTTGACCACTCAAGGTGATTCGGGATGGCAACATATAAGAAGGATAGTCTGAGGTTTGATGGAACTAATTATTCTCTGTGGAAGACTTGAATGGAGTTTCATCTAAGATGCATTGGTGAGCCTTACTAGACAATTACAAAGAATAGGTATATCATCCCACATAAGGGTCCTTCTAATGCAAGTGAGATTAAGGAATCTGAGTACAATATCGGGGCTAAGGAAGCATTGTTGAGTGCTCTAACTAATTCCAAGATGACAAATGTAATGGAGCTAAAGACTACTTATGAGATCGGGAAAAAGTTAGAAACTTTGTATGAAGGTGATACCCATGTGAAGATTTCTAAGCTACAAATCCTAAAAGGGAAATATGAAATGTTGAGAATGGGTGAAGATGAGAACATCACTTCTTTTATGCAGAGAGTGAATGAACTTGTGTGTAGTATCAGATGTCCTAGTGGAACATTGGAAGAATTAGAGATTGTTGATAAAGTGCTAAGATCCTTTCCTAATGCATACAAACACAAAGCTATTGCTATTGAGGAGATCTAGAATGTGACAAATGTAACTAGAGACATGTTGATTGGTAAGCTTGATACTTTTGAGTTAAGTGAGTTTGGTGAATCTCTTCCTAAGACATAATATTCATTCAAAGCTACTATCTACAATAAGGATAAGCAGGGATATGATCTGAGAGAAAGTTCTTCTAGAAAAATTTCCAAGTATGAGAAAGAAATGAGAGAGATTGAAAAAGAAGAGAGAAAACTAGATGAGATTGAAGCACTTATTGTCAAGAGGGTAGCCAAAGGAGAAGGTAAGTATAAAGGGAAATTTCCTCTTAAATGTTTTTCTTGGAATAAGATAGGTCATTTTTCCTAAAGGTTTCTAAAAAGAGTTCCTAAGCCAAGACCTAACAAGCCTAGATTCCAAAGAAAGTGTTATTATGTTGTTGATGAAGATGTGATAGATGATGAATCTGATAAAGGGAATTTAAGTGAGGATGAATGGGTATTTATTGCTATCAATGAAAATGATCCAATACCTACTAAATTTTCTAGTTGCATAAATGTGGAGAAAGCTCTAGCTGCCAGAGTTAAAGAAAAAAATGAATGGGTGATTGAAAGTGGATGCTCTCATCACATGACAAGTGATAAAAGTAAATTTGTGAGCTTGGAAAAGTATGATGGTCATGTTGTAAGATTTTGTGATGACAAAGTTGGTGTAATCCATGGTAGAGGGTTCATTTCTCTTGATGGTAAGTATAATACTGATGATGTTCTATATGTGGAAGGATTGAAGCATAATCTCTTAAGTGTTGGATAGATGGTTGACAAGGGATACAATCTTCAATTCAAGGATGGAAAGTGTAGAATGTTGGGGAGCTCTAGAAATGTGATTGCATCTAGTACAAAACCAAAAGGTAATATATTTCACCTAAATGCTACAGGTAAAAATTGTCTGATTGCTCAAGTTGATGAAAGTTGGTTGTGGCATATGAGACTGTGTCATGTAAACTTTGAAAATATTATCAAGATAAGTTCTACTCAAGTAGTGAGATATTTTCCTAAGTTGATAAAACCTACTAATACTATATGAAAGGAATGTTAGTTAGGGAAGCAAACTAGATTTTCATTCTGGAGCAAACAACATTGTTCAAATGATGTGTTGGAGCTTGTGCATACTGACTTGTGTGGTCCCTCTAGTGTCAGAAGTTTACAAGGAGATAGGTATTTCATGTTACTTATTGATGATTATTCTAGATTGATGTGGGTTACTTTCTTAAGGGAAAAATCTGAAGCTCTAGAGAAATTCAAAATTTTTAAGGCTATGGTTGAGACAGAGATAGGTCTGAAGATTAATTGTTTGAGATCAGATAGAGGTGGTGAATTCACTTCCGATGAGTTTAATTATTTATGTGAAGAGAATGGGATAAAGAGACAATTATCTACCCCATAGACCCCTCAACAAAATGGAGTTGTGGAAAGGAAGAACATGACAATTCAAGAAGCTACTAGGACCATGATGTTGGGAGGAAATGTTCCACATATCTACTGGTGAGAAGTTGTGAGTATTGTCGTTTACACTCTCAACCGGGTACATGTCAAAGGTGATACCGGAAAGACTCCTTATGAGCTATGGTTTGGTCATAATCCTACTGTTAGATACTTCAAAATCTTTGGGAGTAAATTCTATATCAAAAGAGATGAAGATATAGGAAAGTTTGATGCTAGAAGTGATGAAGGAATCTTTCTTGGTTATTCTACTAAAAGTAAAGCCTACTAGTGCTACAATAAGAGATTGAGGAAAGTAATTGAAAATGCTACTGTCAAGGTTGATGAAGACATAATTAGACCATCTAGAACCTACGGATATGATTCAAATGATCAAGATTATAGTTCAGATAAAGGAAAGAAAGTTCAGACTCTAAATCAAGTTCAGATCATTCTGGTGAACCTAGAAAATCAAGAGGAAGAAACTAGTGAAAGTGCAGAAGTGAGATCACAAGAGCCTGAAGTTCAAGAATACCCTAAGACTCCAAGGTATGCATGACTAAATCATTCAAAATATCATATTATAGGTGATAAGAACAAAGGTGTTCAAACTAGGAGAAGAATTGCAGAAGAATATTGTTTGATCTCAAAGACTAGGCCTAATAGTGTCAATGGCACATGCAAAGCTGAACATTGGGTGGAAGAAATGAAAGAACTGCTACAAATTGAGAAGAATGATACATGGATTCTTGTTCCTAGACCTAAGGACAAAAATGTAATTGGAACTAAGTGGGTCTTTCAGAACAAACTGAATGTGCAAGGTGAAGTTGTTAGAAACAAAGCAAGAATTGTGTGTAAAGGATATTCTTAGATGGAAGGAATTGACTTTGAAGAAACTTTTTCTCCTATTAGGATTCAAGCTATGAGACTATTTCTTGCCTATGCTGCATACAAAAACTTCAAGGTTTATCAGATGGATGTCAAGTCATCATTTCTAAATGGTGAACTGGAAGAAGAAGTGTATATTGAGCAACCTGGTAGATTTCAATTGACTGATCAGGGAGATATGGTTTTCTGGTTGAAGAAAGAATTGTATGGACTTAAGAAAACCCCAAGAGCATGGAATGCTAGATTGGATAAGTATTTGTTGAAGCTTGGATTTAATAAAGGTATTGTTAATAGTAATTTTCATTTCAAGATTGATCATGACAAATATTTTATTGTTGAAGTCTTTGTTGATGATATTGTTTTTGGAGGAGATGATAGTTTGTGCATGAAGTTTTCTGATGAGATGCAAAGTGAGTTTGAGATGTCTATGATTGGAGAAATGAAATTCTTTTTGGGATTGTAAATTACTCAGCTAGATAGAGGGATCTTTATATCTCAGTCCAAGTATGTGAAGGAATTGCTAAAGAAGTTCAGTATGGAAGATTCAAAGCTAGTTGGTACACCTATGGTGATAGGATATAAGTTGACACAAGATGATGATTCTCCTAAAACAAATAAGACTAGAAATAGATCCATGATTGGTGGATTGCTCTATTTCACGCAAACTAGACTTGATATCATGAATTTTGTATGCATTGTTGTAAGATTTCAAGCTAATCCTAAGGAGTCTCATGTGACAGTTGTGAAGAGGATTTTCAGATACTTGAAGGGGACAGTTGATTTTGGCCTATGGTATCCTAAAGAAGATGACCTTAGTTTGAGTGCCTTTATTGATGTTGATTGGGAAGTAGATGTGAATGATAAAAAGAGTACTAGTGGTGGTGCATTTTTCTTGGGAAAGAAGTTGATTTCATGGTTAAGTAAGAAGCAGAATGCCATTTCTTTATCTACTACAAAGGAAAAATACATTGTTGTTCCTAACAATTGTACTCAAGTATTGTGGATGAAGCAGATGTTGAAAGATATTAAATTTTTGTATGATGAACCTATTGCTATATTCTGTGATAATTCAAGTGCAATTAACATTTCTAAGAATCTGATGTTGCATTAAAAAACCAAGAATATATCTATCAAGTTTCACTTTTTGAGAGAGAAGGTGAGTGAAAGGGAAGTCAAATTGGAGTATGTTCCCACTAAGGAACAGATTGCAGATATCTTTACCAAGCCCTTACCTAAGGATACTTTTGATTATCCCAGAGGGAATCTAGGGGTGATTACCCCTCCTAATTAGAATTAAGATGCACTAACTTGCATCAGTCTGTGCATTTCATAGTCATATCTTGTGATCTGGATTGATGTTGTGGTGGCTACTACTCAGGGGGAGTAGTCAGTTGTTTAGAAATGTGGTTCAGAGCTTGTGTGGAGAAAGATAAGATGTTGTGGTAGCTAGTACTCAGGGGGAGTAGTCATTTATTTAGAAATGTGGTTCAGAGCTTGTCATTGATGTCAAAGGGGGAGAAGAGACATGTGAAAAACTATGAAAGAGTTAAGGAGAAAAGAGTGAAAATCTAAGGGGGAGAAAGTGCTAAGAGAAAGTAGCGTTGATGGTGTTTTTTCACATCATTTGTTGCCATCAATTCCAAAGGGGGAGATCGTTAGATATTGTTGATATGTGGTTGTCATTGATGTCAACACTTTTTCCATTAATGTCTTTAAGGTTGTATATGTCGAGGATATTTAGAAATTTGTAATAAAATAAGTTGTAGGTTGTCAGTGATGAAGTGAAGTTCAATATGGTGGCTAGCTCAATATATTGGTAATAAGAGGTTGTGGATTAAAGGGTTTGTTGACAAGTATATCTAGTTTATCCACATGAATTTTTAGAGGTTCGTATGATGATTTTATTGAGTTATGAGTATCTATGTTCTGACAATTGCTTTGTTGCTTTAGTTGGTGTTCTTGAAAGAAGATGATGCGGTTCTAGTAATTTGAGTTGTTGTGGATGATTTTTTGGTGAATCATGATGCTTGTGGATGTTTCTAGATCATGCTCTATCTGTGTTGTTGGTCCGCATTGATCGTTGTTCTCATGATTGGTGATTTTCTACTGAGTTCATGTTTTTCATGATCATGGCCAACAGGCTGATTGTAGCGTGTTGTAGATCTTCGAAGCATAATTTTTTAAGGTGTTTTGGGTTTGAGACATGTTGTTTTGGGTCCTTACTATGTTTTGGCCAACATTTTTTTGTCCGCATTGATAAAATTTTTTGGGCCGAGTGTTTGTACACTTTTCATATTTTGTTGGGCCGAAATGTAGTTGATGTTATCCTTAGTTGTGGATATATATGATTGATTGTTTATACCATTTGAGGGAAATGTATACGATGTATGCTTTGTGCTAAGTGTGAATAATTTTTTAATCTTTCAAATGCAGAAGTAAAGTGTGAAGAAGAGTGAGCAAATGAAAGTTTTTATGTGCTTAACCAGAACTGTAATCAGGCATTAGAAGATGTTATTTTCTCAGTTCAAAATCCTCTAGATGTAACTTGAATGTGACTTCAAGACAATGAGTCTTCTTTTGGGAAGCAAGCCTTTTGTATTTAAGCAATGTGCTCTAGGAAATGTTCCTAAATGCATGTGCATTCCCCATTTGCAATACTTTTAACAGGGTATAATCTTGTGGACTAACCTCCACCATGGTTTTTACCCTAATAGGGTTTCCACGTAAAAATCTTGGTGTTATGTGTGTTTTTGATATGGTGATGGTTTATGCTTTAATGTTTATTTATCACATCTGAGAATAAGTTTAATATGTATAATTTTTGTGACAACTGATTCACCCCCCCTCTAAGTTGTCTGCCCTTGTGTTGCCAACAAGTATTGCATTAAAATATAAATGAAGTTTTTTCATTCAGTTGTTCATTCACAATGTTCAATACATTGTTTGCAAAAGAAGAAAATACAAAATTGAAACAAGAAATTCACAAATGCTGATTTTGTATTCATTGGAGTAAAAAGGAGAATCAAGTCTCCCACACAAGCCGTGGGAGTAGTTGGAACAATGAACCATAAAGAATATCCTATGCTACTTGTAGACACGTAAAATATACTGATTGACATTGTGCATCTGATCCTGACTACTAACATCATTTCATCCTGAATCATCCCTCGATCTAACCATTTAATCAAATTCCCCTATCTGATTAAATTCATCAATATTCCTCTCTTAATTAGATTGATCATTTTATCTAATCAAGTCATCTCTTTTGTTAATTAAATCAATTCACCTGATCTAATTATCCCTATTTAACTAAATAATTAATTTTATTTGATTAAATCTCTAAATTCTATCCATTAAATTAAATAAATTAAAACCTTATTTGATTTAATCTAACACCATCTCTTTTAATTAAATGAATCAAAACCCTTATTTAATTAATCTCCTACCATATTCCTCTCTTATTTGATTTAAATGAATACATAAATTTGATTCAAATAGGTCACATCATCTAACATCTCCTATTAAATTAATTAACCCTTGATTAATTTAATCTCATCTTATGTCCCATCCTCTAGATTTTGCAAGTTGCACATGAAAATAGATTTAATTCATTTATTAAATCTCTATTTTCCTCACAAGGAATCTTTTGGAATATTCTCTCAATTTGAATTCAAAAATTCCAAGTCAACATGTACATCCAACAAGGAAATAACTTCCTCTTACATGTCCTTTGCGTTGAGCCAAGTGGCATTTATTGCAATTTCCCTTCCCTCTTGCAAGTCATTTCAACAAATTTGAATTTCAAATATTTGCATTTATTGGCACAATTCTCAAATCTTGCACATCCTTCATCCATTCATAGATTGACAAGTGGCATCATGCCATTTGATGAATGTTAGTCCCACATTGCTCAAATTTAGACAATCATCCATCTTGACATTCTATAAATAAAGAGCTCATATCTTCATTTGATCATCCACAAATTATGCAAAGTTATTATGCTAAAATATTTAGCCATTTTCATCCATCAATCTTGAGTTCTTAGCTAGGTTTTTGCAGATTTTGGCTTGGAGCTCTCATCTTTCACCATCAAAGTGGATCAATCTTCATCAACATATCAAGCTTGGATCTTAGGAATTGGGAAAGGGCCAATTTTCACATCAAATTGGAACCAATTCCCCCATGGGAACATGAGTTTTCACATTTAAATTAGGATTCAATCTTTGTTTTATCATTTCCATAGTGTTCTTCAATATTTTCTTCCTAGTTTGAATGTTGTAAATGGATTTCATGGGGAATCCTTGTTTTAGTTTTCAATTCCTTGTTTAACTTGTTTATTCTTGTTGTTTTGTAGGTACTAGGATTGGGGTTCGCACATTTGGCGCTAGAAGGAGGGATGGATATCATTCTTTCTCATCTTTTCTTAAATTTCAACATTTTTACTCATACACAAAAAACTCCAATGCTGGGAGCTCAGCGTCGTTGTTTTGGCACCGCTGACTCTTTAGCATCACTATATGGCACCGCTTGAAATTAAAACCGCGACGCTGGACTCGTCCCGCCAAAATATTTGAATTTCTAACTCTGTCGCTAGACTAGTTGACTTGCAAGAATTTTCAAAAAAGTATTAAACTACGACGCTGGAAGAAAACTGTGACGCTGGGTGAAAAGTGCGATGCAGTTGAGCTCTCTGTCCTGACACAGAGCGACGCTGACTGGTAAGCGGTGTTGTGAGGGCACCGCTTGAAAATCAAACTGCGACGCAGTTACGAGTTGCAACGCTGGAGGGGAGTAAAAAGGGAAAATTTAATTTTAGCATGTGCTTTTTGATTGATGATTAATTTCTCTTCTGTTTTTTGCCTTTTAGTCTCTGTATTTTCCAGAATCTGACTGGTTTTTCTTCCTTGTAGGTTGGAAATCAAAAACGAAGAAAGGAGAAGCATGAGGAGGATGTTTCATCAAATCAAAGTGTTTTTAAACACTTTAGTGTTTGCTTAACACTTTTTAACGAAATTGTTATCCTTTCTTTCTTAGGACACTAATTTTCGTTTGGGTTTAAAAAGAATCTTTCCATTTCTTGCAAAAAGGCTAAAATGAACATTAGGATCAACAACATACTAAAGTTTGTTTTTGGTTAAACAATTGAAAAAAATGTCTCACTTGTCATTTGGTGCTTAAAAAGAACTCACATTTTTCTTTGTGGATTTAAAAAGAACAAGTGTAACTTTTTTTTTCGTGAAGGCTTACTTAAACTAAAGGCATTGAAAAAGGATGTATGTGCTTCTCTCACGCTTTATAGCGATCTTGAGAATCAAAAGGCCTTTTTCATGACTTTAGGGTGAGACAAATCAATCACCTCCACACTTCGATTTGGGTTTAAAATTGAAGAACATATTGTGCGAGTGTGAGTGGGGGCATTGTTGTGTATATTCTCTCTCTTTGTTGCCAACAAAGATTGATCGAGTTATGAATATTGTTCTTCATTCACTTTTTTTTATCTTAGAGGACCTGCCTTGGGGAAAAAGTACTCACCCAAGGGAACGACTCAACCGGTAACACTCTAAAGCCAAGAGTATTTCCAACCGGTATATAAATGTGGATATTGGAGTAAACGCTAATATCACGTGGTTGATTTTGACAAGATGGATCTGAAAGGGGACTCTTGCCGTATGGGTCAATCTCCACGAACGGAAAGTCCTTATTAAAACCCATGTGATAGAATTTTCCAAAATCCTTTAATCTATTTGTTGGTGCAAGAACGATCATTCTGAAGCCACCCCACACTTTTACGGTCTTTTAGTAGAAATGGAAAACATGCCATGGGAGTTTCATGGGTGTTGATGCTTGGCTGCCTTGTATAAGTGAGTGTCGTGGAGGGGAGTCAGTGGGATCAAGAATCTAACCATTCGCTAAAGATAAGCGTAGCTAGACTTTTCCAAGTGGGAATCCAACAAATATTGTCTTACACATCCATAGGGTTGTACTTATTCTTGGGTTACAAAATGCATTGCTTAATCGAAAACATCTTGAAAACCAACACTTAACATCATCATTCAAACTTCAAAACCTTTTGGAGACAAATACAATTGAATCAATCCATATGTTATTGCTTTCCCTTGGGATTCACATCCTTAGAGGTTTCTAAACATTGGATTATATCTTGATTTGTCTCCTTAAGTAAACAATAGGAAAACCATTGCCTTAAGTTCATTGAATTTCCACATAACATATCTTGTGGGGTTTGAAGAAGTTAAGACATTGGACATCTTAGTTTGAAAACTTAATCAAAGAAAGTGTTTTGGGTAAAATAAAGCTATTAAGCAAAGCTAAGAAAAATGAACTTTCATGTGTGTTGAAGACTCATGATTCTCAAAATTCCAAATCCCAAAAAAAAAATCATTGGTTGGAAATTCGAAAATGAATGTTCAAATGAAATCATTTCTTGGTTACAAAGGTCTATAGAAGCATTGTATACTCTTCAATACCCAGGTCTAGGCAAACAAAGTGTCTTTTTTAGGTTCATCTTAGGATCAAAACAAGTCAAAATATTTTCCATCCATCCTTCAAAACATCAAAACAAAGTCATCTCACCATCACCTTTTGGAAAATCTTGAAAATCATCCTTAATGCTAGGCTTTTTGGCAAAATCAAAATCATCAAAATCCTTGAGACTAAATCCTTGAAAACATTATCAAAATCACCTTTGGCTAGGTATGTGTAGATGCATCCTTTTGCATATGCTTAGTCAAAAGTTATCAAAATCATCTTGTTTAGCTTAGTATATGTAGATGAATCCTTCTTCATATACTTAGTGAAACTATCATCTTATTTGAATAGGTGTGGGTAGATGCATCCTTCTCCCCACACATATTCAAATCATCATCCTTTGAGAAAATATATCCCTTAGATCATCATCCAACATCTTAGGGTCTTTTTGTTCAAAATCCAAATCAAAATAAAAAATCAATCAAGGACAAAATCTCAAAATCCAAAAATCAAATCAAAATCAAAATCCAAAACACATCCGAAAGTCCCAAAAGCCTAGTATCTTCTTCAAGATTTACCAAAAGATCATAACATCTGCATCATCCATCCCTAAAAATCATCATCATATCATCACCTTTCGATCCTCAAGATATCCTAAGAACGTTTTACTTTGGGCATAAAATAAAGATCAATCTAAAGAATCAAGAGATTCATCTCCCATATTTTTGAAAATTAATCCTTGTTTTATGGTTCAAACTAGATCTCAATACAAGAAGAGTATGGAAGCCAACAAAGAAACACCCGCTTCAATCGATCTTAGCTAAAAAAACATAGAAATGAATCCTGTCGAATCAAGTAATCCTTTGGCCATCTCATCATCGCAAAATCTGCAAGAAAACCAAGGAGAGGACCTTACCTTTGGAATGTCTCACGAAGAAATGACTGAAATGCTCCAAAATCCAGAGAACCATAAAATCATCAACATCATGATGAGGCTCAACCCTTCGTTATACATGCTTGAGCTAGCAAAACAAGGGGCCAAGTTACCTTTGGATTTTGATGTGAGTACTATAGTGGAGACATCTTTTCCTCCAATCTCATCCACCATTCCCATCTCACCTACACCCCCATCTCAAAACATCATGCAAAACATTCTGCAGATCAAGACATCTTTTGCTCCAACCCAACCTAACATTAATAAGGGAAATTCATTTTCCAATGCTATCAAAACACACCCCATTGTTAATTATCAAAACTTGGACACAAACACCATATTGGAACAAAACATATCCCAAAATCCATTACACAAAAATGTTCCTCTCACCTTCAATCATGTTCCATCATCATCATTTTTTCACGCAACACCTTAAACACCTCTCCTCACAAATTCACAAGAGGGAGATATGTTCAGACCAGGGGGCATATTCGACACCACAACATTTTTGCAAGGACTTGTACCTCTCACTTTTCCACCTCTTCCACCATTACAATTATCATCCACACCACTCCTTGGTTTAGGGCTTCCCCCTCTACCAAGTATCGATCAAAACAACATCCCAAATATCAACCAAAGCATTATGTCAAACGCTCAAAAAATTTCGTCGACATCACAACAACAGGCGACAAATGCACAAGCAATTACAACATCATCGAACACACCCCTAACATCGCAAAGCATGGTCTCTCAAGGACCAACCATCACATCAACACCACCACCTATCACTCAACACATCAACACGACATCATCACTCACCACAAACGCCATTTTGAATCCACCACCACCCCCACCACCACCAACTTCCACCACATCAAACCAATACAACGTGGCATTGCAAGCTACTTTTCAAAGGGGATTCCAACAAGTGAAAAAACAAAATTCCATACACCTAGCTGCTCAACAAGCCGCTCAAGCTGCGCAAGCTGCCCAAGCAGCCCAAGCCACATTACAAGCGCAACAAGCCACACAAGCCCAAGCTTTATTGCAGCAACAACAACAACAAGCCGCTCAAGCTACACAAGTCACACAAGCATTGCAAGCACAAAAGGCTGCTCAAGCACAACTTCTATTGTAAAAACAAGTAGCACAAGCACAAACAGCACAAGCACAAGCTGAAGCGCAAGCTCAATATCAGGCACAACAAGCCCAATATCAAGCACAACTTCATGCACAAAGACAAGCAGCGCAATTGCAAGCATATCAACAAGCATTAAAGCAATATCAAGAGTAGCAAGAAGCAACAAAATTGGAAGACCAACAACAAGTGTTGTTGGAACAACAACAAGCATTGTTGGAACATCAACAACATCAACAAGTGCAAGCAAAATATTAGCGCAACAACAACAAGATCAATAACAAGCGTTGTTCATACAAAAACAGGTGGAAGCCTACCTGCTCGACAAAACATACAGATACCATCGAACAACACAGCGACCAACCCACCCATCCAACCCATGATTGAAACACCCCAAAACACTTTCATCCCCCCCTGATCTGCAAAATGATGTGACGACACAAATCAGGTTGCTCTCACAACAAGTGCTCGACCTTCAATCGGGGAAAACAACCAAAACACCAAGCAACTTGTGTCCCTATCCATTTGATAGGAGCTTAGTAATGAAACCATTCCCCAAGGGATTCGAGATCCCCAAATTTGAAAAATATCGAGGGACGGGAAACCTTGAAAATCACATCAAGGAATTCCAGGTTCAATGCATGGAGGTCGCATCTGATGATACTTATCTTATGTGGCTATTTCCTAGAAGCTTGGTAGGCCACGCTATGGAATGGTTCTCTCACTTACCCTCAGGCATTAGAACATTTCAAGAAATTATGGATGCATTCATTAAGAACTACGGATACAACATCGCAATGGATGTTAGTCTAGAAGAACTTTCGGCTCTAAAACAAGGAAAGGGAGAATCATTCACCTCATTCCTACAACGATGGCTATCCAAGGCCAATCGGAGCAAGTGGACCATGCCAGAAGAACAAGTTTGCACCATCATAGCCAACCTTGAAGGTTGCTTGGCATTTCATCTCAAAGTTCAGGGCATCACCACATATGATTAGTTGATCCCCAAGGCGCTTAGCATCGAAAGAGCCCTTGTGACTCAACCCGTGGAATCAACATCATACCAAGAACAAAAAAACAACCGCCCACCATCCACCTACAATGATAAACCTCGCACGTGGGCAAGGAACAAAAACATCACTAATGATGGTGTCGTCGATGCTAAGGTGGTCATTAGTGCCCCTCACCAAAACACACCCACACCTCAAATCCAAACACAACACCAAAACAATCATCACACAACACACCAAGCAAAAAAAAATCCAACAATAAATAACCTCAATGACCAAAGAGGACCACCTCAGCGCAAGAGATATCCCAAAAAAAAATACACCACTTTGGGGGAACCACTTGAAGACATAATGAAAAAGTTGATCGACGAAAAGCTCATCAAGGTTCCTACCTTTGAAAATTACCAAGAACTGGATGTAAAACCTCCTTGGTATAACAAGAATCAACTTTGAAAATTCTATAAAATCAAAGGCCATACCACAAACAATTGCATGAGATTGAAAAACATCATTCAAGATCTCATCAATAAAAGAATCATAAACGTGGAACAACTTACAGGAAACTAGGATCTTAAGATATACACGAATCCGATGTCGAATCATGGATACAAAGGGAATAACAATAACAAAGATAAAGGGAAAGGAATCCACTCAAATGTAAATCATGTGTATGAAATAGTCGTCACCTCCCTAGATGAAAACTGCATGGTCATTACTATCAAGGGTGCCTATGCCGAAGATTGTGGAGTCATCACAAGAGGTGGCAAAGTAACCATCGCAGGATCATCCCAACCAAAAAAAGTCCCTACATCTAGATCCATTCCTAATGGCTACAATGTCTTAGATCAACTCAAGAGAATTCCAACACACATCTCCATCATGGAGTTTCTAAAAATATCATCTTCCCATAAGAAAATTCTTGAAGAAGCATTGGCCTCATCCACTGTCCTCGCAGATCTCAATGCGAAGCAATTCCAAGCTATGGTCAGAAATATCATTATGCCTAATCTTCTTACATTCTCTGACCAGGATTTCCCCACCCAACCATCTCACAACCGTGCACTTCACTTAGAAGCCATAGTACATAAGAGAAAAATCAAAAGGGTCTTGGTGGATGGAGGTGCGGGCTTGAACATATGTTCCCTAAGTCTCATCAAGCAATTGAAAATATCAGAGGATTCCATCGAAAAAGGAAAGGGTATCACGATAAGAGCATATGACGACCAAGAAAGAGTGTCTCAGGGCACAATCAAACTCCCTATTCAAGTAGGGCCTGCCATCATGGAAACCACTTGTCAGTTCTTGGACCTGGACTTGCCATATAATATCCTCCTAGGACGTCCATGGATCCATGCGATGAAAGCAGTAGCATCAACTTTCCACCAATGTGTGAAATTTACACATAACGGACAAGAAGTTACCATCCATGGAGATCCTGAACCTTTCTCATACTGCAAATTTTTTGAAGCAAAGTATTAAAAAATCCCCCAAGTACCAAAAAATGATGAGGGCCCATCCACACCTTACATC
Source organism: Sequoia sempervirens (assembly GCA_007258455.2). NCBI lineage: Eukaryota > Viridiplantae > Streptophyta > Pinopsida > Cupressales > Cupressaceae > Sequoia > Sequoia sempervirens. The sequence goes on from VDFB02058242.1 coordinate 102,465,455, forward strand.
GATCCTGCCACTCTCGCATCCACTTCTGCGATAGAGAAACCCGCCACTCCCACCATCACCACCATCTCTGACATCAAGCTTATCATCTAGGATAATGGTTGTGGAAAATACAAGCTCCCTAATAATGCTTTTGTGGTAGGAGAGTTACCAAAATCTCCTAGATCACGGGGACGCCCACAAAAAAATGAAGCTTCCACATCCCAAACGTCTCCTACATACTATCCCAAATTTACAAGTTGGGGAGATCTTGGCTAGGAGGTTATTGAAGCAGATCCATCTCACATGCTATATCATGATGAAAGAATAGTAGTGGATTTACCAATGGATGACAGAAGCAAGGGCCTACAAATGATGCTCGCAATGGGCTACGACAGAAATCAAGGACTTGGGAAAAATGACAACGGGCTTATAATACCTATCATGCCAAAGACATGACCAATAACAAATCTTGGCCTTGGATGTACCCCTTTGAGTATAACCATACGTGGTTGCGGTCCTCCAATTAGAATGGCTAACAATCCTCCTCAGCCAACCCCCGTAGAACTACGCCTACCCATATCTACAGGTCGTGTCATAGATAATTTTACATTTGATGTAACCAATGTCTGTACTAGTAGCAATGAGGAGGACCCCACACCCAACTTACCCAAGCTATTCGAGGATACCACCCTCTACATGATTAGTAGCCTATCCTTTGAAATAGACCATCAAAATCATGAGATTAGCCTAGTATATCCCCAACTCATCGACTACGACCAACAAGGACCACCAGTTCTAGATACATTCAAAAATGATGAAGCACTCTCAGAGTTCATGGGATTGTGGGATAACATTCGAGAGGGAGATCACAAAGCAGGGTTTATAATAGAGCTGGACACACATGCCTATTATGGGGAAACGATTGAATCCTTCAGTCGTAAAAGTGAGAAATTAAGAATAATATCTAAGTCCTTGAGTGAAAACCACACTATGGCACTCTTCAACATGAAAAAAGTAAAAAGAAAGGACGCATCCAACGGTGAAAAACTCTATGAGGCGCCTGAGGATGGGGGATTCAATCTTCCTTTAAGAGCCATTCATTAGGAAAAGTCAGCAGTCTTGGCAAACAAATGCAATCCTGTCAACCTAGGAACAAAGGAGACCCCGCATATCACATTCTATGTGGAATCACTACTATCAGAAAAGCAAGAGCTCCTAGCAGCATTCCTAAGGGAAAGACAAATAAACTTCGCATGGAGTTATGTGGACATGCCAGGACTTGATCCAAAGACCGTGGTTCACCACTTAGCAGTGTATCTCGAAGCAAATCCTATCAGACAAAAGCTTCAAAAAATGCACCCTCAAATTGCCTTGCTAGTTAAAGTGGAGCTAAAAAATCTATTAGACGGAGGATTCATCCGATCGATAGACTATCCAGAATGGGTATCAAACTTGATACCTATTTCAAAACCTGATGGAAATATCATAATCTGCACAGACTTCAGGGACTTGAACAAGGCATGTCCAAAAGACGACTTCCCCCTTCCCAACATCGACATGATAGTAGACATGACAGCGGGACATGAAATGTTGTCACTAATGGACGGATTCTCAGGGTACAATCAGATCATGATAGCTAAGGAAGACCAACATAAGACAACTTTCACTTGTCCATGGGGGACATACTATTGGAACATGATGCCATTTGGCTTAAAGAATGTAAGAGCAACATATCAAAGGGCCATGAAATTGATATTCCATGAAATGATTCATAAAACAGTCGAAGACTATGTTGACGACATTCTACCTAAGTCAAGAAAGAGAAAAGATCACATAGCAACCCTAAGTGCCATCTTTGATAGACTGGAGGAGTACAAGGTAAGACTAAACCCAAAGAAGTGTGTCTTTGGCGTACAATCGGGAAAGCTCTTAGGATACATAGTGTCAATGAGGAGCATCGAGGTGGATCCAACAAAAGTAAAAGCAATCCTCGAAATGGAGGCACCGAAAACATTAAAACAATTGAGAGTTCTCCAAGGCAGACTCCAATCCATCTGACGATTCATAGCACAACTGGAAAATAAACATAACCCATATTCTCACCTACTCCACAAGGGAGTAGCATACAAGTGGGATACCAAGTGTGAAGAGGCATTTAACAAAATCAAAGAATATCTACTAACACCACTAGTCTTAATGCCACCCATCCCAAAGAAACCATTGATCTTATACGTGTCAGCAACAACAGCAACCCTTGGAGTCCTCTTAGCTAAGCATGACAAAAATGGAACAGAAAGGGCTATATATTACATCAGCAGGACAATGGTTGGGCATGAGTTAAACTATTCATTCATCGAGAAAGCATGCCTTGCAGTAGTGTTTGCATCTCAAAAATTCAGACATTACATGTTGGCACACAAGATAAAGCTCATCACCAAAATCGACCCCCTCAAATATTTACTATCAAAGGAAATGCTCACGGGAAGAATGGCCAAATGGGTGATCATACTATCAGAATACGACATTGATTATGTTGAGTGAAAAGCAATCAAAGGTCAAGTTATTGCATATCAACTGGAAGAGGCACCAATCTATTTAGAGAACCCTCTCGTTTCATAATTTCCTGATGAATCCATTTTTAATCTCAATATAGCTGACCATTGGAAACTATACTTTGATGGTTCATACACACAACACGGATCAGGAGCTGGTGTTTTCTTTATCACACCACAAGGGGATTGCATACCAATTTCATACAAACTGACATTTCCGTGCACCAATAACATTGTGGAATATTAGGTGTTGACTATAGGTCTCAGAATAGCAGTGCAATGGAACATCATAGCTCTCAAAGTGTATGGAGACTCCCAATTGATCATAAATCAAGTGAACGATGAATACCAGACCAAGGACGATAAGCTCACTCCATACAAGAAATTGGTGGAGACTCTCAAAGAAACCTTCATCGAAATAACATTTGAGCAAATTCCTAGAACCAACAACAGAGCAGCAGATGCCATGGCAACAATTGGATCCTTGCTCGATATCCCCCACAACATTCCAAAATATGAATTCTTGATTGAGCAGCTTCTCGTGCCTCCATTCGAGGTACCAAAATCAAAATATGTGTGCGAAATTGTTGGTCCCAGTGATCCTTGGTATCATGACATTTATACATACCTTCAATAGGAGTCATACCCGCCGACCTACCATCAAACCTAAAATGAACCTTTGTCAAAAAGGCATCTAGATTTGTCATCCTAGGTGATACCCTATATCATAGGAGCATAGAAGAAACCCTATTGCACTGCCTAAATGCTGAAGAGGCATTAACTGCTCTAACTGAAGTACATAACGGTATCTGTGGTTCACACTCGAGTGGAATGACCATAGCTAAGAAACTGCTGAGGATGGGGTATTATTGGCCCACAATGGAACGAGAAGCACATGACTATACCATAAGGTGTCTACAATGTCAGCAGCATGGGGACCTCATCCATGCTCCAGCTCAAGAGCTTCATCCTATCATCACACCATGGCCCTTTTCGTAGTGGGGACTTGATCTCATTGGGAAAATCACACCCACCTCATCTAACGGCCACAAATTCGTCATAACCACAACTAAGTACTTTACTAAGTGGGTGGAAGCCATACCCATGACGTATATAACTGTGAAGCAGATTTCAAAGTTCATCCTAAACTATCTCATTTGCTGCTATGGGGTCCCACAAGCCACTATATCAGATAATGGGACACCATTCAAAAATTAAGAGGTTCGTGACTTATGCGAGAAATTCAAAATCCAACATCGCTTGTCCACCCCGTACTATCCCCAAGGCAATGCCCAAGCAGAAGCTACAAACAAAACCATTCTAAAAATCCTCAAGAAAACAGTCAATGACGCATGTCATGACTGGAATTTGTAGCTTAATCCTGCCCTCTGGGCCTATCAAACTAGTATCCACAGACCCACTAGCACCACCCCCTTCTCCTTGGTCTATGGATCAGAAGCAGTACTCCCCATTGAGATCAAGCTCTCATCCCTCAAGATATCATTGCAAAACCTCATCACAGATGAAGAATACAGAGTATCAAGACTAAATGAGCTAGAGCTACTGGATGAGAGACAAATAGATGCTTTAAATCATTTGCAAGTCTATCAGAATAGACTCAAATGGAGCTACAATAAGAAAATCAGAAGCAGGACTTTCCAAGTCGGAGAACTGGTCTTAAAAGAAAATCAGAAGAATGTCCCAACCCAAGCGGCAAAGGAAAATTTGAACCTAATTGGCTGGGACTGTTCATCATAATAGCAAATTATAAGTCAAGGGCATATCAGTTATCAACACCCGAAGGGGAACCTCTGCAAGAGCCCATGAATAGTTCTCATCTCAAAAAGTTTTATGCCTACATCTTTCAAGGTATAAAACCAAAAAATCCAAAAAATAAGAAAATGTCCTAAAAAAATGGTTACTTCGGCGAAAACCTGGCAAATAGGCATCTTGGTAACAACAAAAAAATCTAAAAAAGCAAAAAATCAGAAAAATCAGAAAAATGATTGAAAAAATAGTAAGGAAAAAAATTGTCCTCTAGTGAAAACCACTTTGGTGGCACTTTGGGCAAGTCCCTTGGTGAAAACCTAGTAAGCAGGCGCCTTGCGTAAATAAGCACTTTCCATCCACCAGGATCTTTGCGGCTTGTTCTGCATCATTCATCCACTTCGCTCCCATCATCCATCGCATTCAGGTGTCCACCCATCACTCATCCACTCGCATCTGCACCATAGCTTGGTCCTTTTTTCATATCATGATCCCTCCTAGTACTACTCGGCCCATCCTCAAGGTCAGTTTGTCCTACCTTTATCGGAGTAGTCTATCGCATCACGCTGGGGGCATGTTCTCATTGGATCGGATTCGTGTATATTCTTAAAGTCCTAAATATCAGAAAATCCAAAAACATCAAAATATCCGAAAATCCAAAAATATCAAAACATCAGAAAATCCAAAAAAAATCAAAACATATCAAAAAAATCCCAAAAACAGGTAAAAAAAGTCAGTCAAAAGGTCAAAAAAAAAGTCATCTTGTCGAACTACATGGTCTCTACATGTATAACGTAGGCAAGCCTAATCTATTGATGAGCCCCCGAGGCCCCTAGGGTAGGTCTTTAGGTTAGTCTCTTTGTCCAAATCTCAGAAAATCCCAAAAACATTGAAAAAATTCAAAAATCAAAACATTCAAAAAATCTCAAAAAATACCATAAACAACCTCAAAACATTGTAAAACATCAAAAACATCCAAATATTTGAAAAAATCCATCCATCTCATCTTGCTTGCACCCGCAATAAACACCTCTCATAATAAACTGATCGTCATCCTCAACCTTTGGTGAAACAGTTGGAAACAAGTCTAGCAGCTTAAAAGTAAAACTCAAAAACGTCAAGTCTCAGGTTTAAGTCAGTATGTAAACAAGTTGGTCAATTCTTTGAGTCGATAGTCCATCATCCAAATAGTCTCATATCAATCATCTAATAACATCATGTCCTAGGATGAATCCTTCCTACAATGAGAATTATTTATAGAGCACTTTGGATAAACAAAATGACATGCCGCCATCCACTAACATGTCCTAGGATGTATCCTTCCTACAATGGGCATTATCTTTTGGAAATAGTTTCGGTTCTTATCCTTCAAAACACATTCCCTTTTGGTTAGCGGTATTGAAGAACATCAACTTGTTTGTTTACTTTGTCTTTATCTTTTGACTTATCTTATTGCGCTCATTCCAAGGACTTCTCGATGATATCCCAAAAGAGGGGATTTAGAGAAATAGGAATGGGGCAACGATCATTATCTTTTGTCTGCTATGCTTGTTGGACGTTCTTGTAATATAACCTCGATGAATACTTGCTTTGTTAAGTATGTATGGAAGAGGTCTAGGGAAACTTGTTGACTATTGCATGGATAGGTTTACCTTTCCGTGTATTGGTCCGAGATGTTTGAAACTTCTAAAGTGCATCCTAGCAAGGTTTCCATATGTCAAGTGTAAACAAGAATACTCCTATCTACTTGTCAAGTCAAAGTCCATCACACTAGGTACAACTCCATCCTAGTTTTCTATACCTTGATGCATCGTACCACGTGTGTTATCAAACATAAGAAAATTTGGCCCTTTGAAAATCCCAATTCCTCGGCAAGTAATGATCATCATCATCATCATTTGCATTTGCATCATCTTGTGTCTTATTGAAATGACTTCTTCTTTCCTTTCTAACCACACTAACAAGGTACTATGAAAGTTGATCATCATCACCATCATCGTCATTGATCCTGCATCCACAAATCATTAGCACATTGCATAAACATATCATATAGGAAACATACGTATTGCATTTCAATCATCATATAAATAGGTTATCATAGACATTATTCATAGATAGGTGCATCCATTTCATTGCATTTCACCCATTACATTGCATTGCATAACATTCATTTGCATTTCATAACCATTTCACATTACCATCTATCACATAAATCATCACATAACATCTACAGAAGCATTTCATAATCATTTCTGCATAATCATAAATAATAAGTATATAGGCATTTAATTCATTAACATATATACTTGCATAACATCATGACATCATCTCACCACCTTACATTCACATTACATTACACATCATCATATCATTGCATCCTATTAAAATGCAACACATACATTACATCATCATTTAACATATTTAGGATAATAGCATTTGTTATTCTAAGCATCTTAAAAAACCACATCATTGGAATTACATAAAACCATCTCATTTGCATCATATCACAATCCATCACATACAAAGCATACATTCATCCATAATCATCTCATAAATAAGCATATTCCACACAACATTTCATGCATATACCATAGATCATATCATTTTACATATTACAATCCATATTACATAATAGATTATTCCATTTTGCATTAACATAAATAGATCATCATATAGACAACATTATTGCACATCACATAAATGCATCTGCATATCATAGGGCAACATAATATAGATCTGTTAGTCATAATCATAACGCATACGTCATTATATATAAATGCATCTGTAACATATAAAAGTAGAACCATCCATGCATACACAAAAAGAATACACATCACATCACATCAAAATCATCACTGGCTCATATATATATATATATCATCAATAATGCAACTGTCATAGTACAAAGAATAAATCGGATCACTATACATATGTGTTAATCAGTACAAAAGGCCCATTGGGCTATCAAAAATGAGCCCATAAAGCACAAGAAAGTATCATCTCATCTTGACCAGGCTCGGTCCCTGTGAATCCTGTCGTTGCCCCTTTCACCGTGACTCTCTGCTGGCCTGTGGCTAGCCTGCTCTGAATACTCTGGGACCCACTCTGCTTTGGGTACGGCATCATGATAAAACCGTCAATAATACTCTTCCTCTCAAACGACATTCCTATAGGATCGAACTGGCACTGTACCCTGGGAGGAGGAGGTTGTCATGCTCTCTATCTGTTGTCTCCGGCCTAGCTCGGTGGCTGCCTGTAGCTCTGCAGCCTGTCTCTACTGAATGGCTTGATCTCTCTCGGCTGTCATGGCCTGGATCTGGGCCTGCAATTATGCAATCAGCACATGTCGAGCATCTGCCTATCCTGTTGGCCGCACTTGTGGCTGCACCCGAGGCTGATCATCGCCTCGTCGTGGCTCCTGCTACTGATCCTACATGTGTACGTTGCCATGCCCTGGATGGACTGGGGGCACAACTGGTTGATCCTATCAAATCTCAGCTCTCCAGCCTCATCCACCCCCTCTGCCTCTAACTCTCTGTAGATCTGGGTCAACACCTGGAATAGTCAACCGAAGTGGAGGTCAAAACCAATCCCTGTAGGCCTGAGTGGTACCTAGATCTACTAAACCCTAATCATAAGCCCATGGTCGGGCTACCAGCTGCTTGAAGCTGTCAACCGCCTCTGAAGTAGAAATGTACCACCTCCATGATACCTATGTCATGGAGCGGGTGAAGACGACCACATAGTCATCATCAGGCTGATCCTGCGGCTCTCCGAACTGACGCTGCACGTGCCCGGGCAGATACCTCTCAAGCATAGTATGCTCCTGCCCCTGCATATACCAATCCTGGAGGCAATAGAATAGCTGATCGGCATTATCGGCCCATCCAGGCCGACCAAGGTATGGTCGCTAGGTAAAAACCAACATCTCGTCTAAGACCCGCCTCCAGTAGGGGTCCCGTGCTTGCCAGTGTGTGTGAAGGACACACCGCCTCTATATCGTGCCACGAGGGGATCGTCTTCCCCCATCGGAATTGGAACGACATGTGGACGTAGCACAAAAATGTGCTCCCACACCCAGACGTGAAGTAAAAACACCCCTGCCCCTAGCGCTCTACCGTCCATGTAGACATACTCATGGAGGTCCCTGTAGAGTGAAACTAGAAGAATAGGCCCCATGCGAAATGAACTGGCCTGTCTTGGACCATCCACTCCCAGCAATACCCCCAGTCGAGAATGAAGTATTGCCCTCATTTGTCTGGGGCAACAAGACTTGAAATGATAGCTACAATCACCAAGCGGTAGGGAGGGGCCAGGATCCTGTGTCGCTCAAGCTCTATCTTTCCCTCACAGAAGACAATGTCATGTGTGGCGAGGACTCTATAGCAGGCCTTGCGCCCCTCATCAATATCAAAAGTTGCCCATCGACCATGAATAGGAATCTATAGAATATGCTAAACGTCCTCTAGGGTGATGGTGGCCTCACCTGTGGGAAGATGAAATGAAGACGTCTTGTTATGACACCTCTCGGCCAGCGCTGATAGCATCCCTAGGTGAGCGCGCACAGGCGTTGCATACACAATGTGCCACAACCCTGCAATCTGGAGTCGATCCTGGTCCCTATCGCTCAGGTCCTGCAAGAAGGTAGACAAATCTCATGAACTATGCTCTCAAGAGTAGAGCTCCCTCGCCACATCCTGCATCAAGGAAGGTCAACATGTTAAAAATTTTGAAAAATTTCTGATTGAGTGCTCCAAAAACTTCTCTAGCAGTGCAACTTGTGATGGCATCGTAGTTTGATTTCTAATCAAACTCCGATGCTAGACCCTAAAAAGAGAAAAATGGCACCGCCATGGTGCACTTTTCCTTCCAGCGTTGCAGTTTGGGCGAATTCAGCGTCACCGCGTCGCACTTTGTCAAACCGCCCCGCCAGCCCGAGCTCAGCGTCGTAGTTTTTAAACTCTAAACTGCACCACTGTAGTGCAAAATTGCACTACGCGACATAATTTTCTTGCCGAGCGGTGCCATATAGCGTCGTTGTAGGAAAACCAACCCTTTAAAGCATTAAATAAGGCATTAAATGAAAAAACAAAGCTTGGGTAAGGGTCACATATCGATGCCACGATGCCAGGTGGCCGCTGGTATGTCCGAAATTGATCAATGATGTGCAAGGGAAGCTGTCGTTGCGCCATATTGCCGGATAGTCAAAGCTCAAATCTCAAGGTTGTTAGCGGAGGTGTGTGAAAATAAATTGAAAGTGACCCCTCAGGCCCCTTTTAAGCCTAAAAATTAGGGTTTTTTTCACCCTAATTGGCTGTCCTGCTAGGGTTTTGGATCCCCGAACCAGTTTATGTCCGGTTGGGGCTTATTTTTCATTGTTTTATTGCGTTTAAACACGTTTTTAGCCTCCTGGATCCTTTTCAGACTTGTTGGGTACTTTGTCCTCTTTTTTTGCGAGATCACCCAAAAATTTGAAATTTTTGTCTAATCTCTCGAGGGGGCATTATAATGGCATGCTTTTGCTCGCCAGGCACAGTGCGGAAAGTTTTTAAATATAAAAAAAATTGGCTTCGATCGAGATCATTTTTTCTGTGAACCAATGCAACAAGTGCATTGCTTGAAAGAGGGGTAAAATGTAGACACGTAAAATATACCGATTGACATTGTGCATATGATCCCGCCTACTAACATCATTTCATCCTGAATCATCCCTCGGTCTAACCATTTAATCAAATTCCCCTATCTAATTAAATTCATCAATATTCCTCTCTTAATTAAATAAATCATTTTATCTAATCAAGTCATCTCTTTTGTTAATTAAATCAATTCACCTGATCTAATTATCCCTATTTAACTAAATAATTAATTTTATTTGATTAAATCTCTAAAGTCTATCCATTAAATTAAATAAATTAAAACCTTATTTGATTTAATCTAACACCATCTCTTTTAATTAAATGAATCAAAGCCCTTATTTAATTAATATCCTACCATATTCCTCTCTTATTTGATTTAAATAAATCCATAAATTTGAGTCAAATAGGTCACATCATCTAACATCTCCTATTAAATTAATTAACCCTTGATTAATTTAATCTCATCTCATGTCCCATCCTCTAGATTTTGCAAGTTGCACATGAAAATAGATTTAATTCATTTATTAAATCTCTATTTTCCTCACAAGGCATCTTATGGAATATTCTCTCAATTTGAATTCAAAAATTTCAAGTCAACATGTACATCCAACAAGGCAATAACTTCCTCTTACATGTCCTTTGCGTTGAGCCAAGTGGCATTTATTGCAATTTCCCTTCCCTCTTGCAAGTCATTTCAACAAATTTGAATTTTAAATATTTGCATTTATTGGCACAATTCTCAAATCTTGCACATCCTTCATCCATTCATAGATTGACAAGTGGCATCATGCCATTGGATGAATGTTAGTCCCACATTGCTCAAATTTGGAAATTCATCCATCTTGACATTCTATAAATAAAGAGCTCATATCTTCATTTGATCATCCACAAATTATGCAAAGTTATGCTAAAATATTTAGCCATTTTCATCCATCAATCTTGAGTTCTTAGCTAGGTTTTTGTGGATTTTGGCTTGGATCTCTCATATTTCACCATCAAAGTGGATCAATCTTCATCAACATATCAAGCTTGCATCTTAGGAATTGGGAAAGGGCCAATTTTCACATCAAATTGGCACCAATTTCCCCATGGGAACATGAGTTTGCACATTTAAATTAGGATTCAATCTTTGTTTTATCATTTCCATTGTGTTCTTCAATATTTTCTTCCTAGTTTGAATGTTGTAAATGGATTTCATGGGGAATCCTTGTTTAACTTGTTTATTCTTGTTGTTTTGTAGGTACTAGGATTGGGGTTCGCACACTACTAAAGATTAAAAGAAGGAGAAAGAGCATGTAAGAATGAACATAATCGTCATTGCTTGATGGTGACCATGAGCTGCCTCCAGAGTTGAGCTCCCCTATTTGCTTTCATGCTCCAACTGAACCTACAAAAAATGGATGAAAGTTTTGTTAGAGCTCAAACTATGAACATTCCTACATGGTCCATCAACATTAATGTAGGATATTGTCTATGATGCATTGAATCAATTGAGCAAGAATAAAAGGAGTGCAAGAGAATACCAAGGAGAAAGCATCATGAGAAACTTCTGAATTTATTGTTTTAATCTTACATTGTTTGTTTCTTGTACAGGTATAGGAAAAGCCATGTTGTAATTTTTTTTTAATATCATAAAGCATGTTGCATAAAATAGGCTTCCACAAGCGCTAAGACCCGACATGCTTTCCCTCAACATTCCACAGAGGGGTTTTCAGAAAAGAAACAACTCAGATTTTCTCAAAGAGATATGCATCTGAAGGAGTGCATCAAGTGACATGAAGACTCAAGCCAGTGATCACCTAGGACAGTCAAGTCTGAAAATACAAAGAAATGAAAATCACAGGTGATCCATTGCTCAACTGAACTAACATCAAGTGCATCATCACATAATGTGATAGTGAAGAGGAATACATAATGCCTAATTTACCAGTCAAGCAATGATAACTAAAGCAAATGGAGAAGCTTTTAATCATCAACATCAGGTATTCTTATATTTCAAAATATTTTATGCACTGATAGTTTTCACATCATCATGTTGTTGTTAGGAGATAAAAATGCATGAAGAGTACAGAAGAGAGATTGACTCCATCAGTAACAAAGTGCCAAACTAGCTACAAATGAGCTACTGAAAGCAGAGAATGAATGAAAATATGGCATGGTGAACTAGAATGCAAGCCATTAGGTGTTGGGGCTAAATGAAATGTGGAACAAAATCATACATGAAGGTAATTTGTAAAAAAATTAAGTTGTTTCAATGTTTTGATGCCACAACGTGAAGGGGTATTTTATTGCATAATTTTGTGTTCTCATGAAACATAAAAATATAAAAGTGGGAAAGTGTGTGTTTCTAAAACATCCAAGTGCATAGGAATTATGACAATCAGTTGCAAATGAACCACTGGAAACATCATTAAAGAGAGTAAAGTGTAGATCTCAAATCTGTTGTAACACATTGATTCAGTATTTTCCATGTTATGAGTTGAAAGAAGATAATAATACATTGTTCCATTTAAAATGGAAAGCTGGAAGTACATTTTCTAAAGTATTCAAGTGCATTAAATGAATTATAAAAAGTAACAAAGTAACCTATGGGAGTATCATGGTGGCTAAGTGCAAGCTTTGTGTGGAGTAAATGAATATGTCACTTCGAAATGCATTGAAGGTAAACATTAAAAAACTTCTATATGTGTTGCATTTTCAATAAAGGAACAATTGATGATAGCTACAGGATTCATGTTTTGTTGTAAATCAATCATGTTCATAAGATTTAATTTCATTGTTGATACACTTCAAGCAAGCAATGCAAGGAAACATTGAGATGAAAAGCAAGTCTACACTTTTAGAGAAAGCGTGGTAAAAGGAGTCAATGTATTCTGAGGAAAAATAGTGATAAACATATGCATTGTAACTCTTCTATTTGTCAAAGCAATAGACTGATGCTATAGTGGATGAATGAAATGTTAGGGTTCCAGATGAACAATTGAAAAGGTTCCAAATCGGGCTTTAGAGCAAACCCCACATAAGTTTTACAATTTTTTTCTAGAATGGAGAAATGGAAGAATAACTCGAGCTTAGTCAAGAATGGAAAAAACCCTAAGTTTTTCTCTCATGCTCGTGGTTTGTAAAGACATTTTCTCTCCATAAAATCACAATGCCCATTTAGGGTTTTTGCTCAAAATTAAAATTCAAAGAGAAACAACAAGGGTTTTGTTGACATGTCTAATGGCACAACAACGTGTAAACAGAATATTGCTATTTTGTTTCTCCTGAAAGAGAAAGACAACACATGGATATCTTAGCTCCCAAGGTCTTCGTAGTTGGTTGTCAACTGTGCTGATGTTGCTCAATGGTCAATGTAACAGTAATGTTCAAGGGGCATGCTGGTGTTGAGCTTTTGGATTGTTCTGAGATCAAACATAAACTTAAACCTACTTTAACTAGGGTTTTTAAAAAAATAGAAAAAGATAGATCAGAGCTTTGGGACCGAAAAGACTAATAATTCATCCAACTTAACCAGACTTGTTACCTTTCAAGGACCTCCTAACTAAAACTAAAGAACAAAATTAACTTGTGATTAACACAGAGTCTCATTCATTCACAGTGTTGATTTCAATAACAGATTGCAAGTTACCATTTAAACAAAACATCAAATCAAACTTCATTCCTTGAAAGCTTCTCAAATCAAATGATTAACTCAAGACAAACACCATTTTTGGAATACAACATGAAGTAGATTTCAATCTGGTTGCTTCTAATGTTAGTGAAACAAATAAGCAACATTTACAAAGATGGCACAATCACCAGTGTATAGAAAATCCATGACTCCAGATTGTTTCCATCTATAATAGGAGAACTTGAAAAATACATTACAGTCTATGCTGAATCTAACTCCTAACTAAGAAGACAATAGAAGCTCCCATTACAAAGAATCAGGATGCAGCTCTATCCCCTCTATTCTTCAAAAAATTCCTATTCTTGGAAATCTATCTCTAGACCTCTCTACTCTTTTTCTTCTTCTTTTTTATCTCTCTTCTACTTCTAACTTCTATGTATATGTTACAAAAAGGAAAAAATGCCATATATATTGGATGTGCCCAAAAATAATGCGCTAGCCCCCTATTTTTAGGGTTTACAAAATATCTTACTCCAGAAAGGTCGGCCCTCAGATCCTTTGAATAGAGTTAATGTTGCATTGAATGGAATCCTTGCTATCCATGTCGGTGAAGGATTTGTCCTTAGGAGAAGCCTTCAGATCTTTTGCAACTACAACATTAACTCTTAGACTCTGTTTCCATCTTCGAACTCCCTTGCAGAGCTGCCTTGAATGCTCCAAAGCATTGCCATTAATACCGATCTGCCTCCTCGTCAGTGGACACCACAGCTATCCCTGAGACTCCCAGCTTCCTCCTTCTTGCTTTAGACCTCTCTACACGTTGACCTTTCTTCTAGAAGCAGCACTAGACCCTTTATTTAAATTTGAACACCATCGCTCTTAGGCTGAACCATCAGCTCATCCACAGAGTAAGTTCATGTCATTCACATTCTATTGATTTCCTTCATAGGGGTAGTCAATCAGTCAAACTGTCACTGGTCCAGCCCTTTAGCTTCTCCTGATTGGTGGAACAAAAACCACGTAGGATTTCTGGGTGGTCAAAGGTGGTTCACACTAAATTGCATGTCGGTGAGACACTAATCATCTCTCCTTGATACGATTATGCCTCTCTCTGCAGCTATCGACATAAAATACAATAGTCGGCGAGACCTTATAGCGACCTGCACACTCCATATCGATATCCACAATGTTTGCGGAGACATTCGTCATCAGCCAGAGGTCATGGTGAACTCTCAGGAGATATACCGTAGTGCCTCCTTCCATCGGCAAGGCACTCGCATTCGGCGAGACATTATAGCGACAGGAAAACGTTCAGTTGGGAGTCTCTTCGAGCTCACTTTACTTCGACGAGACCCTGTCGGGTCGGTGAGACGTTATGCCGAGATCATCCCACTCTCGCTAAGCTCAAAACTTTCTTTCGATGGGAGTCCCTTTAGTCGGCAAGACGTTATGCTGAAGGTTTTATCTTTTGGTGACCTCATTTCATTTCGGGGAGACACCACACTATCGGTCAGACCTCATGGCGGAAGTAATCTCTCATGGCGAAACCTTCATTTGTCGATAGGACATCCCAGGGTCGGCCAGACATCACACCAAAGAGAGAACCCTTTGGCGAGACCTTTACCATTTAGACAGACTTCATGGTGAATACACCTTTCTCCCCGAAGGCACCCCTTGTTGGTGAGACATCTCCTAGTAGTCGAGAGATCATAGCGATGAAACCTCCCTTCACCAATGCCGCTTTTATTTCGACAAGAGTTCACCTTGTTGGTGAGACTTTTGTCAAAGCCATCTTTCTCTCAGCGAGATCCTTCCAATGACACCTCTATTTCGCTAAGACTCCGACGGATCGGCGAGACCCTATGCCGATAGTATCTCATGTCGGCGAGGCTTTCTTCTTTCGCCGAGATATTACACCGAAGTCTCCCCCTTTTGCTGAGGGCTCATTTTACTTCGGGGAGACCTTTCATAGTTAGCAGGACATTCCGCCAAAAGCACAACTCTCCCCCAAAGGCATCCCTTTCGGTGAGATATCACTTGGTCGCCGAGACTTCTTAGCGAGCCCAAACCGTTATGCCAATGCCACCTTTGTTTCGGCAAGACCTTGCCTCTTCAGCCAGACATCATGCCGAAGGCTTTATCTTTCGGCGATTAAAACTGTCTGGCTGACCGGGGCATTTCAAAATGAATAGAACCACTACTAGTTGGCAAGACATCTAGAAGGTCTTGCCGACTCATGCCTTTAGAAGAATTTTATTCCCAACTGGATTGGGGGATACTTTCCAATTGAGCTCCCTGACGAATATCATCCTGTGCATGATTTAATCCCGCAAAACCAAGTCTCCATTAGTCCTCAGAAGCGTATAAGATACCTTATCATGAAATACACTATTGCTTATGATTATTTCATTCAATTTTTTGGCAAGAAGAAGACCAACTCAAGGTGAGACAAAACCAAAAACTGATAAAACAAAATACAGACCCATGAGGAAAACGAAGGAAATTCCCAAGACCAAATCCAACAAACAAAGGCAACAAAAGAAAAAAGAGAAGGGGGACCCATTTTGTTCTAGAATAAAATGGGGTGGTTATGGAAGGCATAACAAATGGCGACTCGGCTAGGAAAATGGTTTAAACATTTTCAAGAAACTGAAGGATTCAGCTACCCAGAATCTCTGGTTTATGAACATCACAACTCTAGTTGGATCTGTTTTAACAACCAAGGCTGAGCTAGAATCTCAAATGTAAATCAACAATGGCTACCCCTGAATCTATGTGTGTGCTTTATTGTGCATCACTCTTTTATAAAGTTTTCTTCATCTTTTGAACAAAAATGTGCAAGATTTGAGTTACATGAGTTGATTCCCTTTAGTTGTTGTGCAATGATATCCTGGGCATTGCTCCGCTGCCAGTCAGGCTTCCATAGCCCTGACGGAGATACCTCTAGTTTTCTCACAGCATTGCTCTACTGCCAGCCAGGCGTCCATAGCCCCGGTAGAGATACTGGAATCACCCATTCATATTGAGTCCTCTTTTCTTTTTGATAATTATTTTTCTCTTCTTCTTTCCACTTGGAATTTTAGATATTTCATTCATTTTTTTTCAATATGTCAGATGTTTAACATCTGTTCTGGGTTGAAAACTACCATGGAACTCATAACAGCACTTGGGAGATCGGATTTTTCACTCAAATATTATAACACTATCATCCTAGGAAAAATATACCATTACAAGAGGAGATGGTCTTGACGATTTGTGATAGATTCAAGGGAGATAATGAAGGTCATTTACTTTGCACCTTGTTTTCGAAACTTTCCACAAATCTTATTGACAATGGGCATAAAACAAAGAGTTTAGGACAAGAGCACCCAATCAGAAAACCTGAAAATACCTAAACCACTCATCTCCTAATAACCAAAGTATACTTCAGATAACAGTCCATCATTTTAGGATGGAAAGAACAGAGAAACCCCAAAGAACAACTAGACAAAGACCAAACAACAAAGGAAACGAAAGGACAAAAAGAAAGAAACAACAAACAACAGCAAAGCTATTTACAAACAGAAAAAGAAAATTATTTACAAACAGAAAAAGAAAATTATTTACAAAAAGACAACAAACAAATTACTTACATAAAGAATAGAGTTAGCAAGCCTCATGACTCAAAATACTGCTTAAGAAATTTCCCATTGATAGGCAAGGGAATAGGTTCTCCAATTAAACTACTCAATTGGAAAGCATTTTCTCCTAGGATCTCAACAATCTGATAGGGACCCAACCAGAGCTTATCAAATTTCTAGTGGCTTCCCTTCTTTTCACTAGCTTTATCCCATAACAACACAAGGTATGATATCCTGAAATCCTTGATTTTGGCTCTTTTTTCAAAGCAACGTTTGACAACAGCCTGATGCCTAAAGAATTGTTGCAAGGCGGCATCTCTTTTCTCTTCTAATTTCAATAGGGCAGCTCATCTTACCTCTATCCTATCATCATTGGAGTAAAACTTCTGCATGAACTCAAGGATAGGTATTTGCAAATGAATAGGGAACACAGGCTCTTGGCCATACACTAATTTAAATGGTGAAGTCTTTAAAGCAACCTTAATCCTAGTTCTATTTGCCCATAATGTGAATCTCAGTTGGGTATGCCAATCCATAGGATTGTTTTCTAATAGTTTCTTAATTACCCCTAAGAGATTCTTATTGGTTGATTTTGCAACTCCATTGCCTTATGGGTAATAGTTTGAAGAATATTTCAAGACAATTTTGTGATCATAAGCCCACAAAATGAACTCAGCAGAAGAGAAGGAAGAGCCATTATCACATACCAAAGCAAAGGGTACCCCAAACCTAGTCGTGATGCAGTCAGTGAGGAACTTAATCACTACCTCTATTGTGTTGTTCTTGCAGGGTATAGCCTCTATCCATCTTGTGCAGTAATCAATAGCAGTCAGAATAAATTTGTGTCCTGCAGAAGAGTTTGGGTTAATGACCCCGATAAAGTCCATGCCCATTAGGAAAATGGTCTTACCTCATAGATAGGCTACAATGGCATGGCTGAATGGCGTTCCTTCGATGCATAAATCTAACATATGTGACACATTCTTGTATGCTAATGGGAATCTTTGAACACACATGGCCAGTAATTACCAGATCTGAGGATCTGGTGTGCCAATGAGTCTGCAGAACCATGACCGGTGTCGTTTTTCCCATGGAATTCAGTGATCACGTGTTTAGCCTCTAGCTGATCAAGGCATCGTAGGTACACTCCCTCAAAATTCTTCCTGTATAGTAATCCTCCTCCTTTGAGCATATAATGAGAGCTCTTCATTCTCAGCGCTCTCCTTTGAGTGGTGCTCATTCCCTCTAGACATTGATTGTTGAGGATGAAATAGATGATATCAGCATACCGAGGGTCATTTGAAAAGGACTGAGTGGTATATTTTTGGAAAATAATGTTCTCACCGGTGTCCGCCATGGATTTAGATAGGCCCGTACCTCTGACAAGTTTCATAGGGTGTATCTCTAGGTTGAACTCCTGTAGAATGGCCATCCATTTCCATCTTCTTTCTCCTAGCTCACTTTGCATAAGTAAAGACTTCACAGCAGCGTTAGGAACTACAACAATGATTTGGCTTCAGAGAATGTAGTGCCTGAACTTTTTGACAGCTCTTACCAGCGCAAAATCTTGTTTCTCAAGAGGGGGGTATTTGATCTCAGCTTTCTTAAATGGAGATCTCATGAAGGCGATTGGCCTCTCCTCTCCCTCTTCTCTTCGCTAAGTTAAGATAGCTGCATAGGAATGTTTGGAGCAAAAAGAGTAAATATAGAATGGCCTCAAGTAGTTAGGGCTGGTGAGGACTGGTGCTTCCGAAATGAATTGCTTGACCTGTGAAAACAAGGCCTTCGCCTCATTAATCCACTCTATCTTGGCATCTTTCTTCATCATTTCATTCAGTGGTTTTACGATTTCTGCAAAGCCTATGATAAACCTTCTCACAAAGTTGATCTTTCCAAAGAAATACCTCATTTCCTTCTTGCTTCCTGGCCTGGTGATCTTCATAATGGACTCAACTCGGTCTGGGTCGATTGATATTCCTCTTTTAGAGATTATGTGTCCCAAAAGCTTCCCTTTAGAAATTCCGAACACACACTTTTTAGGATTCAAGGAGACGCCATACTTGATACATCTTTGAAGAACTTTGGCTAAGTCTGCAGCGTGGTTTAGTCTATCCTTGGAGAACACTATCAGGTCGTCCATGTAAACAATAATGCATTTACCAATCAAGTCCTTGAATGCTACGTCCATGGTGTGCTGAAAAGTCGCTCCAACATTTATCAAACCGAATGGCATCCTTCTGTATGCAAATGTTCCTCACTTTGTAGTGAAGGCTTTCTTCATTTTGTCTTCATAGTTAACCATTACCTGATTGTACCCAGAGTAACCATCCAGGAATGATATCATCTGAGATCCATTGGCAGTTTGCAAGACTTCGTCCAGAGAAGGGAGTGGGTAATTATCCTTTTCTAAAGCTCAGTTTAGATTTCTGAAGTCTACACATAACCTAATCTCCCAGCTTTTCTTACGGACTTGAACTAGGTTGGCCACCCACATTGAATGTCCTATAGGGAATATTATTCTTGCAGAGAGAAATTTTTGAACTTTTTTAAGGATCAGTGGTTCAATCAGGGCATTGACAGGGTGTTTTTGTCGAAATGGTTTAGCTTCAGGCTTCAAAGGGATAGTATGAGTCATTACAGAAGCATCAAATGTATTTAGATCTTCATATCCCCAGGCTATTGCAGCAATATCTTTCTTCAGCGCCCTCAGTATATCTTTTCTGATTGCCTCAGGGCAAGCTATCTCTATGTAAACACTTCTTTCAGGACTAGAATCAGCTAGGTTAACAGTTTCATATTCGCCTCCTTTATATTCAACTGATATCTTCTCTCAAGCCCTTGGGTCTGAATTAAAAATTATTTCCAAGGCCACCATTCTCTTGGGAATGCTATTGCCTTTTAAATTGAGGACCCCTTATGTGTCCCCATCTTTAGGGTTCCAATCTCCTTGATCCCTGTTGGACTCATTAATGATCTATCCCTTGAAAACATCTGAGCTTGCTAGAAAAGCAAGAATATGCCGATCATCATCAAAGACTTGAAAGTTCCTGACATTATCGAGAACTATAGGGGTGGAGATCAATTCCACTGAGAATTTGTTAAGCTTGGAGCCTTGCATAGGTTCTAGGGTGCTTGCAGCGACAGCTAGTGAATCAGCTATCTAGTTCTCCTCTCTTGGGATTAAACTAATCCTGAAAGCATCAAAGTCTTGAATCAAGTTCCATACCTGATTTCTATAAGCTGCCAGCCTTCTATTGTGACATGTGTATTGGCTGCACACTTGCTTGACAAAAATTTCTGAATCTCCTTTGACCATCAAAGCTGTGATTTTCTTCTTATGTGCGAACATCAGCCCCCGAGTTAGAGCTTCATATTCTGCTACATTGTTAGTGCATCCAAACTGCAACCTGTAAGAAGCAAAGAAAGTTTTCCCTTTTGGGCTAGTTAATTCAATCCCAATTCCACAGCTTGTTTTGGATTTGGATCCATCAAGTGAAAGGGTCCACAGCTGATCATGAGATGGGGTTGATTCATTAGAGATTATCGTGGGTATTTGGATAGGATGAGCTAGAGGTGGGGTTGCTTGATCTTTTGCATCAGATATAGGGAACGGGTGTTCAATAGGTTCTTTAGGTACACCTTCCAACTCTTGCACAGCTATATCATATAATTTGTGGCTATCCTTCTGACAGTTACTTATGCCTTTGGTTAACCCCTTCGGTTTTGGTATACTGGTGAATGCAGGGATGTCAAAAAAATATTGGGGTTGTTCTTCATCAATATGCTGATTCAAAAATGTGTCTGGGGTAGGTTCAATTTGAGAAGGAACTTCCTTTGAAGGTATCTTATCCCTAGTTAACATTATTGCTTCTTTGGCTTCGAATGAGAAGTGATCTACAACAGTCTCAGGGTGACTTAAACTAGCTTCCCCACCTAGGGAAACATGATTCAAAATGTTAATGCAGGGTTGGCAAGTCAATTCAAAATGATTTCGATAATGCACCCTGCACCAATTAGGGAGTAGAAGACTCTGCAGATCAATATCTTCTCCTAAGACTAGCTGATCTTGTTGCAACTTCTTGATCAATGCCTATTGATTTTCATTAATCATAGAATCAGAGAAATTTTGTATTGGCGGTTCTTTAGGATCAAGAACAGAAAAGGTTAGAATTTCATCTCTTTTATAAACCCCTATCCCGGTTTCAAAGTAAGCTACCTCATTGGGGCCATCATACTCAGTGATGGCATGCTTGAGGCGAGGTTCACTTTCAATCCTAATCTGTGTAGGCACTCCCCTCCATGGTAGCCACATATGTGAAAAGTCAAGGGAGAGATATCCCCCTATACTTTTCATCAAATCTCTGCTTAGCAACATACCATAAGTCTTGGGTATGTCTGCCACTTGAACATCTATATTGGTTTGAATCTTAGGGTTTGACCCTACTTGTACATGTATGTTTCTCAACTCTCCCACTACATTCACCTCCATCTTGTCAAGTTGGATAACCTTCTTGTTTGTTTGGACAAGGTTCAATCCCATTTTTTTGCATATAGAAAATAGCATAACATTGTCAGAAGCCCCTGAATCTAACAGACAATTATGTAGGTTCTTTCCACAAATTCTTAAACTTAAAAGAAATGGTGGAGTACCTACCTTGTTTCTATACAAGGTTGTGTTCATGTCTACAATAGGTGCCACCTTGTTCTTCTCTTTTGATTTATCAGCTTGCTCCAAAGCTTTTAGCACTATCTCCTGTTGGGCAGGGCACCACTTTAAGATGTTGAAATATGACAAAGAGGTTTTTTGTTTTTGCATCTCAGAAACAATATCAAATTATGTATTATAACTTGCATTACTTTTGACAATCCCAAGTGAATTACCTCTATTATGGAAGTGAGGTGGGCATTTTGGTGGAGGGGGATTATTATCAGCACTTTGATTTAGAGGCACCATGTGATTAGGTGGTGTTGATGTAGTGAACAAACCCTTATTCTAATTTCTTAGGAAGTGTCCTCCCTTTTTCTGAAAAGCTTGGGCATCATACGAATCTTCCTCAGGTTCATTCTCACTTTGCATCAAGAATGAAGGTTCTTCCTCAAAGAGGTCATAGGTCATTGTTGTATCTACTGAGTCACCCCCTTTGTTTGAATTCCCTTGGAATGTTTGGGCATCTACCTGTGCCATCTTGACCATCTTTTCCATTTCAAGGAAATTTACCTCAAAATGGGTTGCAGTATCATGCAGCCTACACCAGTTAGTCATAAAATTGAGGTCAGCCACATTTGCAATATGTGACCTCTCCTCATAATTGTGAGAAATTCCACCATTGTTTGGCCCTGTATTCCATTGTTGGTTATTATTTGGCCTCTGGTTATATCCCCTATTTTGATTTTGATGCCCTTGGTTAGGGGATTTTTGGCCTTGATAACCCCTTTGGCTGTGATTGTTGTTATTCTAATAATTACCCTGATTATTGTTGTTTTGATTAGGGTAGTTACCTTGGTTCTGGGAGGGGTTCAGTCTAAGCTGAGCCATGTCATTTGTGACTTGAGACAACATTTTCTTTAAGGTCTCTACCTCATTGGTGAGTTGAACTGTCTTTTCACTTTCCACACTCTTAGCAACAGGTGGCTGACCACCATGATTTGGTGTTCCAATTTGGTTATGATGACCATGGGGACTTTGAGGAGCCTGTGATTGTTGAAAGAATTCAAGAGTTCCACTAGCAAAGAATGGAACATGTGGTTGAGTTTTCACTTCAGACATAGGCCCATAACGAGAAGAAGACATCCCTGGGACAGTATTGAATAAAGGAGTTGGGCTATGCATCTGATATCCCATTGAAGGAAAACCTCCTCCCAAACTTCCTTGTTGAGAACTAATTTTTTGTTGCAGCTTGATAGCTAGATGATAGACCTTAGACAGGGAATCAATGCTTGCAGGCTAATAAGTCCTTAGTAGGAACAAGCCAAGTAAAGGGTCTATAACCCTAAAGTATGCTTGAATGGCACTATATTCAGTAACTAGATAGGGGTCTTGCAGTCTCCTATACATTTGTTGAAACCTATTATTGAATAAAAGTAAGGATTCACCTGGCTCCTTCCTAATGGTAGCGAATTGGTGGTACAAAAGGGTTGGATCCACATAAACCCTGAATTGATTGATGAAAGCATTCTCCAAGTGCATCTAGGTCATAATGGAACCTTGCAGAAGATTAAGATACCAGTTGTACGCCATATCCCCTAAGGAATAAGGGAACAACCTAAAAACTACATCATGGTGAGCTATATGAGTTCTAGTACAAGTGCCCTTAAAATCTTGTATGTTCTCTTTAGCACTCCTTGATTCGCCATGAATGTATTTAGGATAGAATTTCTCAGGATTCTTAGGCATATCATGAAAACCTCCAAGAATGGTCTCCAATGGAGAGGCATTATTCTGAAAGAACGCCATTGGTGGTGGTGGTGGTTGAGCCAATTGTTGGATGGATTGAACCAGCTGTACTGACAATTGAGATGGGTTGGGAGGTGGATTGATAGGTATCCACTGGGGTATTGGTGAAAATTCTGGTGGAGTGAGTGGAGCTGATAAGGGTGGTATGATGGTTTCCCCAGTCTTGTGATTCTTGTGTCTTATTGGGGTCTTGAGTTTTATGAAAAGCGGTGGATTTTTAGCTGATCGAAGAACTCTACAGGACCTTTCTGGTGAGAAAAACCCAGTATTATCCAGCTTTTCCTTCTAGGCCCTCCCTCTAGCCCCATATCTTGTTGACGTGTCCAATGGCACAACAACGTGTAAACAGAATATTGCTATTATGTTTCTCCTAAAAGAGAAAGACAACACATGGATATCTTAGCTCCCAAGGTCTTTGTAGTTGGTTGTCAACTGTGTTGATGTTGCTCAATGGTCAATGTAATAGTAATGTTCAAGGGGCCTGCTGGTGTTGAGCTTTTGGATTTTTTTGAGATCAAACATAAACTTAAACCTACTTTAACCAGGGTTTTTAAAGAAATAGAAAAAGATAGATCAGAGCTTTGGGACCAAAAAGAATAATAATTCATCCAACTTAACCAGACTTGTTACCTTTCAAGGAACTCCTAACTAAAAATGAAGAACAAAATTAACTTGTGATTAACGCACAGTCTCATTCATTCACAGTGTTGATTTCAATAACAGATTGCAAGTCACCATTTAAACAAAACATCAAATCAAACTTCATTCCTTTAAAGCTTCTCAAATCATATGATTAACTCAAGAAAAACACCATTATGGAACACAACATGAAGTAGATTTCAATCTGGTTGCTTCTACTGTTAGTGAAATAGATAAGCAACATTTACAAAGCTGGCACAATCACCAGTGTACAGAAAATCCATGACTCCAGATTGTTTCCATCTATACTAAGAGAACTTGAAAAATACATTACAGTCTATGCTAAATCTAACTCCTAACTAAGAAGACAAAAGAAGCTCCCATTACAATGAATCAGGATGCAGCTCTGTCCTCTCTATCCTTCAGAAAATTCCTATTCTTGGAAATCTATCTCTAGACCTCTCTACTCTATTTCTTCTTCTCTTTTTAATCTCTCTCCTGCTTCTAACTTCTATGTATATGTTTCAAAAGAAAAAAATTCCATATATACTGGATGTGCCCAAAAAGAATGCGCTGGCCCCCTTTTTTTAGGGTTTACAAAATATCTTACTCCAAAAAGGTCGACCCTCAGATCCTTTGAATAGAGCTAATGTTGCGTTGAATGGCATCCTTGATGTCCATGTCAGTGAAGGATTTGTCCTCAGGAGAAGCCTTCAGATCCTTTGCAACTACAACATTAACTCCTAGCCTTTGTTTCCATCTTCGAACTCCCTTGCAAAGCTGCCTTGAATGCTCCAAAGCATTTCCATTAATACCGATCTACCTCCTTGTTAGTAGACACCACAGCTGTCCTTGAGACTCGCGGCTTCCTCCTTCTTCTTGCTTTAGACCTCTCTACACGTTGACCTTTCTCCTAGAAGTAGCACCAGACCCTTTGTTTAAATTTGAACACCATTGCTCCGGGCTGAACCATCAGCTCATCCACAGAGTAAGTTCATGTCGTTCAGATTCTGTTGATTTCCTTCATAGGGGTAGTCAATCAGTCAAACTGTCACTGGTCCACCCCTTTAGCTTCTCCTGATTGGTAGAACAAAAGCCACGTAGGATTTTCGGGTGGTCAAAGGTGGTTCACACTAAATCGCATGTCGGTGAGACACTAATTGTGTCTCCCCAATACAATTATGCCTCTCTTTGTAGCTATCGACATAACATACAATAGTCAGCGAGACCTTATAGCGAGCTGCACACTCCATATTGATATCCACAGTGGTCGCCAAGGCAATCGTCATCAGCTAGAGGTCATGGCGAGCTCTCAGGAGATATATCGTAGTGCCTCCTTCCATCGGCGAGACACTCGCATTCGGCAAGAAATTATAGCAACAAGAAAACATTCAGTCAAGAGTCTCTTCGAGCTCACTTTATTTTGGCGAGACCCTCTTGGGTCAGTGAGACGTTATGCCGAGATCATCCCTCTCCCACCGAGCTCAAACCTTTCTTTCGGTGGGAGTCCCTTCAGTTGGCAAGACATTATGCCAAAGGCTTTATCTTTCGGTGACCTCATTTCATTTCGAGGAGACACCACACTATCGGCCGGAACTCATGGTGGAAGTAATCTCTCATAGCGAAACCTTCATTTGTCGGTAGGACATCCCAAGGTCGGCTAGACATCACACCGAAGGGAGAACCCTTCGGTGAGACCTTTACCATTCGGCCAAACTTCATGGCGAATACACCTTTCTCCCTGAAGGCACCCCTTGTCGGTGAGACATCTCCTAGTCATCGAGATATCATAGCAATGAAACCTCCCTTCGCCGATGTAGCTTTTATTTCAGCAAGAGTTCACCCTATCGGTGTCGAAGCCATCTTTCTCTTGGCGAGATCCTTTCGATGACACCTCCATTTCGTTGAGACTCCGACGGATCGGCGAGACCCTACGCTAATAGTATCTCATGTCGGCGAGGCTTTCTTTTTTCGCTGAGATATTACACTGAAGTCTCCCCCTTTCGCCAAGGGCTCATTTTACTTTGGGGAGACCTTTCATAGTCGACAGGACATTCCGCCAAATGCACAACTCTCCCCCGAAGGCATCCCTTTCGGCGAGATATCACTCGGTCACTGAGACTTCTCAGCGAGCCCAAACCACTATGTCGATGCCACCTTTTTTTAGGAAAAACCTTGCCTCTTCGGCCAGACATCATGCCAAAGGTTTTATCTTTCAGCGATTAAAACTGTCTGGCCAACCGGGGCATTTCAAAATGAACGGAAGAACTGCTAGTCGGAAATACATCTAGAAGGTCTTGCCGACTCATGCCTTTAGAAGAATTTTATTCCCAACTGGATTGGGGGATACTTTCCAATTGAGCTCCCTGACGAATATCATCCTGTGCATGATTTAATCCCACAAAACTAAGTCTCCATTAGTCCTCAGAAGTGTATAAGATACCTTATCATGAAATACACTATTACTTATGATTATTTCATTCAATTTTTTGGCAAGAAGAAGACCAACTCAAGGTGAGGAAAAACCAAAAACTGATAAAACAAAATACAGACCCATGAGGAAAATGAAGGAAATTCCCAAGACCAAAGCCAACAAACAAAGGCAACAAAAGAAAAAAGAGAAGGGGGGCCCATTTTTTTCCAAAATAAAATGGGATGGTTATGCAAGGTATAACAGGTTCAAGCCTCAACAACAAAGGAGATTTCAAAATAGTGAAATGAAGAGCTCCAGGCTCGCGGCCATGAGGGGTGTTGAAAACCTACAAAAGAGAAATTTTTTATATGAAATCTCTTGATTTTTAAATGTGTTTCATTTGCACATTATGGGTCGAGCCCTATTTTTCATTCAAAAAAAAGAAGGAAAGCATACAATGTGGTCGCGTCTTGTGTAATGGCCATCTCAGAAAACCCTCAATCTTTAATAAATTTGGTAAGAGAAAGCTTGAATAAGCTTTATTTAAGAGGGAAATTCTTGTGAAATGGGGAATGGAGAGCTTACCTTTTGTATTGAGGTGGAGAATCCCAAAAAACCTGTGGCCAAAGCTTCATGAAATGCTCAAACAAAGTATCACATGGTAGCCACATCATAGCAAAAACAGAGGGAGAACGAAATGCATTAAAATAAAATGATAGTCGTGGCCAAAGAGTCATTGTTTCTCACTAAAAGGAGCAAAAAATTGCATCAAAATGCATATAAAAGAACTTACCACTGAGTGCTAAGTAGAATGCATCAAAGAATCGAAGGAGGGACCTCGAATGGTGGTGTCAAAGTCTGAAACCCTAGTCTCCCATGGTGTCGCCTAGCAAAGTTCTTTTCTCTCTAACTTGGACGATACAAATGATGAGGAAAATTAGGGCTCGATGAATGTTTTGATGTTAGGGTTTTCCCTTCATTTTCATTCAAATGTAATTTTAATCAAATTCATTTAAAAATCAAAAGCCATAAATCATATATACCTTATGTTGCCTAGGCCCAAACCCTTAGTTGTTTGTTTTTATTTGATTTTTAAAGAAAATCAAATCAAAACCATGCACATGGATCCCTCATTAGGATTTCCCCTTTGCAATGCCTTAGAAAATTTTCATGCCAACTACCTTGGAAGATCAAAATAATGACTTTAGGCCTTTTATTTTTTCCTAAGTTAATTGATAATATGTGAAGGGCCTATATTCTTTTTATGATTTTTTATATAAAAATCAAATGTATATGAAAATATTCTATGAGGTTTTAATTTTTTGCAAAAATTGATGCAAAATCCAAAATGATTGGAGATAGGGAAGAGAAAAATCAGAGCATTTGGAAGTGAATTATAAAAAATTTGATGTAACCAGAGAGACTTTCTATTTTTCTTTGTGAAACTGCACATTTGTAAAACATTAATTAAGCAATATTTTTATAAATTGCTTAATTAAATGTTATCTAAATGTAGTTAAGTGATGCACTTGAGTGACAACAAGAGCTTATATTTTGAGTTTTAGTTTCTAGGCGGATTTGGAAAAGAGGTGGTAGTTTGAACTTTCTATTTTTTAGTTTCCAGCTATTTGCACCTATTTTTGAGAGCTTTTTGGATAGACCCTTTTCGAGATGAGAAGTTTTGATCATTTTGGATGATTTTTGAGCTATTTAGGAGGCTGATTTTTAGGCTTTTTGGAGGAGCTCGAAAATGCAAAATGAGTTGCTTTTTGGGCCTAATTTTTCTATTTTGGCACTATGGAGGTCACTTGATGCCTATAAGTTGGAGAAATTTTGAATTTCTTAGGGTTCATATTTGAGTTTCTTACTCTCTTATGCATTGCAAAGAGTTTTGTAAACTTGTTGAATCAGAGTTTGATGTCTTCCTCCTTCAATTGCAATAAAAGCACCAAAGTTGTCCTTTCTCTTTTCCTGTCATGAGCTCACAGTGGTAATCTGATTTTATTTGTGATTTGAAGTAGTGGATCCTTGTCTTATTATTGTGAGTTATATTCAGGAGTGACAAATAGTTAAGGATGCATATTGTATTCATTGTTCAATAATCTTTATGAAAAACACTAATGAGCTAGTTGTTCTAAAGTGCATTCTGAGAGAAAATTGCTTTGAGAGAGGTGTTGTGAGCAAGTTTTATCAAAATCTCAGATATCGAGTTGATCATCATTACTTGTGGGTTTTGTTTTCTGCCTTCTTTCTGCTCCATTTTCCTTAGAAAGTTCATAGATTAGGTGATTAGCTAGAGGGAACCAACTCACTCTGGAGATTCGCTCCCACCAATTGATTGGCCCACAAATCAGGGAGTGTTTCCATGTTGCAATAGGATAGCCAAGCCTAGCTTGACTGACGGTGCAATCCTAGTTTCCAACAGTTTTTGGCAAGTCCAGTGGGACCCTAGAGTCTTATCTTTAGAGTCATTTCTAAGTTACTAGTATGTTGTTTGGTATATGCAGTAGCATTTTCTACCTACAAAGGTCCAAAAAGTATACCTAGCAACTCCTGAATGCTGGTTTTACTACAAATTTAGTGAAGATGGCTTATGAGAAGAATCCAAATAAGGTCAAGCCCATCACCTTTTGAATATTTGCAGCTCTCCCCATCGAGAAGAAGAGGAAAAATTCTAAGTACTTTTGATTCGACAAGAAGAGCAAAGTCTACTCCTCCTAAGCTTAGTCCTATTGTCTTAGTAAAGAGGAACCCAACTCTGATATCTCAAGTACCTCCTATGGTGAGGTAATTTTCCTTTGCTCCTTTCAATGCGGGTAGTCTGTTACTACTGGCCAGACATGATGACATTCCAGTTGGAACACTCAAGGGGCTACCATACTTCACAGGAGTGGACCAAACTACCCCAATTGAACACATCAGAGATGTGGCGACATTGTGTTCAATGCACAACATAACAGAAGAGAACGTAGCCATAAGATTGTTGGCTTCCTCTTTGAAGGGAAATTCCCTTCAATGGTTCAAGGGTCTCCCAGCCAACTCCATTGCAACTTGGGACATACTTGATGATGGTCTCCACCGGCAGTTCATGGACAAGTCAAACTACTTGAACAGTTGAGCACTATCAAGCGTGCACCACATGAGCATATGGTTGACTTCAATTTTAGGTTTCAAAGAACCTAGGTAGGATACCTTAGATTTTCAAACCCATGCTCGAACATGCCTTTCTATTTTTCTTGAAATCCTTGAATGTTGAAATATCAGTTATGATACAATCTTTGGGGGGTTTTACTTTTCCTCATGCCTATGACATTGCTATAAGAGCTGAAAATTTTCTAATCCAAGTGGGGAAAATTGCACCTAGACCACCCACTACTATTTTTCCCAAAATCCAGCCACCCGTTCCTATCAATTTTCCTCCCATTGTTGTTGTTTCGCTAGCCCCAGCTATAGGTTATAGGGATTCCACTCAAGAAAGTGTCATTGTTGATCATAATAGGAAAATCTAAGAGTTAAAAATCATGCTGCAAAACTTTGGTAAGACCTTTAGTAACAAGTCTGTGAGCCTCAAAAAACAAGTTGGCCAAGAAAATAGGCCTCCTCAAGCTTCCTACTAGCCAAGCTAGCAAAGTAGGACCTCATTTCAAAGTGATTTCCAAGGACAAAAAAGAGGTTTCAACCCCAAGTCTTTCCAACCTTATGATCCAAACATTGTTGGCCCATCAAGGGAGCTTGTTCCACAAAATAATATGGCCTAAGAGCATGAATGGTGTTGCCTATACAATCAGCCACATAACCAGGATGCTTGCACGAGTGGATTTGAAAATTAGGCCCTCATAGTGCAAAACCAATGTGCTTCCCTTGAAAGTTTTCCAAATGAAGATGCAGAATAGCCAAGCAATTTTGAAATTGCTTTAATGAACTAGAAAAGTGCAGAATATTGTGAGGTCAATCCTATCCAGAGCAAAAATTAGCAAGGATTGTTCATTGCTACAAACACAAGGTGAAAATGAAGAGCGGTTGAAGCTAAACAGCGAGCAGCAAGCTCACAGTAGCAAGCTAGAAATTCACATCAACAAGTTGTGAGAGATAAAATTTATGTTGTTCCATCTCAGAATGTTCCTGCAGCTCAACCGAAGGTGCATATTCTACAAAGAGAACAACAAAAGATAAATAACGACGCTGCTAATTCTTTGGGACAACAAAATGCAAATACAATCTATTTCAATGTAGTTGAGCATTTGAAAAAAGCAATGGTCAGCTTATTCATTATGGATGCTTTACACATCCCAGGGCAAAAAGATTTGTTACAAAATGCACTATCTGAAATTTCTTATAAAGAGTTTGTGAATGCAAAAAAAGGAAGAATTGTACTTGCTAATAGTCCAAAGATTAAAGAGAGCCAACATAATCAAGAGGTTAAACCCCCACCTTTTTTCTCAGCCTAATTATAGGGGAAAAACTCGTCCATAACTATATGATAGATTCTGGAGCTAGCACCTTTGTCATGCCAAAAAGCTTAGCAGATAAGTTAGGACTAGTTTACGAACCTGTGTTGAAAGGTGTTGTGAAATTGGATGGATCTATTGTCCAAACAATAGGTATCATAAAAAATTTCCCTTTACACTACACACTTGCCCCAATTCCTCTGTTTCCCGAGACATACATGTAATAGAGTTGCCTCCCCATTTTGCACTCTATCTTTCAAGAGATTTTATAACCAAATTAGGAGGTTTCCTATCACCGAATTGGTCTCACATGTTTTTTAGAACCTGATATGGAACTAAGGTAACAATCAGGTCTGAACCATTGGCAAGAGACCATATTGAACCATACATTCCTATTCTAGTAAATGCTAACCTATACACCACATATGGGCTAGAGAATCAAGTCATGACCTCAAGACCAAATGTACCTAGTAAGGAAGGAAACCTTAATGAGCTGGTAGCCTAAGATCATAGCCTTGATCCTTTTAGCCACATGGAGGAGGAAAGGTTAGAATTTTACATAATTCATGAATCCAATGTGGAGGTTACTAATTTGGTTAAGGGTCAAGGTTAGCCTTTGAATAGTGATGCAAAGTTCTTGAAGGATGAGGAGGTGATCAAAGAGTGGAAGGAGTTGCTCTTCAGTGATCAAGCCTTGGATTAGGAAGAAGGTCTTGGAGAGGATGAGACATATTTCCAAGAATGGATGGAGGTACTCTTTGAAAATGAGACTCTAGATAAAGAAGAAATCCCCACATAATATGAAAAGGTTGATCATGAATGGTTGGAGATGCAGATTGATTGTCAAGCCTTGGATCAGGGGGAGGTCTATGATGAAGAATTTCTCATCCAAGTGAGTAGACCTATTGAAAATTATTTTGAGAGAGAAGACCGTATGGCTAAGGAAAATTCATTGCTAGATGATTTTGATTTCTCTATTGAAAATTGTGAAGATACTGCCATTATTGAGCCCCAGCTTCCAACCAAATGGTTAGAAGGGTTACCTAACTTTGATGTTGAAGTTAAAAGGAGTATGACCATGAGAGGGTCAATGGATACTAGTGAACAAACATATTATGAGAAGTACTTTGATAAGATCTTATTTTAGAAAGCTAATTTTTAGTGAAACAAGGAGTTGAACGATAATGTGGTGAAATAATTCTATGGAGAAAAGTTCAGAGAACTTGTTGTTGTGGACTTCGTCCTCAAATGGGATGAGAAAAAGAATAATCCATGGAGGCATACTAAATTTGATGCAATTTGGGAGGGCTCATTTGTCATAACAGAACGCAAAGAGCATAATTCATTTTTACTCTCGAGGTTAACTAGAGAAGTACTTCTAATCCTAGTCAATGGAATTCATTTGAAACATTGTTTCTAAGGTTTTCAGTTCTACCCTTGTACTATAGTAGAGTAGTTGCTGCTAATAAGTGCTTGGAGCACTTTATTTTTAGTAGTTTTCTTTTCAATAAGTGCTTATGCACCTTGCTTTTGGCTGCCAGGGCCTTGTTTGTTTATTGTTTTATTTTTCTGGTGCTGGTTTTGTTGTTGTTTGGAGTTGTAGGTTTTAGATTTTTCTAAACTTTTCAGAAGGGAAGAATTGACTCCATGTCCAATGGTTATTCATAAGGCAACCGACCTAGTGCTTAGCGGGCAAGCATCTAGCAGAGGTCGCCAAAAGCATTATCAATTTTCACATAGCTAAAATTGACAAAGTTGATTATACAAGTTCATTTTTTTAAGGTGAAAATTTTTAGTTTGTTTCTACAGATGTTTTAACCATTGCAAACATTTGATTTGAGTTTTAAGAAATACAATTTTTTTTCAGTTTCTTCATATGATTTATAGCATTAAGTATTGCATTAAAATATAAAAGTTCTTTTATTCTGTTGTTCATTCACAATGTTCAATACATTGTTTGCAAGAAAAGAAAATATAGAATTGAAACAAGTATTTCACAAATGTTGATTTTGTATTCATTGGAGTAAAAAGGAGAATCAAGTGTCCCACACAAGCCGTGGGAGTAGCTGGAATAATGAACCATAAAGAATATCCTATGCTACTGAATATTAAAAGAAGGAGAAAGAGCATGTAAGAATGAACATAATCATCATTTCCTAATGGTGTTCTCGAGCTTCCTCTAGAGTTAAGTTCCACTTTTTGCTTCCATGCTCCAAGTGAACTTGCAAAAAATGGATGAAATTTTTGTTAGAGCTCAGACTATGAAAATTCCTACATGGTCTATCAATAGTAATGTAGGATATTGTCTATGATGCATTGAATCAACTAAGAAAGAAAAAAAGGAGTGAAAGAGAATACTAAGGAGAATGCATCATGAGAAACTTCTAAATTTGTTGTTTTAATCTAACATTATTTGTTTCTTGTGCAGGTATAGGAAAATCCATGTTGCTGATTAGTTTTGAATATCATAAAGCATGTGGTGTAAAATGGGCTTCCACAAGGGTTGAGATCCGACATGCTTTCCCTCAACATTCCATAGAGGGGTTTTCATAAAAGAAACAACTCAAAGTTGCTCAAAGAGATATGCATTTGAAGGAGTGCATCAAGTGACATGAAGACTCAAGCAAGTGATCACCTAGTATATTCAAGTCTAAAAATGCAAGGAAATGAAAATCATAGGTGATCTATTGCTCAAGTGAACTAACATCAAGTGCATCATCACATAATGACTTGTTTACAAGTCAAGCAATGATAACTGAAGCAAATGGAGAAGCTTTTAATCATCAACATTAGGTACTCTTATATTTCAAAATCTTCTATGCAATGATAGCTTTCACATCATCATGTTGTTTCTAGGAGATACAAATGTATGAAGAGTACATAAGAGAGGTTGACTCCATCAGTAACAGAGTGACAAATTGGCTGCAAATGAGCTATTGAAGGCAGAGAATGAATGCAAAGATGGCATGATGAACTAGAATGCAAGGAATTAGGTGTTGGGGCTAAATGAAATGTGGAACAACATCATACCTGAAGGTAATTTGTAAAAATTTTAAGTTGTTTCAGTGTTTTGATGCCACAATGTGAAGGGAGATTTTATTGCATAATTCTATGTTCTCATGAAACATAAAACTAGAAAAGTGGGAATGTGTGTGTTTCTAAAACATCCAAATGCATAGGAATTATGATAATTGGCTGCAAATGAACCACTGGAAACATCATTAAAGAGAGTAAAGTGTAGAGCTCAAATCTTTTGTAACACATTGATTCAATATTTTCCATGCTATGAGCTGAAAGAAAATAATAATACATTGTTCCATTTAAAATGGAAAGCTGGAAGTGCATTTCCTAAAGTATTCAAGTGCATCAAATGAATGATAAAAAGTAACAAAGTATCCTACGGGAGTATCATGGTGGCTAAGTGAAAGCTTTTTGTGGAGTAAATGAATATGTCACTTTGAAATGCATTGAAGGTAAACATTAAAAAGCTTTTGTATGTGTTACATTTTCAATAAAGGAATGATTAATGATAGCTATAGGATTCATGTTTTGTTGTAAATCAATCATGTTCATAAGATTGAATTTCATCGTTGATACACTTCAAGAAATCAATGCAAGGGAACATTGAGATGCAAAGCAAGTCTATACTTTTAGAGAAAACATGGTAAAAGGAGTCAATGTATTCTGAGAAAAAATAGTGATAAACAAATGCATTGTAACTCTTTTATTTGTCAAAGCAATAGACTGATGCTATAGTGGATCAATGACAAGTTAGGGTTCCAGATGAATAAAAAATGAAAAGATTCCAACTCAAGCTTTAGAGAAAACCCCACATAAGTTTTACATGTTTTCCAGGATTCAGAAATGGAAGAATAACTCGAGCTCAGTCAAGAATGGAAAAAAACCCTAAATTCTGCTCTCATACTCGCAGCCTATAAAGGCATTTTTTCTCCATAAAATCACAATTCCCACTTAGGGTTTCTTCTCAAAATGAAAATGCAAAGAGAAACAACAAGGGTTTGAGCCTCAACAATAGAGGAGCTTTCAAAATAGTGAAATGAAGAGCTATAGGCCCATGGCCATGAGGAGTGTTGAAGACCCACAAAAAATAAAGTTTTTATATGAAATCTCCTCATTTTTAAATGTGTTTCATTTGCGTATTATGGGTCGAGCCCTATTTTTTCATTCAAAAAAATAAGGAAAGCATATAGTGTGGTTGCGGCCTGTGTAATGGCCATCTCAGAAAACCCTCAATCTTTCATAAAATTTGTAAGAGAAAGCTTGAATAAGCTTTATTTAAGAGGGAAATGCTTGTGAAATAGAAGAATGGAGAGCTTACCTTTAGTATCGAGGTGGATAAGCCCAAAAAAACCCCATCCAAAGCTTCATGAAATGCTTAAACAAAGTCCCTCATGGCAGCCACATCATAGCAAAAATACAGGGAGAATAAAATGCATTAAAATACAATTATAGTCGCGGCTGAAGAGTCACTATTTCTCATCGAATGGAGAAAAAAATTGCATCAAAATACATATAAAAGAACTTACCACTGAGTGCAGAGGATAATGCATCAAAGAATCGAAGGAGGGAGCTCAAATGGTGGTGTCAAAGTCTTCAGACCCTAGTCTCCCATGGTGTCGCCTAGTAGAGTTCTTTTCTCTCTAACTTGGCCGATACAAATGATGAGGAAAATTAGAGCTCGATGAATTTTTTGATGTTAGGGTTTTCCCTTCATTATCATTCAAATGTGATTTTAATCACATTCATTTAAAAATAAAAATCCATAAATCATATATACCTTGTGTTTCCTAAGATGAAACCCTTAGCCTTTTGTTTTTCTTTAATTTTTAAAGAAAATCAAATAAAAACCATGCACATCTATCCCTCATTAGGGTTTCCCCTTTGCAATGCCTTAGAAACTTTTTATGCCAATTGCCTTGGAAGATCAAAATAATGACTTTAGGCCTTTTATTTTTGCCTAAGTTAAGTGATAATATGTGGAGGGCCTATATTCTTTTTATGATTTTTTATATAAAAATCAAATGTATATGAAAATATTGTATGATGTTTTGATTTTTTGCAAAAAATGATGCAAAAATCAAATTGATTGGAGATCTAGGAAAGAGAAAAATCAAAGCAACTGGAAGTGAATTGTAAAAAATCTGATGTAACCAGAGAGACTTTCTATTTTGCTCTCTAAAAATGCACATTTGTAAAACATTAATTAAGCAATATTTTTATAAATTGCTTAATTAAATGTTATGTAAATGTAGTTAAGTGATGCACTTGAGTGACAACAAGAGCTTCTATTTGAGTTTTAATTTTTGGGCGGATTTGGAAAAGAGGTGGCAGTTTGAACTTTCTATTTTTAGTTTCTAGCTATTTGCACCTATTTTGAGGGCTTTTTTGATAGACCCTTTTGGAGATGAGAAGTTTTGATCATTTTGGATGATTTTGGAGCTGTTTAGGAGGCTGATTTTCCAAGCTTTTTGGAGGAGTTTAGAAATACAGAATGAGTTGCTTTTTGGGCCTAATTTTTCTATTTTGGCACTATAGAGGTCACTTGATGCCTATAAGTTGGAGAAAATGTGAATTTCTCAGGGTTCAGATTTTAGTTTCATACTCTCTTATGTATTGCAAAGAGTTTTGTAAACTTGTTGAATTAGAGTTTGATGTCTTGCTCCTTCATTTGCAATAAAAGTGCCAGAGTTCTCCTTTCTCTTTTCCTATCATGAGCTCGTAGTGGTAATCTGATTTTGTTTGTGATTCAAAGTAGTGGATCCTTGTCTTATTATTGTGAGTTATATTCAAGAGTGACAAATAGTTCAGGTTTCATATTGTATTCATTGTTCAATATTCTTTATGAAAAACACTAATGAGCTAGTTGTTCTAAAGTGGATTGTGAGAGAAAATTGCTTTGAGGTGTTGTGAGTCAATTTTTATCCAAATCTCAGATATCTAGTTGATCATCATTAGTTGTGGGTTTTGTTTTTTTCCTTCTGTCTTCTCCTTTTTTCTTTAGAAAGTTCATAGTTTAGGTGATTAGCTAGAGGGAACCAGCCCACTCTGGAGATTCACTCCCACTAATTGATTGACCCACAAATCAGGGAGCATTTCCATTTTGCAACAAGATATCCAAGTCTAGCTTCACTGAGGGTGCAATCCTTGTTTCCAATAATTGCAATGCATAACTCAAATACATATGCATCTAGGATCTCTCTAATGGGAATATTTCAAGAACAAACATACTTCTTCAACATAATACAGAGGCTGCAAATTAATAACCCAAAAGTATGTAGAATAATCACTACTATCCCCTTTCTCATTGCTTAGTTTCACTCAATAGGGAACCAAATTTTCTAGATTGTTAAATATGGTTTTCATAACAAATTTGTGCTTGTTGAAAACCAAAACATGGAAAATACCTGGAGATGTTGCATCTGTAGCGAATTCTTCTTTCTAATTGGAAACCTTTATAGATCTAAAGCTACCTTCACAATTTCATCGAGTTATTTCCATTGAGTCACCACCTCTCTTCATATAGGACTAAACTTCAATAATATAATGTTCTTTCAAAGGGAAATTTCATTTTGGGTCCTTTTCCAACAACAGAGTCACACATAAATCCCTTTATATTTATTGCAACACAACCCTTTCCATGTCTAAAATTTCAATGTATGAACCAAATGTTTAGATTCACCCAATTTTTAGCTCTTTCCAAACAATATTGGAGCCTTCTAAAATTATAATCCTAGCTTCTCATCGAGGAGCTTCACCATATGAGCTCAATTCCACTTCATCTCTTCTTAGCAAATTCTTCATCTTAATTTTTCTTGATTTCCTCAAATAATGCACATTGGTGCAAAGATCTTAGAGTCACCACCCACATTTAGTGGGAATTTGTGAAAATATTCATGGAATTATGGGTAGATCTTAACAGAATTTGCAAGCTTATAGGATTTACAAAAAATCCTAGGTAGCATATACAAGAATTTACTCACTGGAATTAAAGCTAGATTCAAGGATGAATTTATATTTGCAAAATGTTGGACTCTAATACATTTGATCTAGAACTAGAGACTTTGTAGGGATTGTCCCCAGTAGAGTCACCAATCTGTTGGTTATTTTTTTAGAACCAAACTTGATCCCAGCCATCATCTATGAATCTACCACAATTCAATGGTCAACAATGGAGAGGATTGGCCAATGAACAAGTAAAGGATTGATGGGCCTTTACTTCTACACTTCGGCCTTTATGAAACCTAGGAGGGTGATCCTGACAATGTTTATATGATACTAGTGTGCCATTTTATTATGAACAATGTGACAAATAGACACATTCCTATAAGTTGTTAATTAGATGATATCCATCAAGGATTTAGTTTATCCTCTATTAAAGGTGTGTAAGTGATTTTCATTTAGGATTTTGTTCTTGGTTGGGTACAGGCCGACTCATTTACATCCAAGATGACCAAACTAATAGACCAGTGTTTTATCCATGGGCAATGGATTCATATTTGTAATGAACTGTAATACATTAGCAATTGAACTCAACATTTATAAGCTATTAATATATTACTTTACAATACACAACTCATTATATTAGAAATTGAAACTACTTAGTAATCCTTGAATTCCATCTCACAAACCTATGATTTCATTAAAGCATTTAATTAGTTCTTTGAACTAAAGTAGAAACAAATCCATACATTCAACCAAAGTGATTTAATACAAACAAAAGATCTTTGATCATTCTATTCATAGTTTGAGAAACAAGATACATAGGAGAGAATTTGTTCTAGAATTTGTAGCTTTCATTTATATATTGTTGCTACTATATAACTATTAAGCCTATTACAAACTAGAATGTATACCCTATACTTCATACTATTCTATTCATCTATGCTTGACTTACAAAATTGCTCTTACATGAGCTTTTTTCTTCTCCAACCACAGACCACCAAAACCCCCCTTCTAATTGGCCTTGAATTTCCCATTTATAGAAACATGGGAGCAACAAGCTTTAGGCCAAATTACAATTTAAGTCACATTTTGCATTTGACATTCATTTGCATTTTAATTTCAAAACTTCCCCAAGTAGTTATATTTACACTTTGCAAAAGAGGGAAAGCATAGAAGAAAAAACTCATTTTCATTTGCTAAAGAAGATTTACCCACCTTCCCAAAGGCATACTTCATCATTGTAGAAATGTCAAAACCTCTCCTCTACATCAACACCTAAGACAAAAACTCCAAAACGGGATTCTATTTCTGCAATGGTTCATCATCTTCAAAATCAAAGTATGCATATCATCCATGTGATTTTGTTGAAACTAGAGAATTTGTGTTGCCATCATCAGATTCTTCTAGACCTACAAGTGTAAGGAGATATTGGGCATATTCTAGATCATCTTCTACCTCATCTTCCATGGAAACATGAGGTTCCTCCATATAAGAATCATAATCCTTATGGTCCTTATCCTTCTTTTTCTCTTTAGATTTGGTCAATTCCTTTGATTTAATTTCCTCCTTCCTTACAATATGTTCTTTTGGGAGCACACCGCCAAGCTTACCCTAGTCACAAATAACAATTCTACTTCTCAAGTTGTATCTAATGCTAACTTCACCCTCCATGAATATGGCAAAAGTTTCCCTCTCTGCCTCTATCTTCACAAATTTATCAAGTACATATAACTTAATCTTAGGTGTGTCATCTTGGGGTTTAGGCCTCTAAGCTCCTTTTTTTTGAGTTTCCTCTCTAGTTTGGTAGAGAACTCACTGGGCTCACTCATTTTCTTAGCATAACATGCCTAGGATTTACAAATTTTCAATTGCAGAAGAGCTCCATAGGTTTATGCTCTCAGAAATAAACTTGCAAAACAAAAACCCACCCAGACAATGCATAATTCCAACCAACACAAATGGAAATTGAATACAACCAAAACTTTTCAAACACTAAGTATTTAGAGTGTACAAAACCATCAACAATTCCCTAAAACAACTAATTTATGCATAGTTGGTACAAGAAAGTCTAGATACCTGCTTACCTGAGAAAATTTCTTCAATGCTTCTACAACTATTTGCCCGGGCTCTTCACACTTTATTCTCTGGTTCTAAACCAATTCTGCAGCTCCCAATGATTACAATTATGAGGGAATTATGGCTGAAAACCTTCTTTATGTCAAATTCTTGAAGTGTTTCCACCATTAATGTTTAAGAGAGAGCTCACACGAGCGAACTAACAATCAGCCACACAAGTTTGAATCTTCTTTGTCGATCCTTTTGATTTAAAATGTGATCAATGATGATCCTCAATCATCATGCCATGCTTTTACAAATGTGCTTTGAAATAGAGATGATACCTCAAACAACTACCACATAGCTCTTCATCTATTTACAATACCCCTTGGACTTCATCACTCATCGCTACTTCATTCTTTAGATCCTCACTCATATCCACGATAGTTCAAAGTTGCACAATGGGAAATAAACCTAACGATCTATCACTCATTATGGATGTGTTTCATTCTTCATGAATCCTATCAACAATGCAATCATCTACACAATAAGATCTCAACCATTGGATCAAGATCCACCTTTGACTAAGTTCATCTCGCATCACACATAGTTAATCCATATCTCAATATCCAGCTCATATCAAAGATGTGAGAGAAAATGGTGATGGAACAAGATCAAGCCACGTGTACCTGTCACGAGATCAACAACACAAAAAGCATCACCCACATCAATAATTTAAATCAATGATGGAACATTAGAACAAAGGACCTCACCATTCATCACTAATTCAAGACTTAGAACTCAAAAAACATTAGCAATAGCGAAACAACTAGTGATACAAAGGAAACTACTCACATCGCTCATCACTGCTTGAAACTCAAAGTTCAAACTCTATCCATGATGAGTGATACAAAGGGGATACGTTCATTGCACATTGCTAATTTGAGGCCAGATATCTAAAGACAATCCATGATGAAGAATGTGTAAGGCGACGAACGGGAACTTAAGTGGATCAATTATGCACATGCTCAGTTGTTGTTTTAACAAGGGGACTACCTAGGGGAATGTAAGATAAGGCCTTAAAGAGACTCAAGAATATTTATGCAAAGGATGTAAAGGCCAAACAATGCTGAATTATCAACCTTATAAAATAAGAGAACCTTTTTGGACCAAGGAACATGAGAAAATTTGGGTGACGAGTAATGGGGAACCCTAATCATAAGGGGACAGTCATTTCATGAACATCAAGGACAAGTTTTTTTAACATGACTAAGAACCGAGCATAGTAGGTCAAGAAAGGATTAGACCAAAGAAAAAGGATTTAAACAAAAAATAAAATCTTCTTATTACAACTCCCACATGAACACCAGTTGAAATGCATTTCAAACCTAATGGAACATGAAAATTTTGAGGGTTCTACAACTAGTTATGTAAGAAAAATTATTCACACAAACACATATCTATGTTTAAAAGTATGTATAATGTTCAAAAGTTTGCTAAAAGGATATATATACATACATATATTTGTATGCATATAAAATGTGTGTTTATATATGTATAATAATATAGATAGATATATGTATGTATGTATGTATTTATTTATGGAAATATATATATATATTATATATATATATATTATACATGGATATTATTGATTATTATCTTATATCAATGGAAATGGAATCTGGATCTATTGAGTGGTTAAACTCCATATAGTGGAGAGTAAGAAATGCATTGAATGCATTTCCTTTGTACAAATTGAATTTAAGACTCTAGTGAATACTGTAGAGTAGTAGTGGTAATAGGGAGAAAATGGAGGAGAAACCTAAGGGTTTCAGGGGCATAAAGAAAAGCAGGAGAAAGCAAAAGAGGTAGTGGCAAGGTGAGAAGGAAAGAACTATAAACACTTTGTTTAATATTGTTGAAGGAATTTTCTATGTTATAGTGTATCAAATTTCTTGTTTTCATTTGGATAGGGTAAAAACGTGCATAAAAAGGATATTATTTTGAAGATATCATTGTTTCAAAATTAGCAAAAAAATTGTCTTAGTCACTATATAATGTTGTTTATCTCTATTCTATGATATTATTCAAATGCATGAAGAGTATTCCTTTTCAACCATTGGATCTCTATTATTTTATATTAATAATATTAATATTATATGATTGAATGTAGAGTATGGGATTTGTGGGTCTCTCCTAGTTTCATCAATTATTGCAAAAAAAAATTCATGATTGTATGGTCATTTATTGTATTTTCATCTATGGGTAATGTATTTACCTCTTAATATTTCATAAATAACTAAAAGGCATAGGTGATGTAAGTTTGCTAAGTTTAATTATCCATCATAGGTCTATATGCTTGACGAATTATTAGATAATGTATTTGACCTTGAATAAGTCTATGAATATTATGAGTCATGTTGATACTTTGACTATGTATAGGTCTATGAATATTGTGAGTTTTTTTTATACTTTGAATGTGAATAGGTCTATGAATATTTTTATTTTTATGGATGCTTTGACTATGAATAGATTTGAAATAAAAAGGGTTTATTGTTAAAACCTTACAACCAACCTATAGGTCTGAGTTTACTATGAATTTCATAGTATATCCAAGTTAGTATTTATTGTGTAGACATTGATATTGTTGTTTTGAAACTTGTAAGGTTTGTGCATATTTGAGCACTATAAATATTATGATCAACCATCTAATGTATGTGCATATTTGAGCACTGTAAATGTTATGATCAACCATATAGTTTAGTGCTCATTATGAGCATGGTTAAGGTTATTGTGATCACTATTATTTAACTGACCCTTTACAAGACATTATTTTTAAGAATGATGCTAATCAGTTTCTTTTAATGGCAATGAATAAAGTGATAATTATCATTGAAATCAAACCATTTGAATTTTTTTTCTTTTAATGTAAAAATTGAAATGATTTATTGACCTTACCAGGTTTGTATCTACTATACGAATCATCATGGTAGTGTAGCCTTGACAATATTACAAGTATGTTGCAGGTGTTGTCATTGATGCTAACATTATGGTGTTTGTTGGTTGTGATTGGTGTCAAACTGTATGAAGGTTGTTGATGATGTTGTCTTTGTTGTTAGCAAGGTGGAAAAGTGTGGTTAGTTGCATATGTTGCAATCAAGATAATTAAGTATAATCTCTTATAGATAGTGGCCTAGGAAGGTGCTCTAAAATTGCTTCAAAGAATGCTTCACATTCCTCCACTTTTATGATTTATTCCTACAGTTTGAAGGTTAGACAAATTCAACTATTCAGAATATGTGTTCTAGTTTTCATATCTTGGATGTTACAACTGAATTTTCCTAGGTAAGCAAAGTGGTGACTGAACTGTTGTATTCATGGAAATTTCTAAGAAATGCTTGGCATTTTTCCATAGTTTTTGTTGTGTTCTTGCGGTTTGGGGTATTTTTTGCTAGTTTCTATCTATTTCCTATCCTTGAGTTTTAGTTGTTGAAGTGTATTGCAAGTTGAGCTGTCAAACTTATATCTCAAGATTGGGTTGTTTGGGTTTGTGATAGATGCTAGTTCAATATGTGTCTAATTGTTCTAGCTTAATGATGCAAGAATTTGTGGAAGAAGGGAATGGAAATATTATTGAATATCATTTTACACTTGTGATGCAATTTGTGTGTTACTATCTTGACTCTCTGGTACTACTTGTGGTTTGGAGATTAATATTTCAAGGTTTGAGTTTTTGTTGGGTTGAATTAGTGCTCTAAGTTGCTTGCACCAAGTTTTTGTGGTATGCACCGGCATAGGGATGTGTGTATATTTAAATTAGGTCCTTCTTATCTCCTTGCTTAGACCGCATTAGATTTCCCTTTCCCATGGATGTATTGGAGCTGACTCAATATGGCCATTGCACATTTCACATTCATAAATTTTAGGATGGCCAACAAGGATAAACTTTTTGATGCTTGTGAATGGTATAAATATATATCAAGTTTGTGATCAAAGTGTACAAGTATTAAATTTATGATCAATGCAATTTTTTGATAACAGTGTGTTGAAGGAAAAGCAATGTGTATGATTTTTTTAGTGAAATGTTAAATGCATGTTGGAGGCAGTGAGCTAAAAGTAGAAGAGTTGAAATAGTGCACAAAAGGTAGTGAGTCATCCAAACTATGTGAGTGTTGGAGGTAGTGAGCCAAAGGAAAAAGTGCAAGTGTTAATACCAAAGGTAGAATGGTGTAGAAGTGTTCAAGGAAGTGAGCCAAAGGTAGCAAAATTATTGCAATTGTGGCATGTCATCTGATTCTTCAAAAGAGTTGTATTTAGAGGTTGTAGCCTCATTTTGTAAGTAAGAAAGGATTTGTAAACTTCCTCAAGTTAAAGAATTGAAATCTATTGTAACTCTTGATTCATTTGTGAGGTTGGATTTAGATAGTAGCTCCAAGCAACTTTTCTCACCGTGGTTTTTCCCTTGTTGGGTTTTCCACATAAATCTTGTGTTATTGTTATGTACTCTTAATTTGAATATGTTGTCTGGTTAAAGAAGTTTTAGGTTTTGATTGATAAGTTGAAATTGAATTAATTTGAGGGATATATTGACTCACCCCCCTCTCAATATATATATGTGTTATAACAATTGGTATTAGAGCTAAGTTCCTTGGTGTAGCCTAACAACTAAAGGTAGATCTTGGTTTAGAGCACATG
Organism: Sequoia sempervirens; assembly: GCA_007258455.2. Lineage (NCBI taxonomy): Eukaryota > Viridiplantae > Streptophyta > Pinopsida > Cupressales > Cupressaceae > Sequoia > Sequoia sempervirens. The sequence continues at coordinate 102,510,292 of VDFB02058242.1, forward strand.
GCTCATAAGGAGTCCTCTTCAAGGTACCACAATTTGAAGAAAATATTTATTCCTTCTAGAGTACGAGGATGGATGCCTATCTCACATCACTTGGTTATGATATTTGGTGAGTTCCCAAAGATGATTATGTTGAACCTGCTCATCCTATCACTGATCCAAATGTAAAAATGGACCATAAGAATGATGCTAAAGCAAAGAATTTTATCCTAAGTAGGTTAGAAAATTTTGAATTTTTCAAATTAGTACAATGCAAAACTACAAAGAAGATATGGGATAAGCTAAAGAATCTCTATGAAGGAAATGATAGTGTGAAGAAAGAAAAGTTGCAATATTTTCGGACATTGTTTGAGAATATGAAGATGAAAGAAGAAGAAAACATAGCTGGCTATTTTCTCTGGGTAGATGAAGTTGTGAATGGAATCAAAGGTTTAGGAGATGATATAACTAACTCTGCAGTGGTAAAGCAAGTTCTAAGGACTCTCTCCTAGAGGTTTAACTCAATTTTGTATGTAATTGAAGAGGCCAAGGATCTGGAAAAGCTTATAATGGAAGAATTTTTTGGATCTCTCACAACCTATGAGATGAGAAATGAAGTTTATAGTACACACAAAAGAGAAGTTGCATTCAAAGTTGTAAAGAAAGAAGAAGCCTCTGAATCACTAAGTGATTTTGATGAAGAGGCAAACTTTGTGAGAAATTTGAAGAAAGAATTAGGCATGTACAAAGGTAAATTGTCATTCAAATTCTTTAATTGTGGAAGAATTGGTAACTGTTGACATGGAAAATTTACTGACATACTTGATCCCGATTATTAACACCATTTCATTCTAAATCATCCCTCAATCCAACCATTTAAATTCATCAATTTCCTCTCTTAATTAAATAAATCATTTTATTTAATTAATTCATTATCTTTTGTTAATTAAATCAATCTACCTGATCTAATTAACCCTATGTCCATATTTAATTAAATAATTCACTTTATTTGATTAAATATCTAAAGTTTATCTATTAAATTAAATAAATTAAACCTTGTTTAATTTAAGCTAACCAATCATCCTCTTTAGTTAAATAAAACAAAAAAATTATTCAACTAATTCTAAAACCACATTCTTCTCATCTTTGATTTAAATCAACCTATAAATCTAAGTCAAATTTGTCACATCATCTAATCTCTCATTAAATTAATTAACCTTTGATTAATTTAATTCTAATTCATGTCCCATCCTCTAGCTTTTGCCACTTGCACATGAAAATAGATTTAATTCATTCATTAAATCTCTATTTTCTCTCAACATGGCATAATGGAGGAATATTCTCTCAAATTTGAAAATATTTCCAAGTGGACTTTGTCCTTCCAACAAGACATTTACTTCACCTAATAAGTCCTTTTTCCTTGAGCCAAGTGGCATTTAAGACATTCCTTTTCCCTCTTACATGTCATTTTACTAATTTCAAATATCACCTAATTGCATTTATGGGCACATTCATCAAAATGTGCACATCCCTCATCCATTCTCATCTTGACAAGTGGCACTTGGCCATTGGTTGAAAGTTAGTCCCACATTGCTTCATTTTGGACATTTCTCCATCTTGTCTTTCTATAAATAAGAAGTCCCGCATTGCTTCATTTTGGACATTTCTCCATCTTGTCTTTCTATAAATAAGAGGTTTATTTCCTCATTTCATCATCCACAATTTTGAGAAAACTTACTATACGCAAATCCATACTCAAGCTTTAACATTTTCATCCATTTTTATCAAGTCTTAGCTAGGTTATGCAAATTTTTCATCATGGATCTTCATTGAATCTTCAAAAAAGTGGATCACTCTTCATCAATCATCAACATTGCATCATTGGAATTGGGAAAGTGATGTAGAGCTAGGAGGATTCAACAACAAATCTCACAAAACTTTAATAATAATCCAAAACAATCTTTGTATAACACATGCTATTAGACATTGTATATCACATTGGAAACATAGCCATGGCAGTTCAAAATTTAATGCAATGAACAGTCATTAATAACTTCCACAAAAAAATAATGAAGCAAATCTCTCTGGTGAGATTTAATACAACGTAGTTATAGACTTTTTCTCCAATTTTTATGAAGATCCAACGGTGGAAAAGAAAGATATTGCATTTTTCCCAAAACTACAAACCCTAGGTAGGGTTCAGACCTGCCCTCACAAAAATGGTCATAACTTATTCAAATCTTAATGAAATTTGATGAGACTTGAATCAAATGAAATTAGATTCACATTGAAACAAAATAAAATTGGTTTTGGATCCAAAATATAGAATTTACAATCCGTACCATCACATTTTTTAGACTGTAAATTCTGCACAATATTGTTAGAATAGGTAGTCTCACCAAAATAGTCATATCTTCCACAAAACTCAATAAAATTAAATGAGACAAAAAGTAATGGGAAAATAGAAACAAATATATTTCCATCCATATATGATAATCTATTATTTGAGTCCATAACAGGCCGTACAAAGCACAACTTCAGCCTGGAAACAATGTAAAAATAAAAAAATGCACACAAAACTTAAGGTTGCCATTCATCAAACTTCAAAAATAATGTCTCCAACCCCCAATTCGAGTTTTTGAGGGTGTATTTATAAATTTCCAACAAAAACCAACCATTTTCAACTACCTTTTGATTATTTTGTTGACAAAACACTTTAATGACACTTTTTGACAAGTTGCTTGATAGCTTTCTTAAGCAACTTTTACTAATTTTTACAATATGGAACAACTTTAAACATTATTTCACAAATGACTTAAAATATGACTTCTTAAGAATCAAACACCTCTAAAATGGTTTGATAAGACTTATTATAAGACCCAATACACAAAATAGAGCTACTATTTACAAATGGCCTCATGGAGGCAAGAAATCAAATAGGTGCTCCTGCACCAGAAAGGGCCAATTTTCACATCAAATTGACACCAATTCCCCCATGGGAACAAGATTTTTCTTGTTTAATTAGGATTTAGTCTATCTTATTCCTTTCTTATTGTGTTTTTCGCTTCATTTCCTAATTTAATCTTTGCAAAAGGATTTCATGGGGAACTTAGATTCTAACTTGTATTTCAATCTTATAATGTGTTTATTTGTTGTGTTTTGCAGGTATTAGGATCTTGGTTCACACAGTAACTATGATTCTACATTTCCTTTTAAAGAAAGTGAAATTAGTAGCAATGTGTTGGTTATTTTTAAGAACCAAACTTAATCTCACTGTATGCCTATGAATTTTCCATAATTCAATGATCAGAAAAGGTGAGGATTGGCCAATGAATAGGTAGAAGCTTGTTAGGCTTCTACCTCAATACTTCAGACTCCATGAGACCCAGAAGGGTAATCCTGACAATGTTTAGATGATACTTTTGTGCCATTTTATCATGAACATTATGATAAATAGATACATTCCTACCAACTGCAAATAGACATAATTCTTCAATAATTTGGCTAATCCTTTAGCAAATTACTATCTAAAGCAAGGAATGGATGATTTTCATACAACTTTGCAACAATTTATAATGTGTAAGTAATTTTCAATATGGATTTTTTCTTTGACAAGTAAGACTAGATCAATTGACTTCAAAGATGACCAAATTAATAGAACAGTGCTTTATCCATGGGTGACAAACTCATATTTATTACAAACTATAATACACTAGCAATTAAACCAAGCATTTAAAGACTATTGTTATATTGCTTTACAATAAACAACTCAAGATATCCAAAAAAAAAACTACTTAGTAATCCTTATACTCCTTCACACAAATCTATGATTTCATTAAATCATTTAGTTAGTTCTTTGAACTAAAGTAGAAACAAAACCATACATTCAACTGAAGAGATTGAAGACAAACAAAAGATCATTGATCATTTTATTTATAATTTGTGCAACAAAATACAAGGGAGAGAATTTGTTCTAGAATTTGTAAATTTCATTCATATGCCATTACTGTCGTAAAAAAATTATGCCTATTACAAGTTAGAATTCACACCTAAGACTTAGAACTACTCTATTCCTATGTGCATGAATTTACAAAATTTATCTTACATGAGCTTGACTACCTACCCATCAAAAGACCCATGTAATTGGCCTTGAATTCCCACTTATAGAAACATGGGAGCAACAAGCTTCAGGCCAAATTACAATTTCAATCATATTTTACATTTGACATTCATTTGAATTTCAATTTCAAAACTCCCCAAGCGGTTATATTTGCATCATTTGATGAGGGAGAAAACATATAAGACAAAAACCCTTTTCACTCACTAAAGAAGATTTACCCACCTTCTAAAAGGCATCTTTCGTCGTTGTAGTAGAATTAAAACCTCTCATCTATGTCAGCCTTTAAGACAAAACTCCAAACTACAAATCTATTTCTACAATGGTTCATCATCTTAAGAATAAGAGTATGCATGTCTCCTTCATGATTTTGTTGAAACTCAAGAATTTATGTCACCATCATCAAAGTCTTTTAGACCTACAATTGTAAGAAGATATTGGGAATTTTTGGATCATCTTGTGCCTTATCACTCATATAATTTGCCTCATCTTCAATGGAAGCATCAAGTTTCCACATATAAGAACCATAAGCCTTGTGGTCCTTATCCTTCTTTTTCTTCTTAGATTGACCAGCCTTATCATCGTTATCATCCCTTTTGTGCCTAGCCAACACGTTTGTCCTGTAGTCATCTTTAGTAATACCCTTGGCTTCACCCTCTATGGAAAAATTTCTCTTCTCTACGCTTGGCTTCACAAATTTCTCAGGTACATCTAGCTTAGGTGAAGATGTAGCATATTGGGTTTTAGGCCTCTTAACCATCTTCTATTTTGGTTTCCTCTTTGGTTGGGAGGATGATTCACTAGGTTCACTCATTTTCTCAGTATAACAGACCTAGGGTTTATGAATTTTCACTTACAGAAGAGTCTCACTAGTTTATGCTCTCAGAAAAAACTTGTAGAATGAAAACCCTCCCATACCACACACAATTCTTACCAACCTAATGGAATTTGTATATAAACAAACCCTTGCAAACCCTAAGCATCTAAAGCTTACAAAACTTTCAACAATTCCCTAAACCAATTAATTTATGCATAGTTGACACATAGAGGTGTGGATACCTGCTTACTCAGGAAAATTGTCTTCAATGCCTGAACAATTGTTCACTTGAGCTCTTCACGCCTTTTTCTCTAGCTCTAGACCAATTCTTTAGCTCTCGACGATTGCAATTGTGAAATAAAATGGTTGAAAACCCTCTTTATGTTGAATGAGTGGAGTGTCTCCCCCACTAATGTTCAAAAGAAAGCTTGTGTGAATGAACTAACAACTAGCCACACAAGTTTGAAACCTGTATGTTCATCTTGTAGTGAGATGGATTGACAAACAATCTAGATTGAGTCAACAATGTTTGAAAAATCTTACTGTAAGCATCTATTTTCTTTTACCCAATCAAAATAAATCATGTGGAAAATCCTCCAACATGTCCATGGGATCCACCATCTATTAAGTGTTGAGTAAAACCCTATGTGTCAACCTCCCCACTTCCCCCTTGGCCTTAACCCACTTGCAACTTTCAGCAACAACGAGGCGGGGAAGGGCTCTAATTAAATCTCAAGCCTTCAACATGTGTGTGATTTACCATAAGACCACCTACCCATGCACATAACTCTTGGACATAACCAATGGCCAAGATTAAAATATCTCACTTGCATTTAAAACACGTGCTTTGAAAATCCCATTAGTAGCTCAAATTTTATCATTCATACCCCTACAGAAAAATATTTCTTTAATATTTCCCCTTTTCTGATGTTTCTTTTGTCGCTTAGATGATTCCATGTGGGACCCTCCTACTTCCCCATTGAGAGATGGGAGGTAGAGGTGGGTCCCTAATGGGATGGCGAGGAGTGGTCAAGATTGACCCATGTCATCCAATATTTGCCATTGATTCACTTCAAAATACTGCTTACTAACTTTGAGAGACTTTAGGCCCACCACTGCAAGAAGACACTTGGAACTCACCCAATAGCCCATAAGATTATTTTAATGGGAAATAAAAGTGAGTGGGGGCATGGGGAGTGATTAGGATTTGATCCTCCATATATGATGGCCTGCATAAGATTATTTATTCTTAGGTGAATGATGGAATTATTAAACTTTGAAACCAGGACCTAGGATGATATTTCAAGGATTATGAACCTGCATAACATAAGATAATAATTCTAATAAAGAGGTGGGTAATTACTGGGATTGCTAGGATGGAGGGGCAGGTAAACAGATGGATATAAAGGCATAAGATGTTACTTAAATGACCGAGAACCAATGATAAAAGTTCAACTATGAAACAAAACAATTGCAAAGGATTCAACACTTAATATTTTTTGGAAAGGGTTTTAGCAACTCAAAAACCCTAAGGCATGATAATAGGAAAAACCCTAAGCCCTAGGACCTGAAAATAACTAGATTTTTGCAAAATTTATAAGTGGAACACAAAGACCTTTTAGGGGTTCCACTAGTGGCTCCTGTTTGGGACGTCTATTCTTCCAAAACAGAGTGAGATCACAAAATCTTAGGTTGAAGCAGACCAAGCACAAGGACCAAAAAACTAAGGACTTTCCTAGACAAGGCAAGAAGACTATACCTAAGCAAACCAACATATATACAAAATTTACAAGATTGTAAAATGTACATGGAAAAGAGCATATTTCAAGAGAAACATGGCTTCGAGAACTTTCCATGTACTAGTAGTTCAAAAAGTTCACCTGTTATGGTTTGGAGAAAGTATGAATCTTCCCCATGTGTTTTGGATATCAGATGAGGGCCTAACCATAATGCCTCAAAGTTTTCATGCTTGCCCTTATCTTGAGCCCTTGCATTCCATATCAACACCATACTTCTAACCTCAATTTTCCTAGTAGAAGCTTTCTTGTCATGCAACTGCTTGACTTGCAGCTACATCTTTGCATTTTTGTCATAAGCATCTCTTCTACTCTCATCTAACTATATAATATTATCAATCCTTTATTGCATATCATCATAGATGTTCTCATCATACTCCTGTACAAACTTATACATCTTTAGCAGATTATTTTGAGGAAGTCTAGCATCCAAACCATAGACTAGACCAAATGGTGAATATCTAGTAGCCTTCTTTATTGAAAATTTTCAGCCCATAATGCAAGCTTTAACTTCAAGTCCCGGGTCTTCTTATTCTTCTCAATCACCATTTTAATGATCCTCATTAAACTCTTGTTGCTAGATTCATCCTGACCATTCCCTTGAGGATGGTAAGGGGAAGAGTAAAACATTTGTATGTCATGTTTATCACAAAATTCCTCTAAATATTTTGACCTAAAACACATAACATTATTAGAAATGATCTTCTTTCGAACTCCAAATATAATTAGAATGTTTTTCATCATGAAGTCTATCACAAATTTACTCATTTCCTTCTTTGTGGGGATTACTTCCACCCACTTTGTGAAATAGTCAGTTGCAACAAGTATCCAAGAATACCCCCCACTATATTTTTCTGATATCTCACCAATGAAGTCTATACCCCAATGTTGAAAAGGGGCCTGAATAGAAATAGGCCTCAGTGAAAAAATTCCTAAGAACTTCAAATTCCCTGTAAATCTTTGGCAAGCATCACAAGTCTTAACAAACTTGTGGGCATCTTTAAAAATAGTGGGCCACCAAAATCCTGCTCTCAAAATCTTATGGGTGGTTGTTTTAGCCATGTAATGGCCACCACACACTCCACTATACATTTCTTGCAAAATATCTAACACCTTCTTTCCATCCACACATTTGAGCAACACACCATTTGGTCTTCTCCACCAGAGTTCATTATCGATAATAACATACTTAATGGCATGTAATTTTAAAGTTCTCTTCTCATTGTTAGCCATACCTTCTAGGAATTGCATGGTTTTCAAGTATTGAACAATTCTCCTTTACCAACCACAAGTTTTCATATCACAAATAGGTGCAACATTAATAATCTCAACTTGATTTACTTGATTTTCCTCCAAGTTAGTCTTAGCCATTAGCTTAGCTAGACCTTTTCCTCTCACTAACTTGGTAATCTGAGCATCAATGTTAAACTCTTGGATCCTATTGATCCATCTAAACCTCATGCTTGTAGTTCCTTGTTGTGTGAAGATGTCCTTCACTGTAGCACTTGACACAAAGGCTATGACTATAGCTTCCATTAAGTAGGTTTGGAAATTATTTATAGCCTTGACTAAAGTATATGCTTGCTTCTCAATCATGTCATATTTAATTTTTGTGGCTTGCAAAGACTTACTAAAGAATGCAATAGGTTGCTCAAATCCTTCGTCATTTTTCTACAACAACAGTAGCATGGAAAGAAGCAAAAGAGAAGACATGAATTGGTTTAAAAAAATCATGATATTTTAATACTGTAGCCTCTTTGATAGCCTGCTTTATGCTCTTGAATCCCTAACTAGGCTCCTCACTCCAAACTACATTTTCTCCCTTCTTTAACATATTATAGATAGGTCTTGTGATCTCAAAAAAATTAGTGACAAACCTTCTCAAGAAATTGATTTGACCAAAAAATGATTGGATACCTTTTTCTTTTTTGGTTGTGGAATTTTATCTATGGAAGCCACTCTCTCAGGATCAATCCTTATCCCATCCTTAGACACAATGTAGCCCAGTAGCTTTTCTTCGTTCACTCAAAACACACATTTTTAAGGATTTAAATAAATCACATACTCAATTGCTTTCTTCAACACTTTCTTCAAATGCATACAATGATCTTCCTCTTTTTTACTGTATGTAGCCAGGCCATCTTGATACACTGGTAGAAATATGTTTATGAAATAAAAAAATGCCACATCCATGGCTCTCTAAAATGTATCCCCAACATTTGTTAATCCAAATTGCATCCTAACATAGATATAAGTGCCCCATGGAGTGGTGAAATTTGTTTTATATTGCTCAAATTCTATGACAACTATTTGATTGTAACCAAATAATCCATCCATCATAGATAATAGCTCATAACTAGTTACCTTTTGTAACATGGATTCCATGTTTGGAAAATGATAATTATCCTTTAATGATGACAAATTCAAATTTTTGAAGTCTACATAAATTATAATGTCACCATTTTTCTTCCTAACTAGCACCAAATTAGAAACCCAAGTAGAATTCCTAATAGGATGAATAATCCTAGCATCCCTCAACTTCATAAGTTCTTCCTACACCTTGGTTTGCAAAGTGGGATTAATTGGCCTTTGATTTTTCTTGAAGGGCTTAGCATCTAGTTTCAAAGGTATCCCATGTTGAAAGAGCTCTTCTCTATATGCCTTCAGGTCATCCTATGACCATGCAAACACATGTATATATTTTCTCAATAATGCAATCAACATTTCTCTAACCTGAGGTTTCATCTGCTTCCCAATGTAGACCTTCTTTGGAGCATTTTCTATTCCAAGATTAATTTCTTTCAAATCTTCTTTGTGTGTAGATGTTTGCTTTGCATTACTCTTATCAAGGTCATCAAACACCCTTTCTAATGCAACCAATCCTTTGGTAATTTTGTTGGTCTTCAACTAGATAATTTCATTCCCAAATATAGTTTCCTTACCATCCACATCTTCCAAAAAGGCTCCAAAATTAATTTCTTGACCCTCATATTCATCAATGCATTGCAGGAATCTCAAAATGTTATCATCATCATTAAACACCTACCAATTCTTTACGTTATCAGGAACTAAAGGTCTAACTTGCACTTCAACCTTTGAAATGCCAGCAAATGTCATAACATTTGGTAAGAGGGAAATGTTAGCAAGTAAATTTGCTACCCTATTGTTACCCCTATCAAACCAATCAATGTCGAATGCATCAAACTGCTCAATAAAATCACATAAAACATTTTTCTACTACCTCAGTCTAGTATTCTTTGATGCATAATTTCCTCTTACTTGAGAAACAATAAGTTTTGAGTCTCCAATGACTATAAATTTCTTAATACCATGTTTCTCACCTAACTTCAACCCTAGTAACAAGGCTTCATACTCAGCTACAAAAAAATTGAAATGAAAACTTGAAGGTCTTACCACTGTGGGAAATGAGTATTACCCCTAGACCAGCTCGATCCTTCGAAAAAACTCCATCAAACCTCATATTCCAAAGATCATCATTATTTACCTATTCCATTACTTCTTACTCCAGTGCTATAGGTTGCTTTTCTTCCTCTTCTTGTAACTCTTCAATTCTGAAATTGTCCATACCAGTGTCTACAAAATGAATCCTATTTGCATGTTCCAAAAACTCAATGATATGTGGAGATATTTCTTCCCTCACATGTTTGATATCCTTTCCTTTGATGGGAAAAGTCGCAAAGGAAATTTCACATTGCATATTACCTCCCATGGATGCACTCCACTTCCTTGATAGCAACATGCCATAGTTTGGTGGGATTTCCACACAACTATATTCATGAGAAACTCCTTGTCATGGAAAGCAGTTAATCTACATGGAACATCCTAAATGACCCCAATAACTAGAATTTCTCTAGAATCCATGGCATAACACTTTCCATATGCACAATTTAATTTTAGTCTCATCTCTTTCATTATCTCCATAGGCATGATATTGGATGATCCTCCTAAATCAATCATACAATTCTTCAAGAGTTTTCCATCAACAATAAGAGTTACATATAATGGTTCAATGTTATTGTTGCCTCCATTTCACCTACAGTTAAATCAGGAAAGATAACCAAATGTTAGATCTTCAGAGGCTAGTGGGACATTCACACAAGGGAAAAGACTCTACATCTATTGCTAGGTCACGGGGAACTCAGTGGGAGAAGCCACCCTAGGAAGATTCGGCATGAAAATCATCCGAGGAGAAAGTCGGCAAGACTCTTCTATTGTCTGGCTGACTGACTGTTTGATTTATTCCATCCTAAGCAAGTCGCTGAGACCTAGTTTCTGTCATTCCAAACGAGCCTGCAGAGCCTATCGCTATAATGGAGAGGGTTCGGTATGACCTCTTACTGCATGGATTTCATTGGCTGATAGGCCATTCAATCGTCATTTTTTGAGACTCTCAACAACCACGGGCTTCAAGGAGACCTACAGTGCTCGGTGAGAAGTCCCAGCGAAGGTTCAATGTCTCACCGATGTGAGAAGAGTCTCGGAGTGAGAAATACTTTTGACAAAAGTGAGGGGCTTCGTTGGGAGGTCTTGGCATGGGTGAAAGTCTCACCAAAAGGAAAGGATGGACCTCAATGCAGTTGTCTTCGGCAGGAGTCCCGCTGACACAAAAGAACCTCGGTGTAACTAAGGGACTTTGCTGGAATGTCCCACTGACATCAGATGTCTTGCTGAAGGGTGAGAAGAGCTCAGATAGAATGAGGGCGGGGTCGGCAGGATGTCTTGCCGACCTAGCAAGCTCTCCCTGAGCTTAGGGGAACATCCTGGTGGAGTGAAATTCTTTCGGGGTGACACCAATAGGCTCTTGCCGATACTCAGATGGGTCCTCACCAAGACAAAATCAGTTTGGCAAGACTCTTGCCAAAAACACAACGGTAGCTCTTTGGGTAGAGAAAAGGGAATTCGGTAGGTGGTCTTAGCGACCCGTTAATGTCTCAGCGACAAGGAGGATTTTGGTGTATCTTTCCAAGTCGGAGAGAAGTCTCCCTGACTCGGTAATCTCTTGGCAAAAGGAAATTGGAGCTTGGTTAGGTAAAATGCATTCAGGGAGACGCGGACGGCCTCTTGCCGACAGATGAAGTGAGGCCTCACCGGGATAAGTGTCATCGGCACAACCTCATGCCAACCAGAGAGGGTCTCCCCGACCAAGGGGTCTTGAAGGCTGAAGCAAACAGGTAGGGGTCCCACCAACAAAACATCTAGTATCGCTAAGAGTTGGGGCTTTCGCCATGGGGTCCTGGCGACTATTTGGAGTCTCGCCGAAGGTTATATATACTTCGGCATAGTCTTGTGAGTTCGATAAGAGGTCTCCCTGACTCGGTGTTGTCTCGCCGATAGTACAGTGAATAGCTCGGCAAAGAGTGAAGAGGCGCTCGGTATGAAGTCCGGCCGATAGACCAATGTCTCACCGAAAGCCAATGGAGCTCGAGCCCGGAGGAGAAGAGTAAGCTCGGGGGAAAATGAAATGAGCTCGATGAGAGGTCATCGCCAAGAGTCATACCGACTGCATATGTGCTCGCCAAGAGATGGAGGGCTCGTTAGGAGGTCTTCCCAAACATATAATCTCTGGCCGATAGTGATGGATGTACCAAATGAAAGGGATATCGATGTGACTCAATGGTGCTCGCTGGGACTTCTAACCGAATCCGCTTGTCTTGCCGATGGTTTTGGCAATATCAACATGACTTCTAAAGTTGTAGAGACACATAATCGCATCAGCAAGACACTTTTAGTGTCTTTCCAAGATGCAATTCCATTCAAAGGGACTTTTGACCAGCTGCAGGGCCCGCGTGGAAGGTGCTCGACTAACCAGAGGGATCTGAGGCAAGCCGTGGTAGTTTGATCAGAACGTGGAATTCCAACACGGGATGAATGCAACATGGATACAACATATATCTATTCTGAGATCGGGGGGCATTCAATGCGGATCTTCAACAGGGGACTCGGTAGCTGTACATGATGGATCAGAAGAATTAATGCTACAAAAGATCAGGAGAAGGCTTCTCCAAGGGCAATTCTTCACACCAACACCAACAACAGGGACACACAGTCTTCTACAATTAATTCATCAAAGATCTGAGATAATTTTTTTTTTTTGAACTAGGATATTTTTGTAAGCCCTAAGGGGCCGACATACAGTCTGTATATAAGGCATTTTTTTCCTTTTTGTAAATAGTTCAAACTATGCATTCAAGGGAGGGACTGATTTTTTCGTCAAATCCTTTCTCAATTAGTGTATGTTTCTATAACTCAACTGAAATTTTTGGAATGCAAAATAGAGTTCATCTTGAAAACAAGTATTAATGCTTGTACCACTCTCATTTTCTGTATGTTAGCTTGTGTATGTATTTCTTTAACGGTGTTTTACCAAATTTGCATTCATACCACTTAGTTGTGAAGATAGTTCCTTCCTTCTCGAGGTATGTATGTGGATCAAACCTTCCAAGAGTGATGCATAAAGCTGAATGGGGTGATGTTGAGTAGGTGAAACAACAATAGTCTAGTTTTCTTTAGTGTGTTTCATCATGTTTTCATTTCTTTAATTTCTCATTAATTCAGTGTATCACCATAGAGTTAGTTTTACTTTCAATATATTCTCTTTCTCCCTTTCCCTTCCGAGAATCGGTAGTTTAGGCGATACCCAAAGGAAGACGGACTTCTCTTGAGGTTTATTTCAGTTTTAGGTGACCCACAGCCTTGAAATGATCCCATTGTGTCTCTAGAAAGCTCAGTTTTAATCTTTGTGTATAAGGTGCATTTCTAGGTGACAACAGTTATTAGGACAAGTCGTGATAGTACTACCCAAATAAATCTGATGGTTCTCACCAATATCTCCCTCCATCATCTCATCACTAACTTGATTTCCACTCACTTCAAGCTAAGTATTCACCTTCTTTTCTTCATAGGAATTAGTGGTACCATTGATGAGGGTCACTTCCTTCTGCTTATGCTCATCAATTCTCATCATCTCCATTAAAGGGACAGTCACCTTCAATTGCGACAAATGTTGAAACATATCAACTGGATTGTACTTTAGAAATTCAAAAGGAACTACACTCTATTCTTTAGCATGAACCTTTTGCTACTCAGACTTCTTTTCAATCTCTTTCTTCTCATGTTTCTTGTCTGAATTAGCTCCTGACTACTAATTTTTAACTTTTACAATTGAGAAAAATACTTCATCAGGTTTCTTTGTTGCGGTATCTTCCTAGCCCAAAACTGTTGTCCCCTACTTTCCTTAGTCTTGACTTCTCCTTTCTTACACTTGGTTGATTCTTCTAATATATTTCCCTACTTTTTCACACTTTGTTCCTTCATGAACATACTACCAGGCTTACCCTGATCGTAATTAACAACTCTACTTCTCAAGTTGTGAGTATTCTTCGCGTTCCCTACCAATTCAGTTATCATTTGCTTGTACTCTTCATCAGAAGGTCATCTCAAGGACACATCCATGCCATCTATTTCCATGGCACGCATGCCTTCAACCTATTCATCTTCATCAAGGAATATTTTTTGATGATGGGAGTCTGATCTTTGCCTTTGAAAATTAACATCCACTTCGTGTGATTCTTCATCTGAAGAACAATCATCATTAGAAAAAGTTGATCTATGCATAAGTGCAAGAACCTCTACATCATTCACTTCCATTGGCTCATAGTCATCTAATTGAGCTTGCTCTTCCTCAAACTTCCTTGCAACAAAACATATTTGAGAAGCATGAGGCAACTAAAAAATAACACACCAAGGTGCTTCATCAACAAAGTTAAATGATTTTTTCTATAAGAGATTTAGAGGAACCTTGTTTTGAGCATTCTTTTGATTGTTGGGGATTGGCTTTCCATTATTCCAATTAGTATTCTATGGATGATCTTGCAACCAAGGAGGTCTCTCATTCTTTTGTAAGTTTTTCTTTTCATTAGAAATACCTTTCTATTTCCTTGCAAGTCTATAACTTAGGTTTTTCATAGTACTAAAAATATTTTCAATCTTATCCTCAAGTGAAGCTTCGTTAGTGCCAGATTTTTTATCCTCTCCCTTAGGATTCTTGAGGATTTTCACATCATCTCTCCTTTCAACCTTTCTAGTTGCTCTATTGATATTGTCAATGTGGATTTCCATCTCAAAATATTCTCTCAATGTTTGAATATTCTTATCCAATAGGTGATATCTCATCTTTGCATCAAATGTGTTGTAATAGTGTACTAAGCTACACTATCATTTAATCTTAAATGAGGAGGTAATCTATTCATGGAATTTTGAAACCTTACATTGAAGTCAACTATTGCTTCATTTGAGCCCTTAGAAATGTTGTTAAATTGATTTAGAAGAAACCTTGAATCATTCTTGTCACCATACTATTCTCTGAATAGACTCTTGAACTCTTCCCAAGAACCAATACTCTCAATAGGTAAACCTCTATACCATTCTCTAGCATCTTCAGTAAGTGACTTCATGAAAAGCTTCATCATTGCATCCTCAGCCTCCACTTCAAATTCATCCATGACATTAGCAAATTCTTTGAGGTGGTCCTCACCACTTAGGCATTATTTCCAAAGAACTTTACCAAGGTAGGCCTGATATCTTCAATGAATTGGTTAGGATAACCAAGAATTCTTGTAAAGCACAACTATTGATATCTTTCCACTTGCATTGGCCTCCTAGCAATTCGGTCTCTATGATTATTTCTAGGCTCATTATCTTATTGCTTACCATATTACTTGTTTCCCTTACTATCTCCATCTCCATCATTATCACCACTTCTGCTTTTATTTTTACCTCCACCACTTCCCTCTCCTTCTTTAGAATAAGAGTTTTTATTCTTATTATTTCCTCCACCACCACTCCCACTAGGAGTGTCTTCATTTGAATTGGTCTTAGGGGGTTTAGGATCAGTGTGTCTAGAGCTTGAAGCCACTAGATCAGGCATCAAGATCTTAAGGAATGAGATCTTCCTTGACATCTTTGTGTTTGCAGCCTTAATTTCAAATTTCTTCAATTCTTGTTGTAACTTCTCATTTTCCAATTGCAATCCCAAGATCTTAGGGTTAGGAGGTGTATTTGATGGAGCAAAACTACTCTTAGCATTGTTGGTGGAAGCATTATTGGATGAAGTATTTGTATTTGTATTCATATTGGCATTAGTATTAGGAATGGTTTTCTTGGGTTGATATATGGGTTTCTTCCCATGATCCATAGGTTTGTTAACAATAGTAGAAGGATTAGGAGTTAGTTTAGCAGAGTTAGGAGGAACCTCAGGTGTTGGTTGTTCTTTTAATGCTTCCTTCATCTTTTCAATTCTTTTCCTTCGAGCATCTCTCTCCAATGCTTTCGCCCTAATCCTCTCTTCCTTTTCTTTCAATTGTTTCTCTTGCAACTCCTTTGCCTTCCTCTCTACAAACTCCCTTGCTTTATTTTCCTCCAATTCCTTGAGTCTAATTTATTCTTCCTCTAAAGCTTGCATATCCTTATCTATATCATCTTCATCTTCTAATATAAGATCTGACTAACTAGATTCAAGAGTATAATAAGTATGATTTGTTTCTTCTCTCGAGAGAGAATGGTGTGAAGAAATATTATGGTACTTACCCCTTGGTTTAAAATTACCATCATTAAAAATAGAAATATCTTCAGGGGTGGTTCATTTGCCTCAAATTTTATTATCCTTTTCCCAGAATTCCCACCTTTCTTCTTCTTGTGACATCCCATAATGGCCCTCAATAATTTCATTAGTAGGTAAACCTTGCTCATTGGGATTAGGCATATCAAATCCAAATGCCTACTCATTTACATTTATATTATCAACACTTACATCTAAATTAGAAGGTGTACTAGTAGGATGTTCAATGGACTTACCTACTTCATCATTCTTCTTTATCCAGGAGCCCTTCTTGCTTTTAGGCAGCTGAAATTCTAGCTTTTTCTTTAGATTCTTCTCCATTCTACTACTAGTCCCATACATATTTTTAGACTTCTCTTCATAATTATCCTTCTCTTTCTCTTCTAAAAATTCAAACATTGCACTGGCACAAGAGACTTCAAAGTCACCACCCACAATGTTGGGGAATATAATTTGGGTATACTTTGGAGATGCACTCACAATTTCAAAGAATACTTTGAACATAATGCGGTATGAAAGGGAAAATGGGGCCAAAATTTTATGCATAAAAATGGATTTGACTTGTTGATGAGAATGTAGGAAAATTTTTATTCATACATTGAAGAACAATAAAATACTTGACTCTAACTGTACCAAATCTGACCTAGAGACTTCAGACTAGCAATTTCCCTAGCAGAGTTGCCAATCTATTGGTTATTTTTTAAGAACCAAACTTAATCTCACTAGATTCCTATGAATTTTCCATAATTCAATGATCAACAAAGGTGAGGATTGGACAATGACCAGGTAGAAGCTTGCTAGGCTTCTACCTCTGCACTTCAAGCTCTGTGAGACCTAGGAGGGTAATCTTGACAATGTTTAGATGATGCTCTTGTTCCATTTTATCATGAACATTGTGATAAATAGATACATTCCTATCAACTACAAATGGACAAAATTCTTCAATAATTTGGCTTATCCTTTAGAAAATTACTATCTAAAGCAAGGAATGGGTGATTTTCATGCAACTTTGCAGCAATTTATAATGTGTAGGTAGTTTTCAATAGTCATTTGCTATTTGGTAGGAAAGAATGGCTCAATTGACTTCAAAGACGACCAAATTAATAGAACAGTGCTTTATCCATGGGTGATAAACTCATATTTGTAACAAACTATAATACATTAAAAATTAAACCAAGCATTTAAAGACTATTATTATATTTATTTGCAATAAACAACTCAAGATATATATAACACAAACTACTTAGTAATCCTTATACTCCATCACATAGATCTATGATTTCATTAAAGAATTTAATTAGTTCTTTGAACTAAAGAAGAAACAAAACCATACATTCAACCAAAGAGATTGAAGATAAATAAAAGATCATTGAGTATTTAATTTATAATTTGTGCAACAAAATATATGGGAGAGAAACTGTTCCAAAATTTACAACTTTCATTCATATGCCATTGTTGTCATAAAACTATTATGCCTATTACAAGTTAGAATTCACACCTAAGACTCAGAACTACTCTATTCCTTTGTGCTTGAATTTACAAAATTTCTCTTACACGAGCTCGACTACATAACCATCAAAAGATCCGTGTAATTGGCCTTGAATTCCCATTTATAGAAACATGGAGCAAAAAGCTTTGGGCCAAATTACAAATTTAGTCACATTTTACATTTGACATTCATTTTCATTTCAATTTCAAAACTCCCCAAGTGGTTATATTTGCATCTTTTGATGAGGGGGAAAACATATAAGATAAAAACCCTTTTCACTCGATGAAGAAGATTTACTTGCCTTCCAAAAGACATCTTTCATTGTTGTACCAGCATCAAAACCTCTCATCCACATTAGCCTCTAAGACAAAAACTCTAAACTAGGAGTCTATTTTTGCAATGGTTCATCATCCTCAAAATCAGAGTATGCATGTATCCTTCGTGATTTTTTTGAAACTCAAGAATTTATCTCGCCATCATTAGAGTCTTCTAGACTTGCAATTGTAAGAAGATATTGGGAATATTTTGGATCATCTTGTGCCTTATCACTCATATAATTTTCCTCATATTTGATGGAAACATCAAGTTCCCCCATATAAGAATCATAAGCCTCATGGTCCTTATCCTTCTTCTTTTTCTTCTTAGACTATTATCATCGTTACCATCCCTTTTGTGCCTAGCCAACACGTTTTTCCTGTAGCCATCTTAAGTAATACCCTGGGATTCACCCTCCATCGAAAAAGTTGTCTTCTCTTCCCTTGGCTTCACAGATTTCTTAAGTACATCTAGCTTAGGTGTAGATGTAACATCCTGGGTTTTAGGCCTCTTAACCCTCTTCTATTTGGGTTTCCTCTTTGGTTGGGAGGATGATTCACTAGGTTCATTCATTTTCTTAGTATAACAGATCTAGATTTTACGAATTTTTAATTATAGAAGAGTCTCACTAGTTTATGCTCTCAAAAACAACTTGTAGAACGAAAACCCTCCCAGACCATGCACAATTCTTACCAACTCAATGGAATTTGTAAATGAAAAAACCCTTGCAAACCCTAAGCATCAAAATCTTACAGAACTTTCAACAATTTCCCAAACCAGCTAATTTATGCATAGTTAACACAAAGAGGTGTGGATACCTACTTACTCAAGAAAATTTTCTTTAATGCCTATGCAAATTTTCACCCAAGCTCTTCATGCCTTCTCTAGCTCTAGACCAATTCTTCAACTCTCAATGATTGCAATTGTGAAAGAAAATGGCCAACAATCCTCTTTATGTCAAATGATTGGAGCATCTCTACCATTAATGTTCAAAATAAAGCTCACTCAAGGAACTAACAACCAACCACACAAGTTTGAAACTTGGTCGTTGTTCATGCAATGAGATGGATTGACAAACAATCTATATTGAGTCAACAATGTTTAAAAAAGTTGTCTATAAGCAATTATTTGCTTTTAATCAATCAAAATAAATCATGTGGAAAAGCCTCCAACCTATCCACGGGCTCCACCATCTATTAATCACTGAGGAAAACCCTGTGTGACAACCTCCCTACTTCCTTGTTGGCCTTAACCCACTTGCAACTTTTAGAAGCGGGGAGGCAGGGAAGGGCTCTAATTAAATATCAAGCCTTCAACATGTGCATGTTTTACCATAAGACCAACTTCCCATGCACATAACTGTTGAATCCAACCAACAACCAAGATTAAAAGATCTCACTTGAATTTAAAACACATGTTTTGAAAATCCCATTAGTAGCACAGATTTCATCATTTATACCCCTACGGAGAAAATATTTCATTAATATTTCCCCTTTATAATTTTTCTTTCGTGGCTTAGATGATTCCACATGGCACTCTTGCCTCCCTATTGAGAGATGGGAGGCAGAGGTAGGTCCCCCACAGGATGGTAGGGAGCGGTCAAGATTGACCCATGTCATCCAATATTTGTTGTTGATTCACTTCAAACTGTCGCTTACTAACTTTGAGAGACTTTGGGCCCACCACTATATGAAGACACTTGGCACTCACCCGCTAGCCTGTAAGATTATTTTAATGGGAAATAAAAGTGAACGGGGGTGTGGGGAGTGGTTAGGGTTTGATCCTGCATATCCGATGGCTTGCATAAGATTATTTATTCTTAAGAGAATGATGAAATTATTAAAATTTGAAACCATGACCCAAGATGATATTTCAAGGATTATGAACCCGCATAACATAAGACAATACCTCTAATAAAGTGGTTTGTAACTATCAAAATTTCTAGGATAGAGGGGCTAGTAAACAAGTGGACATAAAGGCATAAGACATGACTTAAATGATGGAGAACTGGTGATAAAAGGTCAGCTATGAAACATAACAATTGCAGAGGATTTGGAGTTAAGATTTTTTGGAAAGGGTTTTAGCAACTCAAAAACCATAAGGCATGATAATAGGTGAAACCCTAAGCCCTAGGACATGAAAATAACCAGATTTTTGCAAAATTTATAAGTGGAACACAAAGCATTTTTAGGGGTTCCACCACAATGATTTCAAACAAAATAATTTCAAGAACCTTCTCTCTAGAGAAGAATATTTCTCATTAAATAAAGGAGACCATTGTAATTCATAAGATGATGTAGATGAATCACTCTTCATGACCTCTATGATCCCTAGACGTTCAAGAAAATCTATCGATGGAGAAGAAGGTGAAGTTGATTTTGAAGGAAAATTTGTCTCTACTCTTGAAGATCTTGATTGTGCAAGGAAACAAAACAAAAGGAAAAATGCCTTGATTGAAGCCAAAATAAGAGAATGTAAAAGCTTGAGAAGGAGATCTTGTCACTCAAAAAGGAGTTGGAGAAAGCTATGTTCGAAGGTCAAAAATTTGATACCAGACCTAAAGAAATATCTCATCATGCAAGTAGATCCTTTGCAAATAGGTTTAGTCCAGCATTTTTTTGTTATTGTTTCATTTGTAATAAGTATGGACATAAAGCTATAGAGTGCAAATCTGAAATGAATGAAAGAAATTTTTTTATTAGAAATTCTCTTTCTCCTCTAGTAGATGTTAATGTGACATGTTAGATCTACAAAAATATTGGGCATACAATAAAATTTTGTAAAAGTGATTTTTCAAAATAAAAAATTTAAAATGTAGATTATGCTAAGCAAGTCAAGGAATCAAGCAAAGAAAATTTAACAAAATTTCAGACAACATTTCATGCTTAGGGACAATCAAATATCTAGATAATTGATAGTGGGTTCTCAAGTCACATGACTGGTGACAAAAGAAAGTTCATCAAGTTGGTTAAATGGGATGACAGTTTAGTAAAGTTTGGAGATAACTCATTAGTAAATATTTTTGGAAAATGAACTATAAAAATTGATGGAAAGTCTAAGACTAAAGATGTTTTCTATGTTGAAGGTCTCAAGCGCAATCTTCTTAGTGCAAGTTAGATGTGAAACAAAGGATATAGTCTCTTATTTAATGAGCAAGGGTGTGAATTTAGGAAAACAAAGTCTAGAAGATTAGTGGCAGAAGGTTCAAGAACTAAATGGAACCTATACAACCTTAAGGGTGTGAATGGAAGAAGTCCTCTGGGACAAATAAATGAATGTTGGTTGTGGTATAAAATGATGGGACACATCAACTTTGATAACCTTGTAAATATCACATCTATGTATGGAGTGAGAGACATGCCAAGGATTGTCAAGCCTACAAGTACCATGTGCAGAGAATGTTAGATTGGGAAGCATACAAGGATAAGGTTCAAAAATAAGGAGTATTCTACTACTAGACCTATGGATCCAATTCATATGGATCTATGTAGACCTATGAGAACAAGGCGTCTTCAAAGTGAAAGGTATTTCATGTTACTTATTGATGATTTCTCTAGAATGACGGGTTACATTCTTAAAAGAAAAATCAGAAGCCTTAAGTAGATTTAAGATCTTTAAATGAATGGTTGAGAATGAAATGAATGCTAGAATCAAGTGTTTGAGGTCAAATAGAGGTGGTGAATTCACATCATGTGAGTTTTAAGAATTTTGTGAAGAACATGGGATAAAGAGACATTATTTTGTTTCTAGAAATCCTCAATAGAATGGAGTAGTGGAAAGGATGAATAAAATTGTTCAAGAGGTGGCCAAAAATATGTCGAATGAAGCTAAATTGCTTGATTTGTATTGGAAGGAAGAAATTCATATTGTTTTCTATATCCTTAATAGAGGTCAGATAAGGGTGGATAGCACCAAAACTCCCTATGAGCTTTAGCATGGGAGACCAACTACTATCAAATATTTCATAATATTTGAAAGCAAATGCTTCATCAAGAGAGATGAAGAAGGATTGGGAAAGTTTGATTCAAGATCAGATGAAGGAATATTTCTTGGGTATTTAACCAGAAGCAAAGCCTATAAATGCTACAATAAAATATTGAGGAAGGTAGTTGAAATTGCAAATGTTAGAGTGGATGAAGATTTCATCATAATAAACATGAGCAAGAAGACTAAACATGGATTGTTGAATCTACCTAAATATAGGAAGAAAAAGAAGTTGTTGAAAAGGAGGAAGCTTAAGAAAAAGTACCCAATACTCCTACCAAGTATGTTCATAGGGATAATACATAAGATCAAATCATTGGAGACAAGAATGAAGAAGTGAAAACAAGAAGAAGGTTTGTAAAATCAAATGAAAAGGTGAACTTTTCTTAGTTATCAAGAATTGAGCCAAAGACTTTTGCTGATGCCATCAAAGATGAAGGATGGATTCAAGCTATGGAAGAAGAGCTCAATCAAATTGAAAATAATTAGACTTGGGAAATGGTTTAAAGGCCTATAGAAAAGAATGTAATAGGAAAAAAGTGGGTATTCAAGAACAAATTGAATGAAGATGGAGAAGTTGTGAGAAACAAAGAAAGACTAGTATGCAAATGATATTCACAAGTGAATTTGAATAAACATTTTCTCAGGTGGCAAGAATGGAGGCCATCAAAAAATTTCTTGCATTTTTTGTTCACAAGAACTTCAAAGTTTATTAGATGGATGTGAAACCTTCCTTCCTAAATGGTGAATTAGAAGATGAGGTATACATAGAATAGTCTAATGGATTTTAGCTATCAACATATCCAAAAATGGTCTACAAACTTAAGAAGGCTTTGTATGGTCTCAAGCAAGCCCTCAGGGCTTCGTATGCAAGGTTGGAAAAGTACCTATTTCAGCAAGGATTCAAGAAAGGAACCACATATACCAATTTGCACATCAAAGTAGAGGATGAAAGGATTATAATTATTGTGGTATACGTTGATGATACAATATTTGGAGGTAATGATGAAATATGTAAGAATTTTGCTATGGAAATGCCTATGCTAGGTGAGTTGTCATTCTTTCTTGGAAGTTACAAATTTCACAGTTAGATAATGGCATTTTTATCTCTCAAGCAAAGTATGTTAAGGAAATGCTAAAGAAGTTTGATATGACGATTGTAAACCAATGAGTACTCCAAAGGTAACTATAGATACCCGAAATTGTCATGACCTATGAACAACACTTTTTGACTAAAATGATTAAATAGTGCATTATTATTTAATTATTATCATTCTTCGTATTCTACTATTATTTAAGTAATTTAACATTATTTAATTAATTCATCCTCAATCATCATTTTCAACTAATTAAATAAACCTTATTTATTTAATAAGTCTTGATTATTCTCATTCTCCCTAACCAATTAAATAAATCTTATTTATTTAATAATGTCCTAATAAAACATTATTCTTCTAGATTAATTAAATAAAACTTATTTATTTAATTATGTCACTAACTTTACCTATTCTTCTCTTTTAATTAAATAGTTATCATTAATTATTTAATTAACATCAAACACCCTTTTCGTATTAATTAATTGCTCCAAATAATTTAATTAAACCATTTTTCCACTTTTAGATTAAATAATTAAATTAATTATTTAATTCTCCAATATTCACTCAACATGATCAATTAATAAATAAATCTTTATTTATTAATTTGATTACATCTTGCATGTTCCTCTCAAAATTAATTAGTTTAATTAATTAATTATCCTCACACACTTTGATTGATCAAATCATATCCACTAATTATTCAATTTAATTTTCCGACTGATCATCATGTCCATTGAGTATTCCAATTCCACTAACTAATATATCCCTTTCCACCAATGATTCCAATTCCACTAATTATTCAATCCAATCCCACTAATTATCCAATCAATTCCCTTGATTGGATTAATCGAGTCAATTAATTACTTAATCTATTTCATGTCAACATACATTGACCATTGATCTTGATCTCTAATCTTTGCATCCAAATCGTTCATTTGAAATAAGCATTTCTATAAAAGAAGCCTTCTTCCCATGTTTTTGGCTAACCATGAATTCTTGATATTTTCCATTCTTCATCATTCAACAGTGTTCTTGAGCTTGAAGCATATAAGCACATACAAAATCTGAGAGCCTCATCCAAGGAGACAAATGGAGAGAGACAATGAAGGTGAATCAAAAATAGCTTGGAAAGGGAGGTGAATTGGTATCATTTACTTTCATTTCTATGTTTTCTTTCATTCTTCATTGAATAGATTTGATTTGAGATTAGAATTTAAATTCCTAAGTTTAGTGGTTGCTTAGATTATATTCATGCTTGATGTTGATAGAAACCTCATTTTTTGATCTTACCAATGGTGAACCTAATGTGAAACAATGTGTTTTTTAAAATTTGTACTGGTTTTTAGAAAATTGTGAAATTACAAGAAATATGACATAATCATGGATTTTTGTGATGCACTCAAATGACATAATACTACAGTCACAATCCCATATGACACAGTTGCTAAAAAAAACATCGCATGTGAATATCTTTGTTCCACAATCACTACTGTTTTAAATTCTCTATTGCAAGTTTCTAGCAAAGTGATGCATATACCATGATTTTTTGATAGTGCATCGTATTCAGTGCAACACAACTGCATTTCCCAAAACCGCAATTGAATGGTGAAAAAAACATAAAAGTGGTATATTAATTTTTTGTTCATGTCTTGTTCTTTGCAAAAGTAGGGTAATATTTTGGGTTACTAATATCATTGTTTGTAGCTTGTGGCAAAGTAGAGGATTAGCACTCAATTTATTTTTGGTGCTTTAAAAAGAACTCATTTCCCTTTGGTGCTTTAAAATAAATAATACAACTCGAATCTTTCACTTGGGTTTTAAAATAACAAAGAAAACTCACACTTTGATTTGAATGTTTTAAAATGGATGTGAATGCCTCACATTTTATTTTGGTGCATCTAAAAAGAACAAGAAGAAATTGCCATTGTTTTCTTGGTTAAAATTTGCAGTGTGTCAAAACATGCCATTCTTATTTGGGTATTAAAAAGAATTGACAACTCACACCTTGTTTGGGTTTTAAAAAAGAACCATTTGATTTTCATGATTGGTATGCTTGAACATAGAGACATCTTGCATACATATCCTCTCCCCTTGCATCATTCGACAATCCTGCGTGAAGAGAAATATCAAGACATCCAAGTCATCCTTTTTTATATATTAGAGGGGCCTACTTTAAAATGCATCCCGCAATGGAGAACTCAAGGCGGCCCTAAAACACATCTACTAACAAGCTATATAACGTATGCTTAAACAAAAGTAAGTAGCATAAATCTAGTGAAGTTATACCTTGTGTGTCTACTCTCATGCAATCATATGGGATACTTAGGGGAAACTAGAGACTTTGGTGTCTCATGTCTAAAGTATACCATTGGTGTCCATGATTTCATTACATACCTTTGTCTCTAGAGGCCAATCCAAGTTTTCTGAAACATTTCATCTTAGTAGTGCATGGGAAGTGAACCATTCCCAAAAGTTTCTTACCACATTTGGTCTATGGTTGAGGCATCAAGCTTAAGGGTTCATTCTCTTGCAAATGCCAAGAGTACCAAGGTGGTACATGACCTTGGTATGTCCTTTTCTACCCCTCCATTAGAAATAGATTGCATCACTCGGGGGTGGCGTAAGCCTCCTGAGAAGAAACGTACCTTTACTCCTTAAGGTTGTAATTGACAGATATATTGTTTGAACTAAACTATAAGCTTTATGGAAGGAAGCTTGTGCAATATCCCCTTTACTATTGAGTCGGTTAAAATTCATTAAATCACTTCTCAAATCAACTATTTTATGTGTTTTTATTGTTGATCCAAACTTTGAAATAAAAATAAATAAAAAAGATCAGGATTCCTAGAGTCTATTTTGCACAACAAATGAGTATTTGTGTTGCAGAATAGTGTGATGCATTTGTTGGTTTGTGCAACACATTCATTGAGTAATACACTGCAGCTTTGTTAGTTGACATTTTCCTTATAATAAATAAAATTGTAAACCGTAACTGCTATGTGACACAAGTGAAGAAAGATGCAATGTATCTGTAACTGACTAAACCACAGTCACAAGCTCTCACACTGTAGTCAAAAAAATTGAGAAACACCACATTTTTTACTTAGAATGTTGAATTTTCTTGGTAAAGAAAATAGAGTGAAAATTCACAGATTTCAAATAATCAAACTTGTTTACTAGAAAAATCAAAAAATAATTAGTCATTATTTCTTGCACTTTCAACACCCTTAGCTCTCTTTTTTAGATTTTTAGGTTTTGATCACTTCATCATTTAGCATCATTTTTCATAAATTCCTTAGAACATATTGTCATTAGAATATTACAAAATTGAAGATATGCAAGCAAGTTAGAAGGTAAAAGACTAGGTTGGTCATTTAGAAAGATCCCAAAAACCTCACATTTTATGTCATCATTATCGAAACAAAATTTACTTTTCAACTCATAAGTCTAGTTGTCAAAACATTTTTTCAAGCTTCTTTGAGAAAAATAGGGTCCCAACTCATTAGTCTAGTTGAGGAATCTATTTTATCAAAAATCCAACATCATTCCACTTGGAGGTTTTTATATTTTTTATGTGGTCACAATAGTCTGGAGATCATAACTCTAAGTTTTTTCATCTTACGGCTCTTAGGCATAAGTCATCTAATCATATTTCCTCTATTAGAGTTGATGGTTTGCTATTGGAAGAGGAGGAGGAAATTAGAAGAGCGACATCTAGGTTTTTTTATTAGCTCTTGAAGGATGGTCTGGTTTGGGATCAAAGGACTGTGGATGCTTTTCTAGAAGTTATTCCTAGAATGGTGACAGAGAATTTGAAGAAGGAGTTGATGGCTATTCCATCAGCCTTGGAAGTCAAAGAGGCAGTTTTCTCTTTTGAAGGAAATAAGGCCCTTGGCCATGATGGATTTCCTTTTATGTTCTTCCAATCATGTTGGGAAATTGTCTCTAAAGATGTCATTAATGCTACTAAGGAGTTTTTTGGCTCAATAAATCTCCTTAAAGAACTTAATGTGACTTTCATTGTTTTGATTCCTAAATCTTCGGATTCTAAGTCATTTGGTGAGTTTCACTTGATCAGCCTTTGTAATTATTTTTATAAAATTCTCTCGAAAGTGCTTGCTACTAGACTACAAAAATGCTTGTCGTTACTGATTTCTAAGTACCAAAGTGGTTTTGTCAAGGGTCGTTAGATCCTTGATTCTATTATTAATGTTTCTAAAAATCTTGGTTTCTTTCTAAAGTTGGACCTTCTCAAAGTTTATGATAGAGTGATTTGGAGGTTTCTTTTGAATGTTTTGGATCGGTTTGGTTTCTACAAGAAGTTCCTCCAATTGGTTGAGTAGCTTATCTCTTCTCTCTTGTTTGTTGTCTTGGGGAATGGTTCTCCTCCATTCTTCAAGAGTTTGTGTGGGCTAAGGCAGGGTGACCCCATCTCGTCACTTCTTTTCATCCTGATGGCAGAGGCTTTGGGTCATAATATTCAAAAAGTGCTTCAAGCAAGGGTCTATGGGTCTTTCTCCATCCTCTAGATGTAACCTAATTACTCACCAACAATTCATTGATGACACTATTATAATGGGTTCATCCTCTGTTAAGGAGGTTAGAGCTGTTAAGTGGTTATTGGAAAACTATGAGAAGGCTTCTAGTTAGAGGATCAATCTTCCTAAAAGTCATATATTCTTCCTTAACACTCCTAAAGCTTTGTAGGATAAGCTTGCTAGAATTTTGTCGTGCAACAAAAGTGAGTTCTCGTCTTCTTATCTTGGGATCCCTTTGTGTATCTCCAAGATTTTGGATTCCTTTTTGTTGGGATTGCTGAATAAATTTAGTAGGAAGTTAGTTGGCTGGAAAGGCGCACTCCTCAATTAGGCAGGTAAAATTTAGCTTATTTCTTCCTCTCTCCAAAACCTGCCCCTGTATGCAATGAGTCTCTTCAAAGTCTCTGTTAAGTTTGAGGATAAAATGGAACAGATTATGAGAATTTTTTTTGGTCGGGGGTTGAGTCTAAAGATAGAATTCCCCTTGTGGCCTGGGATTCGATTTGCAGAGTGAAGAAGTGGGGAGGTCTGGGTATCAAAAATCTTAAGTCCTTTAATAAGGCTCTTTTGTCGAAGAATGTATGGAGGCTTCTGAATGGTGATGTTGGGTGGACCTCTTTAGTGGGTAACGAGTACTTGTATGGTCTAGAGATACCCTAGAACTTGCTATCTTCTGAGGAGATTCCCTCTGGTTCATGTTTTTGGAGGAATATCATGCTTTGCAGAGACCTTATTGTTAGAAGCATTAAATGGTTGTTGGGTGATGGTTCTAATATTTTTTTCTAAGAATATGTTTGGTGTGGGGCCTTCCCTCTTATTTTTCTTCCTTGGGTGCCCCCTATTTTCCCCTTGTGTAAGTGCTTCTTTGGGGTCAAGGTGGCTAATTACCTTGTTGATGGGGAGTGGAAGAATTTTGAATTGTGGGACCCATCTCTAAAGGTTCTGAAGGATTTCTTATGTAAGGTCTAGATCCCTTCTTTCCTGAGACCGGATAGAATCATCTAGGCCCCTTGTTCTAGTGGCAATTTTTTTGTGGAATCTGCTCTCTGAATCTCTTTGGAAGCACCCCCTTATCCTCCTTTCTGGGGGAAGCTGTGGAATAAGAATTTGATTCCCAAAATCAATGTTTTCTTTTGGTTGCCTATGCAAAGTAAAGTTCTTATGCAAGACAACCTCTGCAAGAGGGGGTTTGCAATTTTGAATAGATTTGTTCTGTGTGAAGCTAGTAGCGAGGATTCCTATCATATTCTCCTTGAATGTGATTACTCTTATTCTCTCTAGAGTAAATTTCTCAGACTATGGGACATTGGTTGGGCTTTTCTAGATTCTCTTGCTAAGTTTTTTGACCAATGGTCTTGCCCCTCATCCTCTTCCATTTTGAGGTGGCTATGGGATCTCATGGCTCTGCACATTACTTGAGGATTATGGAAAGAGAGAAATAACAAAAAATTTCAAGAGACCAAGCTTAAGGTTGATAGTCCTTTTATCAATATTTGTCAAGCCATTCTTGAGAATTTTTCTTTGATTCATTTTGATTCTCCTCATTATCTCGCATTGACTTTCCTGGTTGGTTATGAGCTATTGGTGACCTCTAATTAGAAGATAAGTTCAATTTCTATTGTGAATTGCAAGCCAATCTCAATTGCTAGATTGAACACTAGATGGAAGCCTCCTCCTTTGGGTTGGGTTAAGGTTAACTTTGATGGGGCAGCGAAGGAGAATCTTGGACTTGCTAGATGTGGGGGGTGTTAACAAATGATATTGTCAAACTCCTTGGCATGATGGAACTCCCATTGGGTACTCAGAGCAATCATTGCGTGGAGGCAGAGGCTGTGTTCATAAGTGTTAAGTATGCCATCATCAAAGGGTACTCCAAACTTTTGGTGGAAGGTGATTCCATGAACATCATAAATTGTCTGCATGGCACTCATCCTCTGAGCCAAAATGTCGACCATCTTATCAAGGATATGATAATTATGTTGCAATCTTGTGATGAGAGCCAAGTCTCTCATGTTTATCGAGAAGGAAACTTGTTGGTAGATTTTTTTTCCAATGAGGTTGTCAACCTAAATGATTTTTTTTCATGGGAGGAGGGATTGATCCTTCCCAAGAAACCTAGGATCTTATTAAGGAATGATGGCACAGGATGAGGTGTGGAGAAATTTAAGGCCTAGTACCTACCTTTAGTTTGCACGCTTTGTGGGTAGTTTTTGGCTCTCTAGTCTTGAGTTGAGTTGTTTTTGCAAGGGTCCTATGAATTTTGTGTTGGTTGTAATGGGTGGCAATAGGAGTCAAATTGAGCCACACTCTTGTGGTGACATTCGAAGAAAGAAGAAACTCTGGAGTATTTTGAGCCATGGGAATTTCACTCCATTCTTGGAGATATTGCATGGGCATGACCCTAATTCCTCAGTGCAATTTGTCTCTTTCTGGCATAATCATAAGTTAAAGATTAAAGGTTTGGAAGTGGAGGTCAATGAGGACTTGATTG
The DNA here is from genome assembly GCA_007258455.2 of Sequoia sempervirens. NCBI lineage: Eukaryota > Viridiplantae > Streptophyta > Pinopsida > Cupressales > Cupressaceae > Sequoia > Sequoia sempervirens. The sequence goes on from VDFB02058242.1 coordinate 102,540,549, forward strand.
CCACTATCATAGGAATGTCGATTGTGGGTAGGAGGTTTTTTAAGGATAAAAAAAGCAACGAAGAAGCAATGGTTCAGTTTTTCAAAGATGATGAGAGGAAGTAGTTAATCAAACTGGAGAGCTAGGGTTATGAGAGAAATAACCTCAAGAAAATTTGGGTGATTTTTGTGGAGGTCCTGATATGTTACGTGACCTTGGAAGGGAGGTTTAGGGCTATTCTTGGTCAACATCTCATGCTCCTCAACCATTTTTGACATGATTTGTTCATTTCATTTCCTTTTTTCTTGTTATCTTCTTTGGAGGTCTCAATATATGTGCATCTAAAGAATTGGAGGACCCCTGTCCTCCATGAAGGGCTTATACTTCTTATTATGGAGCATGTCAAGGCTCTCATTCCAACTCTGGCCATCAAGGGAAAGGAAAAAAAAATTAATGATCTTTTTGGGTCGTCAGGTTTGGATTCCCCTTTGGAAGAGCAGGATGCTTCCCTTGTGGTTGTGGCTATGTCTTTGAAGAAGAGGAAGGTGGATAGTGCTAAGTGTAATAGGTTGCCTAAGTGGCTGGTCCTTTCTAAGAGTGAGGACACAGAGGTGGGATCGGGTGATTCTTCCCCCAAGTGTGTGGAGGTGGCTATAGGTAAATTTTTTGTTGGTGGTGGTTCGGAGGTGGGGACACAGGGTAATGTTGAGGGTTTGGTTGATAAACAGAGGAGGCTATCGAAGATAATTTCCAATTTAAAGAACAAGGCTTTTGAGGTTCTGACCAAGGACCCTAGCGTGGCTAGTGAGGAAAAGGATGTTGGTGAAAATATGGTGGCCAATGAGGATTCTCCTATGCAAGACCTACCCAAGGAGGAATAGGACGAGGAAATTAGGGGTCTGGATGAGGAGAATATGGAGAAGAGCAAATCCAAACAGGATCCTTTGAAGGTAAATCCTCTTTTTGAGTACTTTTCTTACCTTGATGATGATGCTACTTCCATGTTTGATTTACTTGATATGGCTAGGGTTGGGGCCACTAGTACCTTTAAATTGGCTAAGTGGACTCTTCGGGAGTTCAATAAAATTGATATTAAAATTAGAGGCTTAAAAGAGAATATGAATAATGTTCCAAAAGGTTTTGTGTTGGACATTCTTATAGATAGAATAGTGGACCTTGAGGGTTCTTATTATGAATTTAAGTCTCTGTGTGAGGATAGATTGGCCACTTTGGATGCTAAGGTTTTAGGCATAAATATAGACATCAAGAAGTTAATGCGAGTGTGCCATATCTCGGTCAAGAATAGTGCAAACTCCCTGCAAGTCTTGTTCAGGAAAATTAGCGAGCTCGGGGAGGATCAAGTTTACTTCTCTGAGCTTATGGAGAAAGAGCATGTGGCCAAGGGCAAGGGGAAAAAAGCTGCTAAGGATGACGATAAAGGTCTTGTTGGCAAAGGGTTGGTTGATTGGAAGAAAGCTTTTGATGCCGAGAAGAAAGAGCTATTGGACATGGTTGATAGGCATAGGAACCAACAGATTGAGGTCTCCAACACTCTGGGTGGCATGAATTAGTGTGTGGTCTTTTCTTTCTTTCTTTCTATTTCCTACTGGGGGTTGGTTTCTTTTTGGTTGTTTTGTTTTTGTGGAGTTTTTGGGTGCTGATGGTGATTTTTTGTCTTACTTCTAGTTAAGCACCCACCCGTTTGTGTTTTTTGGTTGTTGGGTTGTTGCTGGTGGACCTTTGAATATTTTCCCTAGTAGAATTTTGTATCCTCAGTTGTAAAGGGTTTGGGATCCCTTCAAAACTAGTTTTTCCCTCTAATTAAAACTATGAAACTTGTCAAAATATTGTATTTTATAAGGTCATAGATCAAAGTAACACCAAATCCTTTTGCATTTAGTCAAAATATTTGTCAAGAAAAAAATCACAAAAACATAGTCTTGCATCATTTCCAAAAAACCAAAAAACCTCACAAAAATAGAAAGGTACCAAAAACATAAAATAGGCTCATTTTAGGTGCATTCATATCACAAAGAATCAAACAAACTGTAGACACATAAAAATGACCTAGGCCTGCAAGCTCTATTGTCACCATATTTTCTTCTTGACATAATTGAAATATTTATGTCCTGGGTCCATTTTCAACTATTAATTAAATAATTTTTAATTATTTAATTAATTCATGTCTTTATTCCTCTTGATTATTTAAATAAATAAATCCCATTTATTTATTTAAATACATCACTAATTGTCTAAAGTTTTTCCATAATTAAATAAATTTCATAAAATTTATTTAATTATCCTTGTCCATTAATTCCTCTTGATTATTTAAATAGATAAATTTTATTTATTTATTTAAATATGTCATTAATTCTTAAAAGTATTCTTATAATTAAATAAATTCTTTAATTTATTTAATTATTGTCCACCTTGGCATTTTCCCAATTTTAAATAAAATCATTTATTTAAAATGGTCCCACTTTCTAATTTTCCCTCTTTTAGTAAATAATTCAAATTAATTATTTACCGTCACATGACCCCACCTTTTGAATTAAATTTTAATTCAAAATAGCATTTTTCCTCCATAAATCAAGTAATTTCTAATATTATTTGATTTTCTAGCTCTCTTTTTCTGTGCCATTCTTATCTCCTTGTCACATGCATTGTCAACCCTTGATTTGATTTTATCAAATTGAATCTTGTTCACTCATTTCAAATTTGACCTAATGTTACCCTAACCATAATTGTGGGTTGTCATATTGAATCTTTTCCATTGATTCTAGGGCACTTGTCAATCTTCAATCTTGTCCATTCATTCAAAATTGCATTTTCTATAAAATGGCAATTTTGGTCTCATTTGATCATCTCATGCAATGTTGTTTTAGGCATATCTCATATCTCTTGCAATATTGTCATCTTAGCTCTTGTCTTAGGCATATGTCATCTCTCATTTGGAATTTTGGCATACTTTAGTCATATTTTAGAGTTGCTTCCTAATTGCATAGTTGCATATTATTGCATTTTGTCATCAAATCCTTCAACATTTGCTTTGGTCTTGGCATTGTCGCATATTGCTCACAAAAAAGCTGAGGTCAAACTACATATTGCAACACATAGAGGTGTAATGGAGGTCAATCATGGAGGTTGAAGACTCAAGGTGATATCTCTCTTTGTTTTTCATGTTTTCCTCCTTTGTGCTTCATTATTACTTTGGGTTTTGATTTACTTAGCTACTAATGTGCTAACCTAAAATTTCCCATAGTTACACAAACATAGAAAAAATGAGGCAAAATTTAAAAAAACATCACTTTAATGGTTCTTACATGATCCCAAATCAAGAGGAAAAACATGGATTCATCTTCCCATCCTTTGTACAACCCCACTAGTGATATGAACTTAGGAGAAAATTTTGGTGGTCACTTCAATTCACAAAATCAAAACTCTAGCCTTCTTCATGACTACACTATAGAGGAAATAAATGACAATCTCACACAAGAAGAAATTGAGACTACCTCTCAAGACCCTAGGATCTTGAGGATTATTGATGAAATGGTCAAAGTAGACCCAAATAAGTACTTCTTGTCATTGGCACAACATGGAGCCAAGATCCCCTCTTACTTCGATGTGTCCATAGTCACTGAGGAATTGCCAAACATAGCATCAAAAGGGTTAGAAAAACTACCATCATTAGCACCTAGTGCTACACCTCCCATATCACAGTGGAATATAGGCATACTGCCTACAAAAACAACACACACAACATCCATTGGGAACATTACACCTTCACTCATGAAATCCATGGAAAACCCATTTTCCTCTATATCCACCACTGTAGCACCAACCTATACCACGGTTGTAGCCCCAAAAAACACTCTTATGAATACACCCAACAAAATTCAGAAGACAAATCCATCACTTATAGGACCACAAGTGGAAACCACCTCCACTACTCAAAACATAAATACACAACCGATGAGGACTCTATCCTTTTTTCGTATAGGTCCCACTTTCATTCTACCACAATAGCAATCCAAAAATCTAGGTTTGCAGCCAAAATTTGAGTTTAATCAACCCTCACCTCCATAGTAACCCAACAATCTAGGTTTGCAATCAAAATTTTGGTTTAATCAACCCTCACCTCCACAACAACCCAATAATCTAATTTTTTCCTTGTCATTTGGATTTCAACAACCCCCTCACATACACATCAACCACAAAGTTATGGTTTTGGGTATACATTTGCATTCAACAATCTCTCACCTTCACCACATTTAAATCATCTTGGTTTACAAACCTCGTTTTGGTTTTCTCAAAACCCAATGTAGCAACCAGACTATCTCGTTCTACATACACAACTAGTGTTAACAAACCTAACTATCTTGGTACCTCATTCACAGCTAGTGTCAATGTTCCTCCACCATCCTTTTCATTCACTCAAAACCCCAAATAAACCTCACCATCTAACCATCAAAATCCACCCATGTATCAAATTCAAAACATACATGGATCCAATCCACTACATAACACAAACACATTTGGGAACCCATCACAAGGTTCGTCTTAGTACATCACACCCACTATCATTCTAACAACCACATCGCCTATGGACTTAATGGCACAATAGTTACAATCATTACAAAACCAAATTTCAAATATCCATGTAACTGGTAATTGAAAAACATATTTGGTAGAATACTTGTTTCCTTATCCCTTTGATAGGAGCATTCATATACCTCCCTTTCCTACAAATTTCATCATTCCCAAATACGACAAATACAAAGGAAAGGGAGACCTTTTTGAACACATACAGGAATTCCACACTATATGATTAGATGTGGCACATGAGCATACTTACCTCGTGAGGCTATTTCAACAAAGTTTGGGAGGGTAAGCCCTTGACTGGTTTGCACACTTACCATCTAGAATACAAAAATGGGGTGAACTAATGGACAAGTTCATTGCACATTTTCCATATAATATATCAACCAACATTGACATTACCCATCTATGTGCCTAAAATCAAGAAGATGACAAGACCTTCTCGTCATATTTACAAAGATGGTGAAGTCTAGCTAATAAATGTGCATGTGACATACTAGAAAAGTAACTAGTCCAAATTTTTGTAAGAAACCTCAACAAGAAGGTAATGTTTTGCTTACAAATCCATTGCTCTAGCACATTTGAAGAAGTAATACAAAATGTGATGTCCATCAAAAAATCCCTTATCACCAAAGGGCTTGTCAAAAATTTTAAGGACAATACACGTTCTTCTAATTCTAAAGTGAATGAGAACAAATTTTGGTCACAAATTAAGAACATGACAAATTATGGTGTAGTAGATGTGAACTTCATCAATAAACCTCATCTTGTGTTAAATTTGAAAGGACCCACAGTGATGAACACCACCAAAACACCATAGAATAAGGAACCAACTACTAATGCACACAAAAACAATGCACCATGAGGTCCACCTAAGGCCCCTCCACCCAAGTGAAAGTATACTCCTTTGGGGGAGCCAATTGAGGTAGTTTTAAAGAAATTGTTGAAAAATAAAATTATCCAATTACCAGAAGTCAGACATTGTGAGCCAGGGCCATTCAAACCAACCTAGTGGAATGACAATGACTTTTGTGAGTACCACAAAATAAAAAGACACAAGTCCTCCTCCTGCTTCCAACAAAAAAATATTATACAAAATATCATAGAGCAGGGAGATATACAAGTTGAAAACCAACAAAAATCATTAAACAAAGAGCATATGATCTTCAAGGACCCTCTACAAAACCATGGAAAGGGAAAAGCCTCAAGTTCTAAAATAGGTGAAAAGGCAGAGGCAAATTACACTAGTGTCACTTATGAGTACACAATGAACAAAATTCCTTCCTCTCAAAGATGATCCATGTCCATACCCACCAAATACGACAATTTTGAATGTCCCATCACATTCATGAGAAGGGATATTCCCATACAAAACCCTGACCATATTGATGCCCTCCATATCAAAGATTTTATCAAGAAGCATTGAATCAAACAAGTCTTGATAGATGGAGGATCAGGGATAAATATATGTAGTTCAAGCCTTATCAAAAGGTTGGGATATTCAGAATGACACTATTGATCATAGCTTAGAAATAACGATTAAAGCATATGACGATGTTGAATGAGAATTTATTGGCACCATCATATTGTTGCTACAAGTGGGACCCATTAAAAAGGAGACCATTTTTCAAGTCATAGACATAGGTACCCCATATAACATTCTCCTCGGGCATCCATGGATCCATTCCATGCAAGCTATGCCATCCACTCTACACCAATGCATCAAGTTCCAATACAAAAGAATAGTGGTGACCATACTGGTAGACCCAAGTCCTTATATGCCCCATTGACCATCTCCAAGACACCCTAGCCTCCCAGAGTATTGCCTTGCTAACACCTCCATCCCACTTTCTTATGCAACAATCAATCCTTAAAATTCACATACTATGTCTCCTATAACCTAAGTTAATGCTATAAGCTTTGGAACCAACAAATATGAGTTAGCAGCATACCTTCTAGAAGTGGAACCTCTACCACCCACAAACCAATAATTTGATATCTAGGATAATCCCATGCTTTGGTGGGACATCTATGATGATAAAATAATTCAAAGTGATTCCATGGGGGAAATCCATGAACATCCTCCCTCATTCCCAAACCATATACCCTCTAGTTTGTTGCATGAACTATCAACATTCTCTCTAGATAAAGTATCAGTAAATACCAAACAAGATGGTTTCGAGGAATGTGCTAATGACATCACCCTTCCCATACAAAAATCAATTGCAGTCTCCACACCATTGAATCCATATAAATACATTTATTTCCCAAACTTGGATCAATAAGTGTCTACAAAAAAGAATAAGGCTCAAGATCAAAATATAAGACTAAAAAATCCTTTATCAAAAAATGATATAAGGCCAAAGCAAAAGAGAAAATATCAAGCAAAGCCCTTAAAGAAAAATCAAATGAAAAAATGCTTGGGAAAACAAAAACTAAAAGAAAAAAAGAAAGAATAAACAAGTATTTAGCTTCAATTGTGTCTTTAACCCTACAATAATTGGGGGCATATCTAAAAGGAGACCTTCACAATACACGCTTTTTGATCCAACATTTATATCCATTTCACTACTCCATAATCCATATAATCTAGCAGATCCCCCTATGTTCATAAATCTGCAATCTCATAAATAATCAATTGGAAATGTCATACAACCTATCCTCGATGATGAATCCTCAAAATTCTCAATAAACCATATCCAATCCACATCAGACAATAATGTGTCTACCATCACCATAAACCTTAAGAATCTTGATTGTGCAATTACCACTAGGTGAGTCAAGGTGACTCTACAAGGAGCCCCTTCCAAACCTCGACTGACATGTGAGTATAACTTACTTGACCATCTAGCAAAAACTCCCACTCAGATCTTGATCTTTGAGTTACTACGTACCTCTCTGAAGCATAGGGCTATTTTGGATAAAGCATTATAGGAGTCATCCATACCCTCTACTATAAATGTGAACCAATTTCATCCCATTGTAGGTCCCTAGCTACCAACCACTATATGATTTTTAGTGAGAAAGACTATACTTTAGAAAAAGCCAATCATAATGAGCCACTACATCTCAAATTTTTCATCAATAAACACAAAATCAAATGAGTACTAATAGATGGTGGAGTAGCGAGAAAGATCGTACTTTAGAAAAACCCAATCATAATCAGCCACTTCATCTCAAAGTTTTCATCAATAAACACAAAATGAAATGAGTACTGATAGATGGTGGATTAGGGATGAATATATCCACTTTGAAACTAGTAACCACCATGGGATTTTCAAAGGCTTGTGTAGATGAGTCCAAAAGAATCATCATAGAAGGGTACGATGACACAAAACACTCTTTTGAGGGTGTCATCATTCTTCCAATCAGAGTGGGTCCTACCATGCAAGATACAGTGTGTCAAGTTCTGGATCTAGAACTATCATATAACCTCTTGCTTGGATGCCCATGGATTCATGTCATGAGCGTTCTCCCATCTATATATTACTAGTGTTTATAATTTCCATTCAATGGGGAAGAAATTACCATTTCCAATGATCCCAACCCATTCCAATACTGTAATAACCTAAGAGGTATCCCATAATTTCATGTATCATGCCATAGAGAAGGCTCACCATCTACTTCCACCTCAAAATATGTTGACCCTACCTCTTTGTCTAAATCTTCAAACATACCCAAGAAATTGCCTAAAGGCAAGATCTAGATCTAGGACAATGGATGTGGAGAGTATAACATGGAAATTTTGTTCTACATGGGAAGATTGCTAGCTGGGTAAAAGCATAAAGTTTTGTCACACTTTTTAAAGGAAACGACCAACACTAATCCAACTTTTAAACTTGAATCACTAAAAAATGGCATATATGTTTTGAATTTTGAAATGATGTAAACTAATAAAATATTTCTTTTTTAGTATATTTTATGCTTGCATTTTTAAAAAAATTAAAAAATTATTTGAATATAGTTTTTTATAAATTGACACTATAATTTAGTTGCTGAAAAAATGTTGAAAAATGAAGTCACATGAGACGTCAATCCTTATATAGTAATTTTTATTTTTTCTCCCTCAATTTTTTTGCATGTATTTATGACTTCAAACTTTAGTGCATGATTTTTTTTTCCAATTTTGATAAATATATATATTTTTAAATAAATATTAAAATATGCATATATAAAAACATTGGTGTTTCCATTTGATGTCAACTTTCATATTATCTATTTATCGAAAATGGAAAAAATAAACCCTCTTGATATAGATTCATCTAGTGCATCAATTTTTTTCCAATTTTTTAGTAAGTTTTACTATTTTTCCTTGTCATGGCAATCAACCTAATATTTTGTTTTGATATCCTACTTTTAGTAAAAATAAAAGGAAAAATATAAATAATAATTTAATTATTAATATATATATATATGAAAACTAGACTTATCGATCTACAAAAGGGTATTTTTATATTTTAAAAAAATGTTATTTACATGAGTAGAAATTGTTAAAACATTATAAATCTATTTTTTGGTAAATTGGCCTCAAAGTGGCGCTACATATGCATTTAACAAATAATTTTAGTTGGAAAAGTTATCGATATATCTAACTTAGCTAGAATGAATCTTACAAGATCATATGTTTGACCAAAATATATTTTTAGTTAGAAATACTTAAATTGACTTGTGTTGATAAGTTGGCTAAAAGTGTGACACAAATTTGTACTTTTACCTAGCTACACCCAAACACTACAACAAGCCACATCACATTAAAAAGGATCCTAAAGTCATAATCTAATATCAACTCCCCACGGCCTTCATCAAGTGGGGTGAGTTATATAAAGAACGTATCAATGAAAACCTCTCCAAATAGATCTATAAAGATGAAGAGGATGAGGTGCATGTACTATGGAAAAGTATGGAAATGGTTTCAACATGATGAAACAAAAAGGCTATAATGGTCATAGTGGCCTTGGGGCATAGAAACATGGTATGAATGAACCAATAACAATGGATAAAAGACCAAAGAACCATGGGATGTGGTATCAACCCCCTAAAGTGAGCACTCCTAGTACCAAATTATTTTGGAAGAAAGCCATCAACATTTCTGAAGTTGTCAAGACATCTGATAACTATCATGATGAAACATACTCCAACGAGTGGGAATGGAATTCTTATGCATCTAGTGACTGACCAAGATACCCTTTGATGTCCTTACCCTTTCCACATCATCCATAAGCTTTGTTGATAGTGATGATAACCTAACCTAACTTCACCTCTAGTTGATTGATTGGGACCAACAAGGTCCACCAAGCTTGGACCTATTCAAGAACAACAAAGTAATTGTTGAGTTCTTAGGACTCAAAGATAATATAGTCAACGAGGATTAAAAGCTTCACCATTGACCTTGACACTACAACATACTTTGGGGAGTCTTTCCAGCCTTCCAGTCACAAAATAAAAAGAAACAAAGAAAAATAAGTTTATGGGTGAAAACTGAAAGGCACCCATAGACATAGGAAAAAGAAAGAAAAAGGACATATCTTAGGGTGAAAACCTCTTTGAGGCACCTAAAGATGGAAGGTTGGACCCACTCCCAAAAAAATCAAGAGAATTCCCCAATGTTGGTCAAAAATTCATAAGAGGTCAACATCGACACACAAGAAGATCTAAAAACCATTCACTTTGCAGTGTCACTATCAGACACTAAGAAACCTAGGTTTGTAGTATTCTTCACAAAATGGAAAGATAACTTTGCATGGTCATATATGGATATGCCTGGACTAGACCCTGAACTATTCCTTCATCACTTACCTCTTCTTCTTGGCACCAAACCTTTCAAATAGAAGTTGCAGAATATGCACCCATAAATTGCTTTACATGTCAAAGAAGAGTTAAAGAAATTACTAGATGTTGGCTTCAAAATGCCAATAGACTATGTAGACATGAATTGAAATATGGTCCTAGTCACCAAGCTAACTGGGGGCATCTGCATTTGTACCAATTTTAGAGACCAAAATAAGGCTTGTCCAAAGGATGGTTTCCCTTTGCCCAGTATAGACATGATCGTGGACCTTACTATGGGATACAAGATGCTATCATGAATGGATGGTTTCTCTAGATAAATCAAATCAGAATTGAAGCGGAATATTAGCACAATAAAACTTTCACCTACGCCTAGGGGACCTACTATTGGAATGAGTTTCCTTTTGGTCTTTAAAATGTTGGAGCTACCTACCAGAGGGAAATGACCACAATATTCTATGAAATGATACATAAACTTATGGAAGACTATGTGGATGAACTCTTAGAAAACTCCATCACCAAGGATGATCATTTAATGGTACTAGACAAAAAATTTACGAGGCTGGAGGAATACAAGGTTCGCTTGAACCCAAAGAAATGTTTCTTTGGAGAAACCTCAGGGAAGCTCCTAAAACACATCATTTCACATAGAGGCATAGATTTTGATCTTACAAAGGTGAAAACCATCATTGAAATGCTACCTCCTTCCACTTTAACATAGTTAAGAAGCCTACAAGTTAGGCCACAATCTATCTAACGGTTTATAGCACAACTAGTAGACAAGTGTCACCCTTTCTAGTATCTCTTGCACAAGGATGTCCCTTTCAAATAGACGGATCTGTGTCAAGATTTTTTTCAAAAAATTAATGACTATCTCCTAACTCCGCCGGTATTAAGACCACCTATCAATCGTAAACCACTCATCTTATATGTATCGACAACATCATCAGTGTTAGGAGCTCTCCTAGCTCAAAATGATGAATATGGGAAGGAACATGCAATATACTACATTAGTCATACACTTGTGGGGTATGAGCTCAATTACACTCCCATAGAGTGGGCATGTCTTAACATGGTTTTTACTACACAAAAACTATGACACTACATGTTAAACTTACAAACAAAGCTGATAGCAAAGATCAATCCACTAAAGTGTTTACTTAGTAAGGCTTCATTAACAGGAAAACTAGCAAAATGGGTAATGCTTCTTAGTGAGTTTAACATTGAATACATGAAGCAAAAATAAATTAAATGGAAAGTCATTGCTAACTAGTTAGAAGATGCCCTACATAGTAATTTACACCTCTTGTATCAGAATTCCCAAACAAGGCAATCTTCAAACTAGATACATCTACAAAGTGGAAAATATAATTTGATGGGTCATACATGAATCATGGTTTGGGACCTGGCATCTTTTTCATAACACCACAGGGAGATACCATTCATAAGTCATATAGGATCACATTTCCCTGCACCAACAACACAGCAGAATATGAAGCCTTACTCGTAGGCCTGTGAGAGGCATTCAGATAGAAAATGGTGCAGGAGCACCCTCATGCACATGTTAATCAATTTTTGGTTTTGTATTTTTTTGATATGATTGATGTAAATAAGGTCATTTATGACCATTTGGAATCATATTGGTTCATTTTGGAGTGTTAATTAGGTCTTTAGTTAAAAAGTGTAAAAAGTTGTCTTGTTGCTAAAAAAGATGCCATGCAACTTTGGAAAGGTGTCAAAAAACAAGAAAAAGTTACATGCAAATCAAGAAACCATTACAAAACAATTGGTTTTGATTGGTAATTTATAAATACACCCTCCAAAACTCGAATTGGGGGTTGGAGACATTGTTTTTGAAGTTTGATGAATTAAAACCTCAATTTGTGTGCATTATTTGAGTATTACATTAATTTTAGGCTGAAGTTGTGCATGGTATGGCCTGGTATAGCCTCATATCAAGGAATATAATATATGTATGGAAACATATTTGTTTCTATTTTACAATTCTTTTTGTTTCATTAAATTTCATTGAGTTTTGTGTGAGATATGGCCATTTTGGTGAAGTTTGCCTTGTTCTAACAATGTTTTCCAAAATTTGTAGTCTAAAAGTGTGCTAGTATGGCCATGTATGGTATGATATTAGGATGAAACTAATTGTAAAGGAATAATATATGTTTCTATCTCTCAATTATTTTTGTTTGGATCATTTTCATGGAGATTTGAATAAGTTATGACCATTTTTGTGAGGATAGATCTAAACCCTAACAAGGGTTCCCAATTTTGGAAAAAACACCATAACTTTCTTTTCCACCATTGGATCTTGATGAAAATTAGAGGAAACATCTATAACTGTGTTTTATTCAATCTCACCAAAGATATTAGCTTCATTATTTGTTTTGTGAAATTTATTAATGACATTCCATTTTCATTTCCTCATTGGGACAATCCTGAAACCCTCCATGATGATTGTTCGATAAGTTCCTTGCATTATCTCATGAAGTTTGATCTAATAGTTTTTGTTTCATGTTGTTGAAATTTATTATAGGCCAAGGATATAATGAATAATTCATTCCTTGTGTTGATTGAGTGATGGGGTTTGTGTGTTCCTTGTAACAAGAAACCAAAAGTTGGGAATACTATATTACACAAGTTTGAGTTCTCAAAGTTTGAGAACCTTTATGTTATGCTAAAACAAGTCTAATACAATCAAGAGCCTTATGTCCACTCTGGTTTCTTCCTTGATTGTGATTTTGGTCATTTGCATTCTTGAGTACAAGCCATTGTTGTGTGGTGTATTGATGGAAACAAGTGTTTGGTTCAAGAGGGTTTGTAAGTCACAAAATGTGTTGGAAAGTATTGAAACATTGATATCCCTTATTCCATAATGTCCATGCATGTTGATGTGTTTCCAATCCTTGAATGCTCATTAGGTTGTGTCCTAAATGGTGACAAGGTTTAATAAAGTGTTTGAGTTGTTGCCTCCAATGAAACCATGGAGTATGCATTGGTACTATAATATTGAGAGAGTGTTTATCCCTACTCTACATCAAAAAATAAAGGACCTACAAGTATATGGCGACTTGTAGTTAATAGTCTGATAATTTAATGATGAATATGCGACTAAATATTAAAAACTAGTACCATATAATGAAATGATGGATAGCTTGAAAGAATACTTTGACACCATCCTATTTGAATAGATCCCAAGAGTATAGAATAGAGAAGAAAATGAAATGGCCACCTATGGGCCTCTCTTGGACATTCCCAATAATGTACATGTTAGCTCTCAAAACTAAACCCTTGCTAAATTGCAGAACTTAGCATTTCAAAGTAACATGGGAACACTCCTAGACTGTGGGTCACCTAAACTTGGAGTGGACCTCCAAATAAGGCTAGATCCTAAATAGTGTCACCTAAACTACTGTTAAACTAATTATTTTCTAAGGAAATAGTAAGAAGGAAACATGAAAAAGAAACTAACTGAAAGCTTTTAAAAGGTGATGCACCAAAACACTAACTAAGACTTGTAAACACAGTTTACATACATAGGTCATCAACTATAATCTTGATGAATACAACTCAATATTGATATGTCTTGCATCAGTATTTTGTAAGAAAGCTTTAATGCACACTCCAAGAAGGAAAGAAAATCTTTCACAACTTGAAATACTTGCAACACAAAAAAACTTACAACTTGCAATTGCATATACTTTCTATTTAAAGATCCCACTAATGAGACACAAAACTAGGAATGATAAAATTCACAAGTAGTTGCATCAAATAATCCAAATACATACAATGAAATAGAAAAATGAGAAGGTCAAACTGCATATCTCCATTAATCATCAAGGTATGAACTACTACACAAGTTTGTAAAAGAGTTACAATGTTGTCTTTACCTGAAAAAGCTCAAAAATAAGCTACAATACCTGTTGAAAAGAATAAAGAACTAACTCCAAAACTAATGTTTGAAGTTACTTATGCTTTTTTGAAACCTGTCCCACACATATACTTCTAGAAGCTTCTTGGTCATATGCAATAGAAAAACCCTAAAAATAGCCTCCAAAATGTCTCCAAAGTGAAGAAAAAGTCAAGTCATGACTTTACCCACAATAAAAGCATGATAAAATGCTCCTAGATGCTCTCATTCCCTCCACAAACCCAGTCAAAACAACCTTCATGCTTTCCATATGTTTTTCAATCTCCTCCAAATTCCCCACATGCTTGGCACAAGTCATTATTATTCAACCATATCTCCTAGCTGCTTTGACCCATACCTTTGGTTTGTTCAACACACCCCTATCTCGCATATACAAAACACTAATAAAGTGATTTATAATAACATAACTTAAATTAATGTTTCTTACATTTTTAAATAAATTGCAAAAATAAAGGGTATGACTCATCTATGCTTTATAAGACCCTAAATTTTCTCCAAACTAAGTCAAACAAGCCTATATTCTCTCTAAAGGTCGACTAAACCCTCCAACCTCCCTATATGCTTGGCCTCTTATAAATTTTCAATTATATCCCCCTTGAATCAATAATTAAAGATATTTGCTATTATTTTTGCACCACAAATATTATTAAAGTGATTTATAAATAATACTATTTTTACATTCAAATTTGATGCAAAAAAATAAAAATAAAAAATAACATACAAAAAGCATTTAATGTAAGCAAATCGTATAGTATGAGGAAAATGTTTTTTTTTTCAAACATAGGAAAAATGCCTAAGTGAAGGCCAACTACTTTTAGGGAAAAGGAAACCCTAAATACAAAACACACACTCATTTTGACATTTTATTCATTTCTTTGTTCCACCATGCTCCTTTGAGGCACCACCATGCTTCTTGTGGTTTCAAGGGATTTGTTGAAGGAGTTCTTTCATGTGCATAAAGGCTGAGCTTGGTAAGCATTCTATTTTTGCAAGAAATAAGAAATGTTTTCTTAGAGCTATATCTAAAATCTGGAGCATTCCTTTTGGTTCTCTGTGTATTGCATGTTTAACTTCGAGCTTTGTGAATTTGATCTTCCTAGAAGAAGAATCATGGTTAATAGCCAAGTGCAAGTTGTGCATCTACATTCTATATTTTTATTTCAAATAACTTTACTAGCAAATATTTTGAGGGTTTATATCTCTCTTTTGCATGCCATGGTTTCATTGTTTTGAACCTTTGTTATCGAGATTCTTTTCACTATGATAATTGTCTTCTCTATTCTGGGTGCTAAACAAACTGCAAAGGCCTCATTCCTTTAAACCCTATCATTCTGGGTTTATCACTAATTACTCATTACACTTTCCCACTTTGTAACAATATTCAATCTTCATTTGAAGCAATGGAATACCATCCTGAAGACCACTACTTCTTCATATTCCTTGTGTTGCCAAGCAGTAATGGCTAGCGATGCCATAATCACCTTGCTATCATAAGATCGTGCAAGATTATAATATGAATGAGATTTTATGAGAGGTTGATCAGTTGAAACAAAATCTATTTCAATCAATTGTTCCACAAGAAAATGTTTTTTTGTGAAGAAAAAATGATTTGCAAAATGATTCAATGCCATTGCACAACACGGGTATAATTCAAAGACTCTACACATCTTTTCCATTCTTTGAAAAACACTACCATTCTCACTCTGGAAACCCTCTTCTTGTCTTTCTATATGTGTTCATCTTGGCACAAAGAAAACATTTTTTCTATACTTTTCTCTTGAAGAGAAATGATGGTAGTGTTTTCATGTTTTGTACAAGAAAAGATGAAAACCTCCAAGGGTTTTCATTGCACATTCTGTCTTTCTCGATCTATACCTTGTATGTAGGTTACTATATTAACACACTTTCTTATCTGTTGCTTATAGTCATCTTCATGAATATGGCTATCTCTTTCAAATTCATCATTTTATATTTCAATGATATGACACTCCCTTTATCATGCCTTTATACTTGAGTTCTAAAGACTTCATTTTCATCTTCACGAGTGCCCTCTGTTGAGCATCAATAAACTAATAAAACATCAAGAAATTGATAAAGCATCTCCTTAAGATACATTTTCTAGTGTATATGCTTGGCTATCCACTATCAATGACAACAATCAATCATGATTGTTTCTCCTATAGCTTTTCTCATGTCACTATGCCTTGAATTTAAATTCACCTAAGATAAATGACTACACAAAGAATCCTCATTTCATTGAGACTTTGTGTAGTGACTTTCCATCTAATGGAGTGCATTTCCTATCTCTTTCATGACATGTTGGCCTTTCATTGTAGAATTCCTATACTATCCAACTTTAGTAGTACCTTATACAACCTATCATCTCAGCCAAGAGATCATAACCATGCTACATCTTATACAAAAAAAAGCAACATAAAATATATAACAATATCTAGAAAAAGGCATCCATATTGCATTTGCTCAAGCAACTTAAGGCAGCTTCAAACCTCCCATCATGATTGCATGAGCTTTTGGACTGTCATCTTCATGGTGTCTGTTGTTTATACTTAACTCATCAACTTTGAAAATTATAGTGATCTCTCTCATGATTTCTTTTGAAAATAAGCTTTCACACCCTTCTTGGCACATGACTGCCCTATTCACTACTTCTATGATTATGTCACTAGTTTCCTTTTGATTTAGAATTTTTGCTTCAAGGATCTTTTAATCTTGAACTGCTCAGTTAATGTCTTCATAGTAAGGTAGGTTGAGGCCTCAAGTCACAATTCTATTAATTCTTCAACTAACACTTTAAGAAAAACATCCATGCATTGTAAATGTGGATGCTCTATTTTCATGACTATCCCTCATGATTCTCATAAGAATGTGATTGTCCTTACTAATGAGTTTGTTCAAGATTCCTAACTTCATTGTAGACCTTGTCTCTATTTCTCCACTTCATAAATGTCATGAACATGTTGCTACAAGGATAGAGACAAGATTGTTTCTTTGCATATGATCTTATATGTCCTCCAATTCTATTTTTGAAGCATTCTTTTGTCTCACAAAAACAAATCTTTAACTATAGATGATGCCAAATAAGTATAGTCCACAGAAACCTTCGATAAAGAAATAGTAGTCATGAGAAAAGATCTCTATTACACTTGAGATGCATTTAACATTATTTGCAATTGGCACATTATTTGTCACTACATTTTGAATGCATGTTTTGTAGGTTGTAGTGGTCGTTCCTTCATATCAACAGTATCAGTATATTTAAGGTTTGTCTACAATATTGATGTCCAAAAATAAGGGGAAGTAAAGCATGCTTGCTTCCATGTTGGAACAAACACTGATGCTATTTTGCAACTAGCATAACACTTTCTCTTGAAATGACTGCCCTAAAATGACATAGAATATAGAAAAGAGGTCACCATGTAACTGTTCTTTTATTTGAATGCAAGTGCAAAAACTCTGAGTTGCTTCTCCATGATGGAATTCTACCTACTCAATTGATTAATGAGATGAAAAATTAACATTCTTATCCCTCTCAAAACACAAGAGGGAAGCATGTTGGGCTCAATCCTTATGGGAGCCCATTTTACTCCACATGCTATGATCCAATGAAACAAACCAACAATAAATATTTCACCTATTCCTACATAGTGAACAAACATGTTAGATAAAATAGAGCATATGATAGATGTTTATGTTAACCTTTATATTTTCTTGGACATCTATGGTATGCAAACTATTTTGATGCTTATGAGGATCAGGATATATGTTTATGGATGTTTGCATATATATTGATCAGTGATCTTTCATTGCTCTAACAAACCCCTTCTCACACATGCAAGAAATCTTGGAGCAGTAGGAAAGGAATCTTCTGGAGGTTGGACAAACAAGAGGGGTTGAATAGATGCATCTCTACTCAACTAGGATTCATCATTCAGGCAATGGCAGGTCCCCTTTCTCTATATATGCATTTTTTCCCTTTATCTATCTATAAATGTATAGTCTATTTCTTTTACTACATTAAAATAGTTAGTCCCTCAGCTTCTATGGGATACTATATACTTATGATTATCAAAAAATACTACTTTTATGCAACAACTATTCACTCTCTTCTCTATTGTACGCATTTTCATAATGTAATAATGCAATATAGTTGATAATCTCTTTTATGCACATGGATGAAACATAGTAGAAAATTATATTTACCTTTCATATTTAGTTTGTAAATGTTGTCTCAGCTCTACCTAATTGAGCTAGGAGCAAAATCAGGTAACATTTTTGGTGACATCTACAAAATTTTTGCTTGGTAATCATCTTGATCGATTGTGTGAGCTTATCCTTTGGGCAAAGAGTTAATAGGAAATTGACAAGACTTGAAAAATAGTCTTGTACATTGTTGTAACTCATCAGATTAGTGCATGAAATCTTGAAAACCTACTCCAACTACCAAAAATTTAGGACAAACCTACTTAACTATGCAGAACAACACTTAGGGAATTGAAAACTTGCAACTAAACTCAAAACTACCCTACACTAATAGCAAGACAAAACCATTTAAACGAGACCATTTATAGGATTATTGAAGTAGCTACCCCTTCTTCTCAATATGCAATGACTTGCATGCTTGAGGACAGCTAAGAAAAGATGAGACACAAAAAAATGTTCAAAAAGTTGATGCACTATCCCTTGGAAGAGATAAAAAAAGTCCACTTACCTCATCAAGTGGATCATATGTATTGTTGTTCAAAGGAGGATAAATGAATTGAGCATAATCTTGTTCAACTGTAAGTATATTCTTGATTCCATCTTCAGCTATAGCTTCATGCTTGGGTGCAAGACTGGCTACTAGAGCTTCAATGGCCTCCATGCCTGCTAGATGCCTGATAGGGCATCCTCGTGAAAGAACAAAATTTTGAACTCTAATGTTGGTCTCTTTGACACCTTTTTGCTGATTGGAATCAATTGTTTCAGTTGTCTCATTTGTAAGAAACAATGCTACTTCCTCCTCTTCTTCATTTGGCTTTTGATTTTCTAACTTAGAAAATGTTTTCCTATCATCAAGCTCTGAGAAAAACACCTCCAGCTCATCCCAAAACATGTCTTCCTCTAAGTCTTCTTCACTTTTTTGCATGAGAAGAACATTCTCATCAACATGATAGCTCTCTTGAAGGTTTATGGGAACCTCTAGATCTGCTTCCTTTAGCAAGCATTGTGAATTAGTATCAAGTACAACTTGATGAGAAACCTTATGGTCCTCAAGCTCCCCAAAATCCAAAACTTGGTTATTTTCATGTTCTTCTTCATGGTTCAAGGCTTGATTATCACACTAAGTTTTGTAGACCAACAACTAATCACAATGCCTAAAATCCTTTTGCTACTCCAAAATTGTTGTTGATGAGTCCACAACTAGGTTTTCTTCATCATATTCAACAAAAGGAGGGAGTTCATTGAACCAAATTGTAGCATCCTCCTTTTCACCACCCTCTTCTTGTTCTTCATACTATTGTCCAAACTAGTTATACTCAACTTCTTGTTTAGTATTTTATTGGCCCAACACTATATCCTCATCTTCAACAAAAAATGGAATTTCATTGAGTGAATCATCTAATACTTCATGTCCAACATCATTTTCTTGCTCTATACCATGATGCTCCAACTAATTATAGTCAACACTCAGCTGCAACAATTCTAATTTAGACTCATCAAGTGAAGACTTTTCAACTATGTTTTTATCCCCTTTTACCACAGAAAACTCCTTACCTTGCTTACTAAAAGAACTCTCTTGACATATAATAGGAAACCCTAAATAAGCTTGTAGATTTTGTTGAGTTTTTTGAAGGAAAATGGACTCTTCAAGAGGTCGCTCTTTAGGTATTATAGGTTGAACTAGCTCAAGTAAAGGCTCTTGTAATAAAGGAGGCCCTCTAAAACTTGGGATATCAAATCTAGCAGGATTAAGAGGTTCACCTTGTTTAAAGCTTGGAATATTGAACTTGGAACCTTGTTCTTCAAAAAACGGATTCAGAAAGGTAATAGGTGATTGGGATTCTTTAAGGCAAGAGAGCTCTTGAGAAAGTTGTTCTTGAGAAGTAGTGGACTAATTTTGTTCAAGTACTACATTTTCTTGCACTAAATGGAATCCTCTAAAACTTGGAATTTCAAATTTAGAAAACCTGCTAGAGGATTCTAGAGGTTTACTTTGCTTAAAGCTCGCAAACTTGTACTTGGGAACCTCTTCTTTCATAGGCTGATGCAAAATGAAAGATACTAATTGAGTCTCTATTTTTTGAGCTCAAGCAAGTAATAACCTTATCTGCCCTTCTTTTGCAGCCAACTCCCCTTCAAAATCCTCCTCATATCACCTCCTTTGCATCTCCAAATCCTACTCATGGAGATGGGCTTGGTAATCCAACTCTTCTTGTTGCATGTGATACTCTTGCTCTCTCTTTATTTCATCAAACTGTTCTTGGAAGTACAAAGACATATCCTCTATGCTCATGTTATCAAAATTTTGAGGCTCATTAGAAAATAAACTTTGGTGGTTGGAAATAAGATAACCTTCTTGGGGTTGTTGATGAGCATATGAATACTATTACAAAGCTTAAGCAGGGGTGGGTGGGTGGTGAGCATATTGAAATTTTTGGTAATCTACTACTACATGGTTACTTTGAGTGAAATTAGCAATATATTCATTATGATATGGCTGATAAGAGGGCATATATGCAGTATTTTCATGATATGGAAGGTGAAAATCCATGTCTCCATGAAATGAAGACATGCTTTTGCATTCAAGAAACTGGAAAGCTAGAAAATCAAATTTTCCTTCAATAAATTTTGAAACATACTAGAACTAGTACTGTTCAAACCAATAAATTCAAACTCAGAGTCACCAAGTGCATGTAAATATTGCCTCCAAAGGCTAAAATTGTTGACATACACACCAAATATCTGCAAGAGCTGGTAAATTTTTGAACTATGATAGTTCAAACTGTCCCACCAGGCATTCCAAAACTTTTAGCTCTCAAAACTACACCCTTGCTAAGTTGCAGAACTTAGCATTTCAGAGTAACATGGGAACACTCATAAGCTATGGGTCACCTAAACTTGGAGTGGAACTCCAGATAAGGCTGGCTCCAAAATGGTGTCACCCAAACTAGTACTAAACTAATGCTTTTTTGAGGAAATAGTAAGAAGGAAACATGAAAAAGAAACTAACTGAAATATTTTAAAAGGTGATGCACCAAATCACCAACTAAGACATGTAAACATAGTTTACATACACAGGTTATCAACTATAATCTTGATGAACACAACTCACTATTGATATGTCTTGCATCAGTATTTTGTAAGAAAGATTTAATGCACACTCCAAGAAGGAAAGAAAATCTTTCACAACTTGAAATACTTGCAACACAACACAACTTACAACCCTACAACTACATATACTTTATGTTTAAAGATTCCACTAATGAGACACAAAACTAGGAATGATAAAATTCACAAGTAGTTGCATCAAATCATCCAAATAAATACAATGAAATAGAAAATTGAGAAGGTCAAACTACATATCTCCATTAATCATCAAGGTATGAACTGTTATACAAGTTTGTAAAAAAGTTACAATGTTGTCTTCTCCTAAAAGAGCTCCAAAATAAGCTACAATACCTATTGAAAAGAAGAAACAACTACCTCCAAAATTGATGTTTGAAGTTACTTATGCTTTTTTGAAACCTGCCCCACACATATACTTCTAGAAGCTTCTTGGTCATATGCAACAAAAAAACCCTAAAAATAGCCTCCAAAACCTCTCCAAAATGTCTCCAAAGTGAAGAAAAATTCAAGCCATGACTTTACCCACAATAAAAGCATGAGAAAATTCTCTTAGATGCTCTCATTCCCTCCAAAAACCTAGTTAAAAACAACCTTCATGCTTTCCACATGTTGGTCAATCTCCTCCAAATTCCCCATGCATGCTTGGGACAAGTCATTATTATTCAACCATATCTCCCAGCTACTTTGACCCATACCTTTGGTGTGTTCAACACACCCCTATCTTGCACATACAAAACACTAATAAACTGATTTATAATAACGTCACTTAAATTAATGTTTCTTACATTTTCAAATAAATTGCAAAAATAAAGGGTATGACTCATCTATGCTTTAAAAGACGCTAAATTTGCTCCAAATTGAATCAAACAAGTCTATATTCTCTCTAAAGGTTGAATAAACTCTCCAACCTCCCTATATGCTTGGACTCTTATAAATTTTCAATTATATCCGCTTTGACTCAATAATTAAAGATAATTGCTATTATTTTTGCACCACAAATATTATTAAAGTGATTTATAACATAACACTTTAATAAAAAGTTTACATTCATATTTGATGCAAAAAAGAAAAAGAAAAAATAACATACAAAAAGCACTTAATATAAGCAAATGGTATAGTATGAGGAAAATGTTTTTTTTTAAAACATATGAAAAATGCCTAAGTGAAGGCCGACTACTTTTAGGGCAAAGGAAACCCTAAACACAAAACGCAACACTCATTTTGACATTTATTCATTTCTTTGTTCCACCATGCTGCTCTGAGGTGTCGCCATGCTTCTTGTGGTTTCAAGGGATTTGTTGAAAGAGTTGTTTCTTGTGCATTAAGGTCGAGCTTGGTAAGCATTCTATTTTTGCAAGAAAGAAGAAATATTGTCTTTGAGCTGTATTTGAAATCTGTTGCATTCCTTTTGGTTCTCTGTGTATTCCATGTGTAGAAACGTAAAATATACTAATTGACATTACACATCTGATCTCGACCACTAACACCGTTTCATCCTAAATCATCCCTCGGTCTAACCATTTAATCGAATACCTTTATTTGATTAAATTCATCAATGTTCCTCTCTTAATTAAATAAATCATTTATCTAATTAAGTCATCCTTTCTTGTTAATTAAATCAATTAGTCTAATCTAATTATCCTATTTAATTAAATAATCAATTTTATTTGATTAAATCTTTAAAATCCATCCATTAAATTAAATAAATAAAACCTTATTTAGTTTAATCTAACTTCATCTCCTTGGTTAAATAAAACAAAAATCTTTAATTAATTTTGAAATCATATTCTTCTCATATTGTGATTTAAATCAATCCATAAATCTAAATCAATATGTCACATCATTTTGATCTCTCATTAAATTAATTAACCTTGATTAATTTAATATATTCTCATCTCCCATCCTCTAGATTTTGCAACTTGCACAAGATAATAGATTTAATTCATTTATTAAATCTCTATTTTCTCTCAAAAGGCACAATAATGGAATATTCCTCAAATTTGAATTCAAAAATCCAAGTGGACTTTGTCCTTCCAACAAGGCATTTACTCTACCCAAAAATTCCTTTTGCCTTGAGCCAAGTGGCATTCAATGCATGTTCTTTCCCTCTTGTCATTTCAACAATTTCAAATTTCAAATATATGCATTTATTGACACATTCTTCAAAACTTGCACATCCTTCATCCATTCACATGTTGAAAAGTGGCATCTTGCCATTAGTTGATTCTTAGTCCCACATTGCTCCATCTTGGACATCTCTTCAACTTGAAATTATATAAATAAGAGGCTTCATTCCTCACTTGATCATCCACAACTTGAGTAAACTTACTATGCTCAAATTCATAGCAATCTCCATCCATCTCATTGAGTTTTATAGCTAGGTTATGCAGATTTCATCTTGGAGCACTCATCAATCTTCAACAAAGTGGATCACAATCTTCATCAAATCATCTAAGCTAGCATTGGAGTTGGGAAAGGGCCAATTTTCACATCAAATTGGCACCAATTCCCTCAAGAGATTAATATTTTTCTTTGTATTAGAATAGGATTTGATATCTTTGTTTTAAGTTTGTTGTGTTCTTCATCTCATTTCTTTTTCTTATGCATTCAAATGGATTTCTTGAGGAATCATGGTTCTAGCCTTGCATTTGATCTAATATATTGATTTTTTGTTGTGTTCTTGCAGGTATAGGATCTAGGTTCACATCTTGGAGCTAGAAGGAGGGCAAACGAGAAGACCAAATCATGTTTTTTGAGAAAATTATGTGCTTTTTGTGTGTTTACAAAAAAATCCACTGCTGGAAGCTCAGTGTCATTGTTTAGCACTGATGTAAACTTCAAATTGTGACACTCCATACTTCCCGCCCAGAATTCAAATTTTCAAACAGCACTGCTGAATCTTTCTGGCTCACTGGAATCTTTTCAAAATCCAAACTGCACCACTAATCAAAATAGCGACACCTTCATGCTCAGTGGTTTGGCTACAGAGTGACACTAATTGGTAAGTGGAACTATACAACACCACTAGTGATTTCAAATTGTGACACCTTCATGGATTGTGCCGCTAGAGGGAAGTAAAAAGTGAAAATTTATTTCTAACACTTTCTTTTTATCAAATGTTGGTTATTTGGTCTATTTTTTGCTTTCTTGACCTCTATTTTTGCAAAAGCTAACTAATTTTCTTGTAGGTTGGATTGATCAAAGGTGAAGAGGAAAAGAAGCATGATGAGCTCATCTTGTGATACCAAGTGTTTTTAAACACTCTAGTGTTTGTTCAACACTCTTAGAGGAGTCACTATTCCTCTTCAGGAAAAAATTTCTATCTTTCATGCTTAGGACTTACTAGTTTCATTTTGGGCTCTAAAAAGAACTTTTTAAATTCTTGTTACAAAAGGAGCTTAAAATGAATTTTAGGACACAAACTCAATAGATTTTGTTTGGGGCTAATAATTGAACAAGGAAAATTCTCACACTTCATTTGGTGCTATAAAAAGAAGTCATTATTGCTTTGTTGGATTAAAAATAACATATGCAACTTTGTTTTGTGATTACTTACTCAAACTAACGCCATCGAAAAGACGTATGCACTTTTCTCACGCCTCACGGCGATCTTGCGAATCAAAAGGCTTTTTGATGGTCTTAGGGTGGGATAAAGTGATCACCTCCACATTTCATTTTGGGATTAAAATTGAACAAAACATTGTGTGAGTGTGAATAAACATATTGCATGTGTTCTCCATTTGTTTCTAAACTAAGGTTGATCGAACTATGAATATGTTTACTTGCTATTGTTTATCTTAGAGGGCCTACCTTGGGGAAAAATTACTCACCCAAGGGAACGACTCAACTAGTAACACTCTAAACCCAAGAGTATTTCCAACCGAGATATAAATGTGGGTATTGGAATAAACGCCAGTATCACACGGTTGGCTTTGATGAGAATGGCGGCAATGGTCTCTCACCACGTTGGGTCAACTCCTATGAATGGAAAGTCTGAATTAAAACCCTTGTTGTAGAAAGGCCAAAAACCCTATCTATTTGTTGGTGCAAGAATGGCCATTCTGAAGCTACCACAAACTTTTACGGTCTTTAGTGGAAATGGAAAGCATGCCATGGGAGTTTCATGGGTGTTGATGCTTGGTTGCTCCACATAAGTGAGTGTCATGGAGGGGAGCCAGTGGGGTCAAGCATCTAACCATTCTCTATAGATAAGCATAGTTGGACTTGTCCAAGTGGGGACTCAACAAATATTGTCTTTCATATCCATAAGGTTGTGATTGTTCTTGGTTACAAAATGCTTTGCTTGTTCGAAAACATTCAGAAACAAACATTTAACATCATTATCAAAACTTCAAACCCTTTAGGAGGAAAATACAATTGACCAAATTCATGTGTTATTGCTTGCCTTTGGGGTTTTATCCTTAGAAGTTTCTAAACACTTGGATTTACATCTCAATTTTCCTACTAAAGTTAAACAATAGGTAACCTTTGTCTCGATTTCATCAAAATTCCACATAACATACTTTGTAGGATTCGAAGAAATTGGGACATTGAACATCTAGTTTGAAAACCTAATCAAAGAAGTGTTTGTGGTAAAACAAAATCACTAAGAAAAGATAAAAAAATTGGCTCTCACACGTGTTAGTTCCTCATGATTTCCAAGAAAGTCAAAATCCCAAAACAAAAGTCCTTGAGAAAAAGTTCAAAATTTCGATGTCACACTCGAAAGGTCATCAAGAAATACATTAGGAAGTGCAATCAAAAGGAACATATCAAAATAAGCAAAAAATTCACAAGGTTCTATAGACTCATTCCTTTGAACAATCCAGAAATGTACGTTCAATTTGAACCACTTCTTAGTTATAGAGGTCCTTAGAAGTATTGTATGTTCTTCAATACCGAGGTCTAGTAAACAAGTGTCTTTTTAGGTACATCCTAGGATCAAAACCAAAACTTTTCATCCATCCTTCAAATCACCTCATCATCATCTTTTGAAAAATATTGAAAATATCCTCCATGCTAGGCTTTTTGGAAAAAATCAAAATCATCAAAACCTTGAAGTAAAATCCTTGAAATATTTGAATCAAAACATCAAATCATCTTTGGATAGGTATGTGTAGGTGCATCCTTTTTCATATTCTTAGTCAAATTATCAAACCATTTTGTTTAGCTAGGTATATGTAGATGCATCCTTTTTCATATGCTTGGTTAAATTATCATCTTGTTTGAATAGGTGTAGGTAGATGCATCCTTCTCTGTACACATATTCAAATTATCATCCTTTGAGAAAATCTACCTCTTAGATAATCATCCAACATCTTAGGGTCTATTTTTTCATAAATCCAAAAGAAAAACAAACCAAAACCAAATCAAGGTCAATCCAAAATCCAAAACAAATCCAAAAGGTCCTTAAAAGTCTAGCATCCCCTCAATATTTCTCAAAAGTTTAAACATCCACATCATCCCCATCATATAACCTTTGATCCTTGAAAAAAACATCTTAAATTTTCTCTTTTTGTGCCTAAGATTAAATCAATCTAAAGAATTAGAGATTCAGCTCCCATATTCTTCAAAATTGATCCCCATTTTATGGTGCAAACTAGATCTCAACACAACAGGAACATGGAGGTGAACAAAGAAACATCCACTACAAGTGACCTAAATCAAGAAAATTATGAAACAAATCTCGTGGAATCAAGTAATACTCTAAACAACTTTCCTTCATCATCACAAAACCCTCAAGAGGAAGTAGAGGATCTTACCAATAATCCCTTTGGAATGTCACACGAGGAAATCACCGAAATGATTCAAAATCTGGAGAACCATAAGATTATCAATATCATGATGAGACTCAACCCTTCACTATACATGCTTGAATTAGCAAATCAAGGGGCTAAACTACCTTCTGATTTCGATGTGAGCTCTATAGTGGAACCATCCTTAGAGGTCATACCTCCAATTTCATCCACCCTCCCCATCTCATCTACACCCCCATCCCAAAGTATCACTCAAAACATCCCACAAATCACAACATCCATTTCTCCAACTCATCCTAGTGTTAACAAGGGAAGTGCATTTCTCAATGCCATACAAACACACCCTCTTGTCAACAATTAGGATTTGGACGCAAACACCATCTTGGGACAAGCCATACCCAAAAATCCAACACATCCATATGTCCCTCTCACCTTTCATGATCCAAATGACCCATCATCATCATCATTTCATGCAACACCCCAAACCTCTCTCCCCATAACCTCACAAGGAGAAGGTGACATGTTCAAACCAGGGGGCATTTTCAACACTACACCATTTCCTCAAGAGATGACATCCCTCACGTTTTCACCACTTCCACCATTTCCATCCACACTACTTCTTGGCTTAGGGCTTCCCCTTTACCAAATATCAATCAAAATCAAACCAACATCCCAAACATCAATCAAAGCATCACACCAAACTCTCAAAACTTGTCATTGACATCACAACAAAAAATGGAAACTACCCTGATAACACATACTACCACCACCATCACATCATCAACCACCCCCCTAACATCTCAAAACATAGTCTCTCAAGGACCAACTACATCGATCGCACCATCTACCAATCAAACCCCAATCATCAACACAATAGCGCCTCTCACCACCACAACAAGCACCATTCTAAATCCACCTCCACCACCACCAAGCTCCAATACATCAAACCACTACAGTATTGTGTTGCAAGCCACTCAACAAGTTGCATATCAAAAAGAATTCCTGCAAGTACAAAAAAAACCAGTTGTGCAACTAGCTACTCAACAAGTCCCGCAACTAGCTGCTCAACAAGCCGCTCAAGCTGCACAAGCTGCTCAAGTTTCCCAAGCTGCATTACAAGCACAACAGGTTGCCCAATCAAAAATCTTATTGTGACAACAACAAGTTGCACAAGCTTAGGCACAAGCTCAAGATCAGGTTCAAGCTCAGGCACGAGCTCAAGCGCACGCTCAAGCTCAAGCCCAATATCAAGTACAACAAGCACAAGCACAAGCATAGTATCTTGCACAACAACAAGTAGTGCAATATCAGACACATCAGCAAGCATTGAAACAATATCAAGAACAACAGGAAGCATCCCAATTAGCGTCTCAACAACAAGTGTTGTTGGCACAACAACAACAACAGGCTCAGCAACAGGCAATCCTGGCACAACAGCAACAAGACCAACAACAAGTGTTGTTGATATAGCAGCAAGTACAAGCATACATAGCTCAGTAGAATGTGAAAATACCACCAATCAACACATCAATCAATCCACCCACCCCATCAACAAGCGAACCACCTCAGAACACTTTCATCCCAACCTTTGATCTGCAAAATGATGTCGTAGCACAAATCAAATTACTCTCACAAGTGCTCGATCTTCAATCAGGGTGAACCAGGAAAACATCTAGCAACTCATGTCCTTATCTGTTTGACAGGAGCCTTGTGATGAAACCATTCCCAAAGGGATTTGAGATCCCCAAGTTTGAAAATTACCATGGGACGGAAAACCCTAAAGATCACATCAGGGAATTCCAGGTTCATTGCATGGAAGTCCTGTATGACGATACCTATCTGATGCGCCTATTTCCTAGGAGCTTGGCTAGCCACACTACATGCATCAAGACATTCCAAGAAATCATAGACGTATTCATCAAAAACTATGCATGCAATATCGCCATCGATGTCAGTCTAGAGGAACTATCGGCTCTGAAACAAGGTAAGAATGAATCATTTGCTGCATTCCTACAATGATGGCAATCCAAGGCCAATTGGAGAAAATGTGTCATGCCTGAGGAACAAGTGTGCACTATCAAGGCCCCCACCTATGAAAACTACCAAGAACCAGATGTAAAACCTCCTTGATACAATGAAAATCAACTCTGTGACTTCCACAAAATCAAAGGGCACACCACTAACAGTTGCATGACATTAAAAAACCTAGTCCAAGACCTCATTGATCAAAGAATCATAAATGTGGAACATCCAATAGGAAATAAAAATCTCAAAATATACATGAATTTGATGCCTAACCACAAATGGAACAATAACATTGATAAGGGGAAAGGCACCTTCAAAAACGTGAATCATGTGTACGACCATGTCGTCACATCCTTGGATGACTACTGCACTACCATCACCATCAAAGGAGCCCATGCCGATTGTGGAGTCACCACAAGAGGTAGAAAAGTTACCATCGCGGGATCATCCCAACCAAACAGAGCACCCGCACCCAACCCCAGATCTGTTTCCAATGGTTACAATGTCCTTGATCAACTAAAAATAATCCCAACACAAATCTCCATCATGGAGTTATTAAAAATCTCATACGCCCACAATAAAATCCTTGAGGAAGCATTGGATTCATCCACTGTCCCCGCAAATCTTGATGCAGAACAATTCCAAGCTATGGTCAGAAACATCATTACCCCAAATCTCCTTACATTCTCTGACCAATATTTTCCCGCTCAACCATTTCATAACCATGCACTCCATGTAGAAGTCCTAGTGCAGAAAAATAAAGTCAAGCGAGTCTTGGTGGATGGAGGTGTAGGCTTGAATATTTGTTCCCTCAAGCTCATTAAGAACCTAAAAATCTCAGAGGATTCCATCAAAAAATGCAAAGTTATTACAATCATATCATATGATGATCAGGAAAGAGTATCCCAAGGCACAATCTAAATCCCTATTCAAGTA
This sequence comes from Sequoia sempervirens, assembly GCA_007258455.2. Classification (NCBI taxonomy): domain Eukaryota; kingdom Viridiplantae; phylum Streptophyta; class Pinopsida; order Cupressales; family Cupressaceae; genus Sequoia; species Sequoia sempervirens. The sequence goes on from VDFB02058242.1 coordinate 102,570,918, forward strand.
GGTCCAGCTATCATGGAAACCACCTATCAAATCCTAGATCTCGACTTGCCTTATAACATTCTCCTAGGACGTCCATGGAACCATGCAATGCAAGTAGTAGAATCAACCTTCCATCAATGTGTCAAATTCACATATGAAGGACAAGATGCCACCATCCATGGAGATCCTAAACCATTCTCCTACTGCAAAATCCTTGAGGCAAAATACTACAAAATACCTCAAGTACCAAAAAATGATGAAGGCCCATCAACACCGTACATTGATCTAGCCACTCTCACCTCCACTTCTGTGACAGAGACACCTGCCATTCCTACCATCCCCACCATCTCTGATATCAAATTCATCATCTAGGACAATGGTTTCAGAAACTATATGATTCCCAAAAATGCCTTTGTGGTAGGAGAGTTACCACAATCTCCCAAATCACGAGGACATCCGCAATCAAATCAAGCCTCCACTTCCCAAACATCCCCTGAATATCCCAACTTTAGAAGTTGGGGGGATCTCAGTCGAGAAGTCATAGAGGAGGACCCATCTCATCTCCTATGTCAAGATGATTGACCAGCAGCCAATCTAAAAATGGATGACAGAAGTAAAGGTTTGCAAATGATGCTCACAATGGGCTATGACAAAAACCAGAAATTGGGGAAAAACAACAATGGGCTTATAATACCCCTTATTCCTGAGACACGAATGATAAATCTTGGCCTTAGATGTACCCCTCTAAGTATAGCCATACATGGACGAGGTCCCCCAGTTAAATCAGTCAAGACTACCCGTGAACCAACACCAATTGAACTTCGCTTACCTATATCCACTGGCCGCGTCATAGATAATTTTACTTTTGACATAACTGATGTCTGTAGTAGTAGTGATGATGAGGATCCCATAACCAATGTACCCAGGCTCTTTGAGGATACCACCCTTCTCATGATTAGCACCCTATCATATGAGTTTGAAAACCAAAATCATGAAATCTGTCTAGTCTACCCACAACTCATCGATTATGACCAATGACAACCACCAATTCTTGACACATTAAAAAATGATGAGGCACTCTTAGAATTCATGTGACTACAGGATAATATTTTTTGTGGGGATCACAAAGCAGGATTCATCATTGAGCTAGATACACAGGCCTATTATGTAGAAACGATTGAATCCCTCAGTCGCAAAAGTGAGAAATTAAGAATAATATCTAAGTCCTTGAGTGAAAACCACACTGTGGCACTCTCCGACCCAAAAAAGGTTAAAAGAAAGGATGAATCCAACAGTGAAAACCTCTCTGAGGTGTCTAAGGATGGGGGATTCAATCTTCCTTTCAGAGCTCTTCATTAGGAAAAATTAGCAATCCTAGTAGAAAAATGTAATCCAGTCAACCTAGGAACAGAGCAAACACCGCACATCACATTTTATGTGGAGTCATTACTATTAGAGGAACAAGAGCTCCTAGAAGCCTTCTTAAGAGAAAGATGAGTTAATTTTGCATGGAGCTATGCTGACATGCCTAGGCTTGATCCAAAAATTGTGGTTCATCACCTAGCAGTATACTCTAAAGCAAAGCCTGTTAGACAAAAACTCAAGAAAATGTATCCTCAAATCACCCTGCTAGTCAAAATGGAACTAAAGAAGCTATTAGATGCATGATTCATTTGACCAATAGACTATCTAGAATGGGTGTCAAACCTAGTTCCTGTCTCAAAACCCAATGGGGGCATCAGAATCTACACAGTTTTTAGGGACTTAAACAAAGCATGTCCAAAAGATGATTTCCTATTGCCCAACATTGACATGATTGTAGACATGACGGTGGGGCACAAAATTATTTCCATGATGGATGGTTTCTTGGGATACAACCATATAATGATTGCTAAAGAAGACCAACACAAAATGACCTTCACTTTTCCATGGGGGGCTTACTGCTGGAATATGATGCCATTCGGCTTGAAGAACGCAAGACAAACATACCAAAGAGCCATGATGTTAACCTTCCATGACATGATCCATAAAATTTTCAAAGATTATGTCAATGACATTTTAGCCAAATCCAAAAAGAGGAAGGATCATATAGCAATCTTGAGTACTATTTTCGACAAGCTGGAGGAATACAAGGTCCTATTAAATCCAAAGAAGTGTGTCTTCAACGTACAATCAAGAAAGTTGCTAGGATACATAGTGTCAATGAGAGGTATCAAGGTAGACCCTACTAAGGTAAAAGCAATCCTTGAGATGGAGGCACCAAAAACATTGAAACAATTGAGAGGTCTCCAAGGTAGGCTTCAATCCATCCGAAGGTTCATAGCACAACTGGCAGATAAACATAATCCATATTCTCACCTATCTCACAAGGGAGTAGCATACAAGTGGGATAGAAAGTGTGAAGAAGCCTTCAATAATATCAAAGAATATCTACTTACACCACCAGTCCTCATGCAACTGATCCCAAGAAAGCCTTTAATTCTCTATGTGTCAGCAATAGCAACAGCCCTTGGTGCTCTTCTAGCTCAACACAACAAAAATGGGACATAAAGGGCCATATATTATATTAGTAGAACAATGGTGGGGCATGAGTTAAATTACTCATTCATTGAGAAAGCATGTCTAGCAGTAGTGTTTGCTTCATATAAATTCATACATTACATGCCGGCACACAAAATAAAACTCATCACCAAGATTGATCCCCTCAAATACTTACTGTCAAAAGCAATGCTCACTGGAAGAATGGCCAAATGGGTCATGATACTATCAAAGTATGACATTGAATATGTGGAGCAGAAAGCAATTAAAGGCCAATTCATCTCAGATCAGCTTGCAGAAGTACCAATCTATTCAAAGAATCCTCTCATCTTAGAGTTTCCAGATGAGTCCATCTTCAATCTCAACATAGCCGACCACTAGAAACTTTACTTTGATGGCTCATACACACAACATGGATTAGGAGTCGGTGTCATCTAGGTTTGTCATCCTAGGAAATACCTTATACCATAGAAGCATAGAGGGAACCTTATTACGCTGCCTTAATACTAACGAAGCATTGACTACTTTAACTGAGGTGTATAATGGGATTTGTGGTTCGCACTCGAGTGGAATAACCTTGGCCAAGAAACTGTTGAGGATGGGGTATTATTGGCCCACTATGGAGAAAGAGGCACACAACTACATCAGAAGGTGTCTACAATGTCAATAGCATGGGGACCTCATCCATGCTCCAGTTCAAGAGCTCCATCCCATCATTACACCATGGCCCTTCTCATAGTGGGGGCTCGATCTCAACGGAAAAATCACTCCCACTTCATCTAATGGCCATAAGTTCATCATAACCGCCACTAAGTACTTTACCAAGTGGGTCGAAGCCATACCAATGACCTATATAATGGGGAAGTAGACATCAAAGTTCATCTTGAACTATCCCATATGTCGATACGGTGTTCCCCAAGCTATTATCTTAGATAATGGAACAGCATTCAAGAATTAGGATGTCTGCAATTTGTATGAAAAATTCAAAATCCAACATCGCTTCTCCACCCCATATTATCCCCAAGGCAATGGCCAAGTAGAAGCCACAAATAAAACCATTTTGAAAATCCTCAAGAAAATAGTCAATGACGTAGGTCATGACTGGCATCTACAACTCAATCCCACCCTCTGGGCCTACCAAACCAGCATCCACACACCCACTGGTGTCACCCCCTTCTCCCTAGTCTACAAATCAGAAGCAGTACTCCCCATTGAGATTGAGCTCCCGTCACTAAGAATATCACTGCAAAACCTCATCACAGATGAAGAATACCGAGTATCAAGACTGAATGAGCTGGAGCTGCTAGATGAGCGACGTATAGATGCTTTAAATCATTTGCAAGTCTATTAGAACATACTCAAGAGGAGCTATAACAAGAAAATCATAAGCAAGAATTTCCAAGTTGGAGAACTGGTACTAAAGGAGAATCAAAAGAACATCCTAAATCCAAACAGTAAAGGAAAATTTGAACCCAACTGGTTGGGACCATTTTTTATCACAACAAGCTATAAGTCAAGGGCATATCAGTTATCAACACTCGAAGGGGAACCTTTGCAAGAGCCCATGAATAGCTCCCATCTCAAAAAGTTGTATGCCTAAATATTTCAAGGTATACAACCCCAAAAAATCAAAAAATGTCCAGAAAAAATGGTTACCTTGGTGAAAAATTGGTAAATAGGTGTCTTGGTGACAAAAAAATAAAATCAAAAAGTAAAAATAAAATCCAAAAAAAATAGAAAAAAAGGATCAAAAATAGTAAAGAGAAAAATCATCCTCTAGTGAAAACCACTTCGGTGGCACTTTGGGCAAGTACCTTGGTGAAAACCTGGAAAATAGGTGCCTTGTGTAAATAAGCACGTTCCATCCACCAAGATCTTAACGGCTTGTTCTGCATCATCCATCCATTACATTTCCATCATCCATCGCATTCAGATCTCCATACATCACCCATCCATTGAACATCTACATCATAGCTTGGTCTTGTGTTCATATCATGATCCCTCCTAGTACTACTCAGCCCATTCTCAAGGTCAGTTTGTCCTGCCTTTATCATAGTAGTCTATTGCATCATGCTAGGGGCATGTTCTCATCAAATCGGATTTGTGTATATTCTTGAAGTCCTAAAATCCAAAAAATCCAAAAACATCAAAAAATCACCAAATCCAAAAACATCCAAATCATATCAAAATCCAAAAATAGGTCAAAAAGTTAGGCAAAAAATCAAAAAACAAAGTCGTCTTGTCAAACTATGGGTCTCTGAGCCTTTAGCATAGGCAAGGTTGATCTATGATCATCCCCCGAGACACTTAGGTTAGTCCTTTAGGAGTCTGTCATAATAAATTGACATTTCATCATGTATATCTTCATTTGTAAATCAGTCAAGTCATCATTTGAACTACGTGGTCTTTGCGTGTATAACGTAGGAAAGACTAATCTTTTGATCAGCCCCTGAGGACCCTAGGATAGGTCCTTAGGTTAGTCTCTTGGTCAAAATTTCATAAAACCCCAAAACATTAAAAAATCAAAAATCAAAACATTCATAAAATCTTGAAAAATATCAAAAATAGCCTCAAAATATTTCAAGACATCAAAAACATCCAAATATGTGAAAAAATCCATCCGTCCCATTTCGCTTTCACCCGTAATAAAAATCACTCACAATAAATCAGTCATCATCCCCAACCTTTGGTAAAACAGTTAGAAACAAGTCTAGCAAGTTAAAAAAAAAGAGTGAAAACTCAAAATGTCAAAATCCCAAAAGTCTAGGATAGTACGTAAACAAGTCAGTCAAATCTTTGTGTCAATAGCCTATCATCCAATTAGTCCCATATCAAATCATTTGATATCATCATGTCCTAGGATGCATCCTTCGTACAATGGACATCAACATCAGACATCACTGTAGTTTAGTCTTGGCTAGCGGTATTGAAGAACAATCAGCTTGTTTGTTTACTATATCTTTGTCTTTTGATTTATCTTATTATGCTCATTCCAAGGACGTCTCAATGATGTCCCCAACAAAGGGATTTAGAGAGATAGGAATGGGGCAGCAATCATTATCTTTTTATCTGTTGCACTTGTTGGACTTTCTTGTAATATAACTTGGTGCATAGTTGCTTTATGTAGGTATGTATGAAGGGTGTTATAGATATCTTGTTGACCACATAGGAAGGCTTGCTTTTCTATGTTTTGGTTTGAGATATTTAAAATATCTAAAGTGCATCCTAGTAAGGTTTTTGTATGTCAGGTGTGAACAAGGATACTCCTATCTAATTGTCGAGTCACACTAAATACAACGTCATCCTGGTTCTTAATACCTTGATGCATCGTATTTATGTGTGTTATCAAACATAAGATAATTGGACCTTTGAAAATCCCAACTCCGTGATAGATTCATCATCATCATCTTTTTTCTTGTTAAAATCTCTTCTTTCTTCCATTTCTTCTTGTTTTTCACGCTAACAAGGTACTATGATAGTTAATCACCACCATCATTAATCCGACATCCACAAATCGTCAGCACAATGCATATCATATAGAAAAAATTGATCTCATATGCATATAGATTTGTTATCATAAGCATCTCATAATTATAACATTACATACACATTTACATATAACCATCTCTTACGTAATTACAGAAAACATAAATAATTCATCACATCATCCATCGCATAGTCATATAACCACCATCGTATCATTTAAATGGGTCAGGCATTTGCATCCATTTGCATAAACCATACATCATCATAAACATGCATATCACCATCATCCATCCATATCATATGGAACATCTCATAAATCGCCACATTGCAATCATTTTGCATAAACATTTTCATAAATCATCCCATATCATTATAAGCATCCAGTGCATAATTAAAACAAACCATAATAGGTACATAAGAATTATAAACAACCCATCACATTAAGTGCATACATCCACCCCTAATCATATAAAACATCTCATAAAAGCATTCATTACACCATCACATGTACATCATAAGGTCATTACTCACATATCATTTTGCATATACACCATAAATCATCATCTCCATACCATTTTGCATAACATATCATGTTATATATAACATCACATCATAACATCATCACAAGTGAATATCACACATGGAAAATCACATACATTCATCATTTCCTATCATGATCATTGCATTCGCATCATCATCACCATCATAACAGAAAAAGATATCGAAAAAGAAATCATTTCATAAATCATCACATTTGCATCAACATCTAGATTGCACCATCATAAAAGCATACATAAAAAGGTACTACAAGAGAAATGTACCATCATCGCATATCCATTATATATCCATAATCATCACAAATGCATATCACATGAGGCATAATATAGATTTTCTAGTCACATAACCATCACATAACACATATATCATCACAAAGAAATGCATCCATATATAGTATATCCATCACACAACACCATAACATTATTGCATCACATATAGAAATAGATCCATCCATAAATGCATACATAAATAAATAAATGGTACATAGCACATCACATCAACATCATCATCTCATATATGTGATCAAGTAACTATCATAGTACAAAATAATCGGATCATTGTACATGTGTGTATGTCAATAAGTACAAAAAGGCCCAATGGGCTATAAAAATGATCCTGTATGGCATGAAAGAATAATATCTCGATCAAAAATGAGGTCTAACCCTCCTATCTGCTACCCTCACCTCTATCACCATGACCCTCTATCAATTTGTGGCTGGTCTACTATGAATAATCTGGGGCCCGGGCTGCTCTAGGTACGACCTGATGGTAAAGCAACTGATAGTAATCTATCTCTCGGATGGCCTCCCTCTATGAGAAAAGAGGCACTATGCTATGAGACGAGGAAGCTGCCATACTCTCTAGCTACTATCTGTGGCCCATCTCTGCAGCCTCCTATAACTCTACGACCTGCCTCTATAGAATCACTTGATCTCTCTTTGCACAAGTCCGGTCCCTCTCTGTTGTCAAGGCCTGGACCTGGGCCTACAACTGTAATATCAACCCATCCCTTAGATCTGACTGACCTGCTGGTTGTCCTAGATGAGGCTACACATGAGGCTGGTCCGCACCCTTGACTTGTGGTGGTGTGGTAGCCGATCCTAGTGGCCATCATGTCCACCCTCCAACCCCTAATCTTGGTCCTACATGTGTACATCAGCATGAGGCTGATCCATCTGAACCTATGTCGGTTGGACCTGTGCTGGCTAGACCTATGCCAGCTGGACCTATTCTGGTTGGACCTATGCTGGCTAGACCTATGCTGGTTGGTCTTGTGCTAGCTATCCTACTAGAGGACCGCCACCTCCTTGTCCTCAACCTACCCCCTCCCCCTAGCTCTCTGTCGAATGGAGGGTGCACCTAGAACTGTCAAATGTAGAGATAGTCGAAACCAATCTTTGTATGCCTAAGTCACTCCTAGATCTGTGACCCCCAGATCATACGCCCATGACTGGGCCACTAGCTACCTGAAACTGTCCACTGCCTCAGAGGTAGGAATATATCACCCCCATGCACCTTGTGATACTATGCAAACAAAAATGGCCAAGTAGTTATCATCTGGCCTGTCCTATACCTTGCCAAACTGGCATTGAACTCATCTCGACAAGTACCTCTCAATCATAGTGTGCTCTTGCCCCTACATGAACCGATCCTAGTAGGAAAAGAATAGCTACTGTACATCATTGGCCCATCTGAGCTGACCAAGGTATGGACACCATGTAAACACTATCATCTCATCAATGACCCTCCTCCAGTGAGGGATCCCATGCTTGCCTGTGTGTGTAAAGGATACACTGCCCCTGTAATGCCAAACCACTGGATAATCGGGCCCAACTGGCACTGCAACAACTCGTAGCCGAAGAATGGAGATATGCTCCCACGCCCACACATGAAGGATCATGACACCTGCACCAAGTTCCTTTCCATCCAAGTATGTATACTCATGTAGATCCCTATAAAGGTTGGCAAGAAGAATTAGACCCCATGCAAAAAGGACTAGTCTATCGCGAACCATCCACTCCTAGCAAAGCCCCCAGCCAGGACTGAAGTACCGCCCTCGTCGATCTAGAGCAAGAAGACCTAAAATGATGGCAGTCATCATTAGATGAAATGGTGATGTGAGCAATCGGTGATGCTCTAGCTCTATCTAACCCTTGCAAAACATGATCTCATCTATGGCCAAGACTGCATGGTAGGCATCTCGTTCGGCATCCATATCATAAATTACTCACCGACCATGTATCGGCAATCTAAGGATGTGCCACACGTCCTCCAAGGTAACAGTGGCCTCGCCAGTGGCAAGGTAAAAGGATGACGTCTCACTATGCCATCTCTCGGCAAGTGCAAACATCATGCCAAGATGGGTCCGCACAGGTGTTGTGTAAGCAATGTACCATAGCTCCATCTCTCGAAGTCGGTCCTGCTCCCTGTCAGTCAGATCTCACAAATAACTGAATATCTCCTACAATCTCTGCTCATGAGAATAGAGCTCCCTCGTTGCCTCCTACATCGGGAAAGGTCACCGTGTTAAAATCAACAAGAAAATTTATCCCAAGCGTTCAAAAAACTAGCCCAACATTGCAAACTATGAAGGCGTCACATTTTGAAATTTGCAAACAGTGACGCTGGCATCTTCAAATCCCAAATTGTACTGTGGTGGTTCAGTTTGCTTAAGCATCTCAAACCCTAATTCTAAAGTTTTCCATGGCATCATAGTTTGCAAATCCAACACTCCATTTCATGAAGGCGTCGGAGTTTGAGGTCTTTTCCCAAACTCCAAACTCCACTGTGGTGGTCCATCTTGTGATGGCGGTCTAGTTTGAAATTTGAGCGACATTATATAGCACCGCTACAAATGACCTAGTTGTAAATGCAATAAATGAACACATAAAATGAAAAAAAAAGCTCAAGTAAGGATCACATACTAGTGCCCCAATGTTGGGAGGTCATTGATATGTTCATACTCGGTCGGAGATATGCAACGGGAGCTGTCATTGTGCCATCTCATCAAGGTATCAAGGCTCAAATCGCAAAATGTCTTAAGGCTGAATGTGTCCAAGTGAATTGGAAGTGGCCCCTCGAGGCCTATTTAATCCCAAAAATTAGGGTTTTTGACCTTGTTTGGCCATCTAGAAGAGGTCTACATCTTTTGAACTCGTTTTCATCCATCCAAAGGTCATTTCACACCATTTTTTAGCGTTTTACCTCATTTTTTGACCTCCCAGAGCCTTTCTAGACCTATCGGGCACCTTGTCCTCTTTTTTCGCGAGATCACCCAAAAAAATCAAAATTTTTGTCTGATCTCTCGAGGGGGAAGTATATTACCATAGTTTCCTTTGTCAGGGCAACAGTGAGGCAATTTATAAAATAAAATAAAAATTTGGCTTTTGATTGAGACCGTTTATTCTTTGAACCAATGCAACGAGTGCACTGCTTCAAAGAAGGGAAAAATGTAGACACGTAAAATATATTGATTGACATTGCACATCTGATCCCCACCACTAACAAATTTTTATCCTAAATCATCCCTCGGTCTAACCATTTAATCGAATACCTTTATTTGATTAAATTCATCAATGTTCCTCTCTTAATTAAATAAATCATTTATCTAATTAAGTCATCCTTTCTTGTTAATTAAATCAATTAGTCTGATCTAATTATCCCTATTTAATTAAATAATCAATTTTATTTGATTAAATATGTAAAATCCATCCATTAAATTAAATAAATGAAAACCTTATTTAGTTTAATCTAACTTCATCTCCTTGGTTAGATAAAACAAAAATATTTATTTAATTAATCTTGAAATCATATTCTTCTCATATTTTGATTTAAATCAATATGTCACATCATTTTCATTTCTCATTAAATTAATTAACCTTGATTAATTTAATCTCTTCTCATGTCCCATCCTCTAGCTTTTGCAACTTACACAAGAAAATAGATTTAATTCATTTATTAAATCTCTATTTTCTCTCAAAAGGAATAATTAAGTAATATTCCTCAAATTTGAATTCAAAAATCCAAGTGGACTTTGTCCTTCCAACAAGGCATTTATTCCACCTAAAAATTTATTTTTCCTTTATCCAAGTGGCATTCAATGCATGTTCTTTCCCTCTTACATGTCATTTCAACAATTTCAAATTTCAAATTTCAAATATATGCATTTATTGACACATTCTTCAAAACTTGCACATTCTTTATCCATTCACATGTTGACAAGTGGCATCTTGCCATTAGTTGATTCTTAGTCCCACATTGCTCCATCTTGGAAATATTTTCAGCTTGAAATTCTATAAATAAGAGGCTTCATTCCTCACTTGATCATCCACAACTTGAGTAAACTTACTATGCTCAAATTCATAGCAATCTTCATCCATCTCATTGAGTTTTATAGCAAGGTTATGCAGATTTCATCTCAGAGCACTCATCAATCTTCAACAAAGTGGATCACAAACTTCGTCAAATCATCTAAGCTGGCATTGGAGTTGAGAAAGGGCCAATTTTCACATCAAATTGGCACCAATTCCCTCAAGAGATTAAGAGTTTTCTTTGTATTAGAATAGGATTTGATATCTTTGTTTTAAGTTTGTTGTGTTCTTCATCTCATTTCTTTTTCTTATGCATTCAAATGGATTTCTTGAGGAATCATGGTTCTAACCTTGCATTTGATCTAATATATTGATTGTTTTTTGTGTTCTTGTAGGTATAGGATCTAGGTTCACACCATGTTTAACTTTGAGCTTAGTGAATTTTATCTTCCTGGAAGAAGAATCATGGTTAATAATCAAGTGCAAGCCATGCATCTACATTCTGTATTTTTATTTCAAATAACTTTACTAGCAGGTATTTTGGAGGGTTTATATCTCTCTTTTGTGGGCCATGGTTTCATTGTTCTGAACCTCTTTTGTCGGGCTTCTTTTCACTGTGATGACTATCTTAATCTCCATTCTAGGTGCTAAACAAACTGTAAAGGATTCATTCCTTTAAACCCTTTCATTCTGGATTTATCTCTGATTACTCATTACGCTTTCTCACTCTATAACATTATTCAATCTTCATTTGAAGCATTCAAATACCATCCTGAAGATTACGGCTTCTTCATATTCCTTGTGTTTCCAAGTAGTAATGGCCAGCAATGTCATAATTACCTTGCTATGATAAGATCATGCAAGATTATAATATGAATGAGATTTTATGAGAGGTTGATCAGTTGAAACAAAAGCTATCTCAATCAACTGTTCCACAAGAAAATGTTGTTGTGTGAAGAAAAAGAGATTTACAAAATGATTTAGTGCCATTGCACAGTATGGGTATAATTCAAAGACTCTACACATCTTTTTCATTCCTTGAAAAACACTACCCTTTTCACTCTGGAAACCATCTTCTTGTCTTTCTGTATACATCAATCTTAGCACAAAGAAAAAAAATTGTACTTTTCTCTTGAAGAGAAATTATGGTAGTGTTTTCATGTTCTCTACAAGAAAAGATAAAAACCTCCAAGGGTTTTCATTGCACATTCTGTCTTTCTTCATCTGTACCTTATTTGTAGGTTACTATCTTAACACACTTTCTTTTATGTTGCTTACAGTCATCTTCATGAATATGGCTATCTCTTTCAAAATCATCAATTTATATTTCACTGATATGACAGTCCCTCTATCATGCCTTTACACTTGAGTTCTAAAGACTTCATTTTCATCTTCACGAGTGTCCTTTGTTGAGCATCAATAAACTAATAAAACATTAAGAAATTGATAATGCATCTACTTAAGATACCTTTTCCACTATATATGCTTGGCTATCCACTATCTATTACAGCAATCAATCATGATTGTGTCTCTTGTAGCTTTTCTCGTGTCACTATGCCTTGAATTTAAATTCTCCTAAGATAAATGACTACAAAAAGAATCCCCATTTCATTGAGACTTTGTGTAGTGACTTTCCATCCAATGGAGTGCATTTCCTATCTCTTTCATGACATGTTGGCCTTTCACTGTAGACTTCCTATACAATCCAAATTTTGTAGCACCTTATACAACCTATCATCTCAGCCAAGAGATCATAACCATGATGCATCTTATACAAAATAAAAGAAAAATAAAATATATAACAATATCTAGAAAAAGGCATACATATTGTATTTGCTCAAACAACTTAAGGCAGCTTCAAACCTCCCATCATGATTGCATGAGATTTTGAACTATCATCTTGATGGTGTCTATTGTTTATACTTAGCTCGAAAACTTTGAAAATTATAGTGATGTCTCTCATGAAATCTTTTTAAAATAAGCTTCCACACCCTTCTTGGCACATGACTGCCCTATTCACTACTTCTATGACTATGTCACTAGTTTCCTTTCGATTTAGAATTTTTGCTTCAAGGATCTTTTAATCTTGAACTGCTCAGTTAATGTCTTCATAGTAAGGCAGGTTGAGGCCTCAAGTCACAATTCTATTAATTCTTGAACTGACACTTTAACAAAAAAATCCATGCATTGTAAATGTGGATGCTCTATTTTCATGACTGTCCCTCATGATTCTCGTAAGAATGTGATTGTCCTTACGAATAAGTTTTTTCAACATTCCTAATATCATTGTACACCTTGTCTCTATTTCTCCACTTCATAAATTTCATGAACATTTTACTACAGGGATAGAGACAAGATTGTTTCTTTGCATATGATCTTATATGTCCTCCATTTCTATTTTTGAAGCATTCTTTTGTCTCACAAAAACTTATCTTTAACTGTAGATGATGCCAAATAAGCACAGTCCATAGAAACCTTAGATAAATAAATATCAATCATGAGCAGAGATCTCTATTACACTTGAGATGCATTTAACATTATCTAAAATGGCACATTAGTTGTCACTACATTTTGAATGCCTATTTTGTAGGTTGTAGTGGTCGTTCCTTCATATCAACAGTATCACTATATTTAAGGTCTATCTACAAGAATTATGTCCACAAATAAGGGGAAATAAACCATGCTTGCTTCTATGTTGGAACAAACACTGAAGCTATTTTGCAACTAGCATAGCACTTTCTCTTGAAATGACTACCCTAAAATGACATAGAATAGAAAAGAGGTCACCATGTGACTGTTCTTTGATTTGAATGCAAGTGCAAAAATCTATGAGTTTTCTCTCCATGATGGAATTCTACCTACTCAATTGATTAATGAGATGAAAAAGTAACATTCTTATCCCTCTCAAAACACAAGAGAGCAACATGTTGGGCTCAACCCTTGTGGGAGCCCATTTTACTCCACATGCTATGATCCAATGAAACAAACCAACAATAAATATTTCACCTATTCCTACACAGTGAAAAAAAATGTTAGATAAAATAGAGCATATGATAGATGTTTATTTTAACCTTTATGTTTTCCTAGACATCTATGGTATGCAAACTATTTTGATGCTTATGAGGATCAGGTTATATGTTTACGGATGTTTTCATATATATTGATTGGTGATCTTTCATTGCTCTAACAAACCCCTTCTCACACACGCAGGAAATCTTGGAGCAGTAGGGAAGGCATATTTTGGAGGTTGGATAAACAAGAGGGGATGAACATATGCAGCTCTTCTCAATTGGGATTCATCAATTAGGCAATGGCATGTCCCCTTTCTTTATATATCCATTTTTTCCCTTTATATATCTATAAATATATAGTCTATTTCTTTTACTGCATTAAAATAGTCATTCCCTCAGCTTGTGTGGGACACTATACACTTATTATTATCAATAAAGACTAATTTTATGCTACAATTGTTCGCTCTCTTCTCTATTGTACACATTTTCATAATGTAATAATGCAATATAGTTGATAATCTTTTTTATGCATATGGATGAAACTTAGCAGAAAATGATATGTACCTTTCATCTTTAGTTTGCGAATTTTGTCTTAGCTCTACCTGTGTGAGCTGGGAGAAAAATTAGGTAATAGTACATCAAAATAAGTTCTTGGTGGAATAGTTGTTGATCGTTGTGTTCAGCATTGCTGAATCTGAGCTTGTCTACAAAATTGTTGGTCCCAATTCACCCTGGTACAAAGAGATATATGACTACCTTAATTCCCAAATCCTACCTCCCAACTTTTCCAACAATCAAAGAAAAAAATCTATCTAACAAGTAGCCAAATACATTATCATCACCAACATCCTTTACCGTCATAGCCTAGATACCACCCTCCTCAGATGTCTCAACATAGAAGAAGCAAAGATGAATTTACAAGAAGTACACAATGGTAAATGTCGGGCTCACTCTAGTAGCCCTTCTCTAGCCAAGAAGCTTCTAAGGATGGGATACTATTAGCTGACAATGGAGTGTGATTCCTACCACTTTGTGAAGAAATGTCACCAATGTCAAATACACAGTGACCTGGTACATGCACCAACACAAGGACTTCACCCAATTACCGTGTCTTGGCCTTTCTCTCAATGGGGACTTGACCTTGTTGGAAAGATACATCCCACATCTACAAATGGACACAAGTTCATTATAACTTCTATAGAGTATTTTACCAAAAATATCAAAGCCATATTGATGACCTATATCATTGGCAAACAAATCTCTAAGTTCATTTTGAACTATATAATATGCCATTTTGGTGTTCCTTTATCCATTGTAACTAATAATGGGCGTCCATTCAAAAACCAAGATGTCAAGGAATTGTATGAATGGTACCACATTCAATACCACTTTTCTACCCCTATTCCCCATAGGTTAATGGTCAAGCAAAGGCATCTAATAAATAATTTGTAAAACTCATGAAAAAGACTATCAATGATGTTGGATGGAACTGGCACATATAATTAAATCCAACCTTATGGGCTTATCATATGAGCATTCATACACCCACAGGTGCCACACCTTTTTCCCTTTTCTAGGGTTCTAAAGCTATATTACCAATTGAGGTCAAGATCCCATCCTTGATAGTTTCCATGCAGAGTGTCATTGAGGATGAAGACTACAAATTTCCAGATCGCATGAGCTAGAGTTACTAGGTGAAAGATGACAAACAACATTAGTTCACCTACAGGAATATCAGAACCACCTTAGAAAAAGCTACAATAAGAGGGTTAAAGTCAGAATTCTTGATATTGGTGATCTAGTCTTGAAGGAAAATCCCAAAAATTACCAAGAACATGAGAAACCAGGTAATTTTGAACCTAACTAGTTAGGTCCTTACATCATCACCATAGCATATGGATCTAGTGCCTATCAGTTGGCTACTCCAAAGGGTGAACTATTATCTAATCCTATCAATAGCATGCACCTTTGTAGGTACTATACATGACCTCTACAAGATCCCATGGGTAAAAATATATGAAAATAAGCATAAAAGAAAAGAGAAAGAAAAATAAATTTGTCCTATAGTGAAAACCATTTTGATGATGTTTTGGATAAGTGCCATGGTGAAAACCTAACAAATAGGTGCCATGTGTAGTCAGCTTCTACTCTACCATTTATCACCATTCTATCTAATTTCGTTTGTAATAAACCTAAAACACAAATATCCTTCATACTGAAGAGATTTCCCATGGCCTAAAATTGGGTAACACTTAGCGTCAATAACTTATCACATTCAACCATCCATAAAAATTGGTCATGTTTTGAACTAGGGGAAATTCTTGACCTAAGGTTTCAACAAGATCCTACACATGGGATTTGGGGACTTTATCACATAAATCCAAAAAACATTGAAAAATATAAAACATCTAAAAACATCAAAAAATATCAAACATCCAAAAACATCAAAAAACCAATCAAAACACAAAAATATTCAAATATCAATTAAAATTCCAAAAACATCCAAATTCAAAAAATCCAAAAATCATATGTATCTTTATATTTCAATTAATATAGATAGATGCCTATTCATAAAAAAAATCCAAAAATAGTGTCATTCTATACATTCAAACTATGATGTTTGTGTTCATTACATAGGCAAGGCCATCATCGATGAGCCCCCGAGGCATTAGGTCTATTGTTTAGGGTCATTCAAGGTCAAGTCTTTTTTCTTAGTCCAAGTCTCATAAATAAGGTATTATTATTCATCAATACAACTGAACTATGACATTTATGTGTTCATCATGTAGGAAAGGACATCATCAATGAGCCCCTGAGGCATTAGGTCACCCCCCTTAGGGTCTGTCATGAGAAATTCTTGCATCACAACTCAAAGTGCATAATAAAATATTCTTTTGTAGAGAACTAGCATCTCGAACACAAATGACATACCTTACATAGAATCAAGCTTAACAAATCAATGAAATAAAAAGGTGACACTACCCAAATAACCCTTCAAACTAGCAGACCAATTTTTTGCAATATCCATCAAAGGTACCTATCATTTCAAAAGTAATTTGTCTTATACAGGATGCAGCATTATCAAAACCAAGCCAAACACCTTATACGAAATATTTTATTCCTTAAATTAGGCATAATATTTTTTTATCATGTACTTATGGGTAGACAAGAAGATACCAAAAGCTTGTTGACTTGTTTCTTTCAATTAATCTTATCTTTAATCTAATTTTTTTATGTGATACTCCTAAGGTACTTGATGATATTCAGAAGTGATGAGAGTAATGATGAGGGATGAGGATGGTTATTTCTGTTGATCTTTTTATGTGGTTTGTCCTAATAACATACTAGGGAAACTAAGGTCCTTATGTGTGATTGGGATTCTATCTAGCATAATCCAAAAATCTTATACAAGTCAAAGGCTAATCTACCATTTTCTTGTATCAAGATTAACATATTTTATGGTAATTTCCTCACATGTTCCTATAAGGGTCTATTGTCACTAATCTAAATCAGGACACTCTTTGTTTGACATATTTTTGACAAATGGATATTATTGTCACCAAGGTTTGTCTCAACTTGGTGTACATCTTCCACTTATCCATATATTACATCTTTAAGCAAATAGAAACAAAAGCTACCTTTGCAATCCATGCTTATGTATGCATACATCCACTTGTTCCATGTCCCATAATAAAAACACTCTATCTTGATAAAACATGTACGAGTACAAGCTCAAGTAATATCAATCATTTTTTCAAATTTGGATGAATGATCTCTTTGAAAAAATTTCTTCACTCCTTATTAACCATTTCTTTTCTTCGCACTAATAGTTCTACTAACAAGTCCCATAGTTATTTCGGTGGTATATTGTGACATACCAAAAATAAATATATGAGACACATCATCCTGCATCTGTAAACATGTTAGAATATCATAATAATCATGTGCATATAGGTCATGCATACTGCATAAGAAAATTAGAAAAGATAAACCATATTGCATATCATTTTGCAAAACATCATCATCCATATAAAAATCATATCGCATATGGCATGACATGTTCCAAAAAATAAAGGCATCATCATATACATAACATATAAGCATCAATAATGTCATCATAACATATAAATTAAATCCATACATCATGTCATATATGCAAGCATAATAAATATATCATGTGCATCAATTCGTAGATCATAAATGACATCATAAACACCATATTTATAAAAAATAACACATCATATAAACACCTCAAAAATGGTGCATCTCATATATATATATCAAAAATGTGTCACAGAACAATAATCAAATATCAGTAAAAAATGTGGAGCTCACAGGCTCAGTCCAAAAAATAATACATTTCTACATAACCAAGCACCACTAGTGTTTTCCATGTCCCAAAAGTAGATAGTTTATCCTCTCTATGGACTGATCCATTGGCATGTGACATGTCCCTCTGAGAATGTTGTTTTGAATGGTAAGGAGAAGATTGAGGCTGGGAGACACCATCGCTACTTTAAGACCATCTGGAATTGGTCCTACCCTAAGACCTTCTCATCACCTCAATAAAACTAGGCTTTCTCTATGATGGGGGCACTACTCACTCGTATAAATCTTGATAATACTGCTCCACCCTACTCGGTGTACAAAGCTCTTAAGATAGATCTAAAATACCACCATTGACTCTTCTAATAAATTGTATAGTACTCTAATCTACTCATTTTTCATAGATCATAGACATATCTCTCTCAGCTCTCAATTGAGATATCTCACCTTGCAGCCCCTGTACCTATAGAGTTAGCACCTATACTTATGCATATAAAGTTTCCACCTAGGGATCCACTGGCATGTCCCCCACATCCTTCTCAATTTCCTCTAGGATAGCTATCTCCTCCAAACCCTCCTCCATCACCACCTCCTATCTCATCTCTACCTCCTCCCTATTCTCCATCTCCTCTCTCCCAACCTTTCCAACCTTGATGTCCATATCGATGTCTATATCTAGTTTTTGATATTCTCTGACACCCTCCTCCTATAGAGGAGGAACATCTACCACCATTGGATCAACCAGGGCATTTTCTCTGACACCCTCCTAATGAGGAACATCCTCTCCTAGCTGACCACCATCTTGCCTTGGTGCTTGAGGTGTACATCCACCTCTGTCACCTCTCCCTCCTCTATCCCCTCTCCCACCTCTATCACCTCTCCCTCCTCTACCACCTCTCCCTCCACCATCCCCATCATCCCCACCATCACCCCTGCCACCATCATCCCATCACCCCCTCCCTCAGCCATGAAAATTTCCTCTTGAACCTCTCCCAAGCCTCTCTACTAGGGAGGGAAAATATGGATCTATATAAGGGATGGGCCTATGCAATGCCCACCACTCATCGTACTTGGGTGTGGTACCTACATCGAAAACCTCTATTGGGGAACCCCGCTGAATAGGTTGCAATGCATCAATCTCTTGCTCTTCTACCTCCACGCTAATTGTGTGTCCCCATGGATGAACCTCTTGAGCAGACCTAGAAAAATATACAATACCAACGGGAAGCCCCTATTGCTCCCCAAACTACCAAAGGACCTACTCTGGTAAGTATCAATCAATGATGTGTTGGGACTGTAATGTCCTCCCAATAAGATACTGCTACACCCTTAATATTAGTGTACACTGGGTTATGAATAGTCATCTTGTGGCTATCTTAACTCTTTATTAAGTCATATTATCATTAGTATATTGTTATTTAGTTGTTTAGGTCAGCCTAAGACTTATATAGGTGTTTCCAAGTCGGCCTAGGTGATATCCTAGGCATAAATAGGTATATATAGGAGGTTGTGAGTCGTATTTCATCATCAAGTTGTGAAGTGTGTTCTCATTAGAGATATTTGGAGGTTTTCACCCTCAAAGTGGCTTGTTATTCTTAGTTATTATCAAGTATTTGCAACATATTTCATATCATATTCTTCTATTGTGCAAGTGGTATCAGAGCCAGGTTTTGATCCTGGGCCCTGTGGGTTATGGGCCCACCACGCTTCTGCTAAGCATAATATTAGTGTACATCAGGTTATGAATAGTCAGCTTGTGGCTATCTTAACTCTTTATTAAGTCATATTATCATTAGTATATTGTTATTTAGTTGTTTAGGTTGGCCTAAGACTTATATAGGTGTGTCTAAGTCGACCTAGGTGATATCCTAGGCATAAATAGGTATATATAGGAGGTTGTGAGTCTTATTTCATCATCAAGTTGTGAAGTGTGTTCTCATTAGAGATATTTGGAGGTTTTCCCCCTCAAAGTGCCTTGTTATTCTCAATTATTATCAAGTATTTGCAACATATTTCATATCCTATTCTTCTATTGTGCAAGTTATTTCATAACAGATACCATGTTTGGAGGCAAATCAAAAATGAACAACATCATCCTCCCAAGGGGTACACTATCAATACGATCTCTAGGTAAAGGAATCAAGAAGGTCAATATAATTATGCCAATACTTGACGTAACCAACTCGTACATGTGTCACAATGCCACCATACATATATACATAAGGAAGTCTTGCTCTAAGCCATCTCTAAATAGGTGGTAAGAACACCCCAATGTGCTCCCATGCCTAGACCATGAGAAGAGTAGTGCCACATCTACTTGACTATGCATCTCTATAGGCTACATCGCAAAATTGAAATTATAGCATGGAAGGCATGCATGGTCTCCAAGCATATACTATACCATGACTCATCATCTCTACGAGTACCTCTCCCCATCCAATAGGGATCCCATGTCCTCAGCAATCAAGACACACAACACCAGAAATCACACAGCACATAACAATGACCATCCTCTCATATCTCTCTACTAGAATGTCCTATTGAATCTCATAATCCTCAATGCCAAGATCTACAAGGTCCTCATGCTCAAAGGCTCCCTCAAGGGTAGAAATTTTGTGACTAGTATCATATATCACATGCTCCCTATGAATTGGAAGATGCAAGATCCTCCAAATGTCCTCCAGTGTAACGATGGCCTCCTCAATGGGTAAATGAACTGAAGAGGTCTTAGAATGCCACCTCTCAACAAGAGCGATCAACAAACCTTGGTTAGCTCATTTATCAAGAATAAAAGTAACATGATATAGTCCTAGGGAATGAAGGGTATCCCTCTCCTCATTTGTCAACCAATCTCGCAATCAGAAGGTGGATGGTCAGCTCACTCGGGTATGAATGGGTGGATATCACATCTATGATCATAAGAAAATCACATCAACCCAATTAAAATTTCTATGCAAACCTATTGGACATTAATCGTAGAGAAAAATTTCTTGCAAGAACGCTCAAATTTCAAAACAATCAAATGGGCCACACTATTACAAGAATGCGATGAACATAGCATATGTGTCATACAATTAAGTAGGTGTGGTGAACATAGCATATGCGGCATACAATTAAGCATTTGTGGCTAACAAAATTAAATGCAATGTACTACCCTACAAATGCATTGCACCACATCAGATGTCGTGCAAAAAATCAATTTCACATAGCCTAAAGCAAATGTGGCTCAAATTTTCAAATGCACCACACCAAACACATGTGGTGAACCAGGCCACACATGTGGCGAATGCGATTGTAGTTGTGATGCACAAAGTGCAGCACATCTGCTTACTCAATTTTGAGCCCTAAAATCTATCAAAAAATGAAAAAATCATGAAGAGAGGAAAGAGTACATACTACATCCCCTAAGCCCTTCGACCGTCAGTAAGTCTTAACCCTTATCCACAATGTATAGTGACTAGAACATGAGACATTTTTGCAACAACTTCATAGGGAAATCACACTCGAAACTTTCAAAATTTCTAAGGTAAAATGCACAAATGAGAAAATTTCACCCCTTAGGACCTATTTTTACCCTTCCAAGGTGGGAATTTTTTACCCCCTTCATAACTGAGTGCATGAAATTTTGACTTCAAACACTAATATAGACCCCTAGAGGACCTAATATCCAAATCCAAACCTACAAATGTAATCCGCACTATAAAATTGACTTTTCAGAACAATTGATCAAATTTTAGGATTTTTTTTTAAATTTGAAAAAAAATTCCAAGGGAGCATTACTCTATCCTGTTGTCATTAGGGCATACTGTGACAACTCTTGAGCATAAATTTTTGAGTTTTATTCGACATAATTCTATAAACATGCATTATATCAAAGAGGGGAAAAATGTAGATACCTAAAATTGTCCTGACTTGCGAACAACACTTTTCTACTAAAATGATTAAAAAATGCATTATTATTTAATTATTATCATTCTTCATATTCTACTATTATTTAAGTAATTTAATATTATTTAATTAATTTATCCTCAATCATCATTTCTGACTAATTAAATAAACCTTATTTATTTTATAAAGTCTGGATTATCCTTATTCTCCCTAACCAATTAAATAAATATTATTTATTTAATAGTGTCCTAATTAAACATTATTCTTCTAGATTAATTAAATAAACATTATTTATTTAATTATGTCACTAACTTCACCTATTCTTCTATTTTAATTAAATAGTTATCATTAATTATTTAATTAACATCAAATACCCTTCTTGTATCAAATAATTGTTACAAATTATTTAATTAAATCACTTTTCCACTTCTACATTAAATAATTAAATTAATTGTTTAATTCTCCAATATTCACTCAACATGATCAATTAATAAATAAAATTTTATTTATTAATCCAATTACATCATGCACATTCCTCTCAAAATTAATTAATTAACCTCACACACTTTGATTGATCAAATCACATCCACTGATTATTCAATCTAATCTATTGAATGATTAATCATGTCCACTGATTATTCCAATTCCACTAATTAATATATCCCTTTCCACCAATTATTCCAATTCCACTGATTATTCAATCCAATCCCATTGATTATCCAATCAATTCCCTTGATTGGATTAATCGGGTCAATTAACTACTCAAGGCTACCTCTCAGGGGGAGCAGGTAGAAGAATGTTGAAGCTTATGCACATAAGGGGAGCTTGTATGTTGTGGAAAGCTCAGCTAAATACCATTTTCCCTTTGTCCTTTATGTCAAATGGGGAGAGTTAGAGCAAGGAGATGGAGCAAGGGGAAGATATTGCATATCTTATTAATGTTGCTCTTGCTGGTGTTGCCATCAATGCCAAAGGAGAAGATTGTTGGAAGTATGTTTCAGGTTTTGTCATTGATTTCACTAGTATGGTGTTTTATGGTTGTCATTGATGTCAAGCTATATGAAGGTTGTTGATGATGTTGTCTTTGTTGTCAACAAGGTGGCAGTGTGTGGTTGGTTGAATATGTTACAATCAGGATGATTAAGTATAATAATCTCTTATAGATAGTGGCTTAGGTAAATTCTCTAAAAAGGTTCCAAAGAATGCTCCAAATTCCTCCACTTTTTATGATTTTTCCTATGATTTGAAGGTTAGAAAAAGTCAATTGTTCATTGTATGTGTTACAATTTTCAGATCTTCAATGTTATCACAAAATTTTCTTGAGTAAGCAAAGAGGTGACTGAACTATTGCAGTCATAGAAGGTTCTAAGAAATGCTCTACATTTCTCCATAGTTGTCATTGTGGTTTTGCAATTTGGGGGATGTGTTTCTAATGTCTATCTATTGTCTCTCCTTCAGTTTTAGTTGTTGAAGTGTATTGCAAGTTGAGTTATCAAAGTTATATCTCAAGATTGTGTTGTCTGGGTTTGTGATAGATGTTGGTTCAATAAATGTCTTCTTGCACCAACTTACTGATGCATGAAGTTATAAAATAAGGGCATGGAAATATTCTTGAATATGATTTTATCCTTGTGATATAATTCATGTGTTTTTATCTTGCCTCTTCAATATCGCTTGTGGTTTGGAGATTAATATATCAAGGGTTGAGTGTTTGTTGGGCTGACTTAGTGTTCTACGTTGCTTGCGCCAAGTTTTTTGGAGTGTTCTAGCATAGGGATGTGTGAAAATTTGAATTAGGTCCTAATTATCTCCTAGCTTGAACCACGTTGGATTTCCCTTCCTTGTAGATGTATTGGATCCAACTCAATATGGTCGCTACACATTCATGTTGATACATTTTATGATGATCCACAAGCAGAAAATTTTGTACGCTTGCGGATGATTTAAATTTAAGATTAAGAGTGTGATCAAAGTGTACAAGTATTAAATGTGAAATCAATGTAATTTGTTGATAGCAATGTGTTGAAGGTAGGGAAATGTGTCTGAATTTTCAATGAAATGTTGAATGCATGTTGGAGGCAGTGAGCTGAAAGAGGAGGATTTTAAGTAGATTGTGAAAGGAAGTGAGCTATCCAAACTATGTAAGTGAGTGATAGAGGTAGTGATCTAAAGGTAGAAGTGCAGGTGTGAATATCGAAGGCAATGAGCCTAAGATAGAATGGTGTAAAAGTGTTGAAGGAAGTGAGTCAAAGGCAATAGAAGTGTTGTGGTTGTGATCTATTATTTGATTCAAAGAGTTGTATTCATAGGTTGTAGCCTCATTCTATAAGCATGGAATTATAAACTTCCTTAGGTTGAAGACCTAAAATCTATTGTAAATGTTGATTCATTTGTGAGGTTGGATTTGGATAGTAGCTCCAAGCAACTTTTCTCACCATATTTTTTTTCCTTTTTTTGTTTTCCATGTAAATCTATTATTATGGTTATGTACCCTTGCTTTGAATATGTTGTCTAATTAAAGTAGTTTTAGGTTTTGATTGATAAGTTGATATTGAATTAATTTGATGGATATACTAATTTACCCCCCCCCTCTCAGTATATTTGTGTGTGCTAATAGATAGGTTATGGTATTTTGTGAATGTTGCCATTTTCTCAACCCTAATATGGAAACGATTAATGTGAAATATGCTCTACCCTTCCAGTTTTGTGTTCATTATGAAAACTATTAACCTTTGATAGGTATGATGTTATATTAAATATTTGATGGTTTTTCTAGACCATGAGTAGGTTTATATGCTATGTGAAAATATAAAAAAAGTCTAAATTGTTTCTTCTCTTCTATAATGCATTTATTAGTAATAAAGATATAAATGGATATATTTACTTATATGCGTGCATATGTATACATGTGTATAGATGTAAATACATATAGATTCTTTGTATACTATTATGATGATAATTTTTTTGATTAATAGGAAAAATAGGTTTTTTAAGGGACCCAAAACCCATCATTACAAAAAGTTGCTTTACCAGAAGAAGAAAAAAAACACAGTCATCTAGTAGCCAAACCATAGCGAATTAAAAGCAACTAAACATAAAATGGAGTATTTTATATTTTTGAGGGTGTCAGCCACCTCTAATTCCTAGTTATAATGTTGAATAACCAGGGTCAAAAATTTATTTTATTTTCTTCTTCAAATGTTTTCTTCTTACTCCCACGAGTTTGAGCACTTGGTCCTTTCTCACCTTCTAGAACAAGTTTTTTACCTTTCTCTTTGGCAAGTTGCTCCTTCATTTTGTTATTCCTAAGGTTCACAGCATTTGTATGTTCCTATTTCAACTCCATTAATTTTTCCACGAGGATTCTTATCATGACAATGTTAATTTATATATATATATAAGAGAGAATATTTTATCTAAAATCATAAAACAATTATGATTAATGATAAAGGAAAAGAACAATGCATAAACTAGACATGTTTGA
Organism: Sequoia sempervirens; assembly: GCA_007258455.2. Taxonomy (NCBI): domain Eukaryota; kingdom Viridiplantae; phylum Streptophyta; class Pinopsida; order Cupressales; family Cupressaceae; genus Sequoia; species Sequoia sempervirens. The sequence goes on from VDFB02058242.1 coordinate 102,596,498, forward strand.
ATATTATAATGCATAATTATGTATATTAGTAAATTTATTAAAAAATGGGCATGAGCATCATCTTCAACATGAATATGTGTATAATTGTTTATATAAACCATTTTGAGAAATTGAATGTGAAATTATAATTCTTGACAACCGATTTGAGATAGAAGTGTGTAAACATATGACACACATCTTCATCATGGAATGTGTTTATTTTGATTATTAAATATTTTTCCAAAGTAATTTAAAATAATTGATTGTATTATTATTTCATAGTGTCTTTTATTATATATTATTTATATGCATCATACTTAGCAAGAGAGTATCTAAAGTTGTATGACAAGTTGTTTGCATTTAGAACACAACACTAGTTCTTGGTTTGCATGTCAAGTTTGATTATTCCCTTCATTTTCTACCCTTGTGAAGGGTAGGACTACTTGTTTATGGAAGTTATTTAGGGGACCTCTAGTTTGTGGTTGGAGGAAAAATTCTTGGGTGATGTTCTTTCTCTTGCAGTTGAGAAATTCCAAAGACTTTCTTTATCAAATATATTATCTATATTTCACATGATATTGTATAATTGATGAATTTTACTTTATGTAATCATTATGAAACTTGTAATATGTACTTGTACATTGAATTATTGAACAATTATTTGTAAGATGTAGCACTTATTGATAATTGATGTAATGAATTACTAAATAGTTTTGAATTTTATATTAGTTTTTTATGAGAATTGTAAGTATCTATTTATGTATATAATAAAAAATAGGGTGCTTTTCTTGATAAATTTGATGTTTTAAAGAGACAAAAAATTGGTGTTCATCACATAGTTTCACTTGAGGAATAGGGGTAAAGAATTAGCTCTTGGAATTTTACCATTGTTATGTTATGCACCATTTTTTTAGCAATACGATGGCTAGTTGTGCTATCATTCAATTTAATAGTTTTACTTCCACATGGTGACATGAGGAAGAGAAAAAGTGACACCTTACTATTTCCATAATTTATTAGGAAATTTTTTGGAGAGGTTTCATGCTTGGTGTATCTTAGATAATTTTAAGAAGTTCCATGTAGATGAATTCCATGAGATTCACAAATTGGGTATGATAGTGGATTATTATGATAATTTATTCTTTGAGTTGAAGAAATATGTGAGTGTAGCTAAGGATGATAAATATCTAGTTTATACTTTGTAAGGGGTTTGAATCCTTGTATCATTGATGGTGTTCAATTTTTATAACTTGAGATTGTAGATATTATTATTAATATGGAAAGCTTGGAGGTGGAGAACTTAGCTAAATTTAGTGGTGTGTAGGAACATGTTTTTTGTTGTGCCAAAATATTAAGCTCTTAAAACCTGATACAAGCACTAGAGATAAACAAATCCATGGGAGGCAGTTAGTCCATGTCCCAAATCTGAAGGGAGATGTTGGTGATTAGTCCAACAATCCCCCCTCAACATCACTCGAGGGTATTCTAACTTGTGACCACAACTATAATACCATTTTTTGGAACATGTTTGTTGTTGCACCAAAAGATTGACCTCTTAATGCCTGATAAAAGTGCTTGAGATAAAAACGGATCCATAGGAGGCAATTAGTCCATGTCTCGAATCCAAAGGGAGACATTGGCGATTAGTCCAACATGATGGTAAAATGGGTACTTAGGAAATGATATCATTTTTTAAAATCCCTGAGTTTCAAGGATCTTAGACTCAACCCAAAGTGATTTCCAAAGCTTTATCAATACCACCTATGACTCCTCAAAAATAATAATATCCATAGAGGAAAATACCTCTACAAAACTAGTAGAGAGGTCAATCTAGTGAAGCCTCTTGCCATATAGAGAAGTAGAGGTATTAATTTGGAGACCATATTCCCTAGAAATAATTAGATGGTGCTTATCCCAATTCTAAATTTCTAATTCTCAACAATCAGTCTTACATTAGTTTTAATAGCCTCAAGTTATAGTGTCATATTTCTCTCGTGGTCAACATGAACATATAGTTGTGTATTGTTCACAAAGTTATGTGGTAGTTGATGGTTAGGGTGAGAAGTGTTGCAAGTATGTGTAGAGTGGTGTTTTCATTGATTTCAACAAGATTGTGTTTACATTGATGTCAACTATATGTGTTTAGAGAGATTGGTGTTGAAGATGAACAATTGGTGTAGTTGATGCTTTGATTTGTTGCATTATGTTGTCATCAATTAAGCTAATGGTGTTAACCTCTATTGTTACTTTCATAAGATTCTATCTATGGATGTACTAATGATAAATATGATATGGATGAGTCTCTAGTGCTTGGTTTCCAAGTGCTTTTGCAAAAAAATGATAAAAAGAGGTTACAGTGTGTTGCAATGTTGTTTTGGGTTATAGAGAGGTGTTCAAGTTTTTCTCCGCATTTCTTCTAGGTTGAATAATTGCCTATGTGATTTGAATATTTTGGTGAGAGGTGTTTAGAGGTATTATGTTCAGGATATGGTATGTTGGATCATCGTACAATAGACGTCATGTTCACCAATGTGTTACTATGCATTGCAAAGATGTCTAGGAGAAATGTTTTTGCTCTGTGTTTCTCCACAATTATACTTCAGGTTTTGCAATTTTGAAGGTATATTGATGGTTTTGGTATTTTACCAAAGTCAAGAGGATTTTATGTTTGGTGCTTCCAAAGATAGTTTTTCAAGTAACAGTGTTTGGCAGAGTTGTCTAAGTGTACTAGGCTTGTACATTCTTTACGTAGAAGTTTTTGCAAAGGAGTTTGTTGGATTTTAGGGTGGTTGAAGAATATCCTAGATCATGTTCAAGCATGGTGTGTGGTTTGTAAGTCATCCTTGGGTTTTATGAAGTGTGTACTTAAAATTTTAATGGTGTTTGCACGAGTAATGGTCGACCTGGTGTTTACACTACATGCAAAGCATAAATATTCTTTAAGGAAGTGTGTGGTTAAGTGGTGTTATTTATTTGGGTCCTAATTAATTTTTTATGTGGTCCACATTCACTTCTATCCATCACAAAAGTGTTTTGGTGCTGACCTAATTTGGATTTGCACATTTGAGGTGCATTGCCGACCTTGGAGAGGGTTTCAAGGTTGAGGATGGTATAATTATGAGTTGAATTGTTTAAGGAGGTTAAGATAGATGAAAGTGTGAAGGTTGTGATGCAAATGATGCAAATTTCAAAGTTGTAAGGTGTGAAATTGAGTAGAGCAGTGCAAGATTTCAAGTGCTAGATTACTAGATGTAGTGAGAAGAAGGTGTCTGCAATCATTCAAGCATATTGCAAAGGTGTTGGAGCTATTATGGTGGAATATCTGTTGCATTGAGATCATGTTCTCTATGTAACATTTCTTCTCTATATTATTTTTCATTATGGTAGTGAGCCTGGGCTATGACCCTTTCTAGATAGTGTGTCCTATTCTAGAAATGAACCTTTCAATTCAGTTTTGCAACTACTTTTATCGTCAGCTAATCCTCACCGTGGTTTTTTACTCCTTGGGTTTTCCATGTAAATATGGTGTTCTCTTGTGCATGGTATTGAAGTTGTTTATGTTTCTCTTATTTTATTTTCATGCTAATTCATCATAAAAAATTAAGGATTTAATGAATGATTATGGATCTAAATGTTAATGAGGGTTTTGATGTTTTGATAAGATAAAACTAATCCACCCCCCTCTCAATTTTCTTGTTCATCCAAAAATTGGTATCAAATCAAGGTTCCCTGGAGAAAATCTTAACAACTTGAGGTAGATCTGGGATGGTGAACAAGAAGGAGATCCCTATGTTTGATGGCATAGACTATGCATTCTAGAAGACACATATGGAAGGCTATCTAGTTTGCCTTGGATATGATGTCTTGAATTCAATGAATACTCAATATATCATTCTTGTAAATGGACCAAGCAAGAGTTATGAGATCAAGGCCTATGAAACAAATAGTAAAGAAAGGTTTGTTCTTTTGAGTGGTCTTGCAAATTTTGAATTAGAGAAAGTTATGGATTTGAAAACTACTAATGAAATTTGAAATAAGTTGGAAATTCTTTAGGAAGGAGATGACATGGTCAAACAAGCTAAGATGTAGAACTTGATAACCACATTTGAGGACTTCATGATATCTGAAGATGGAAACATTACAAGTTATATACAGAGGGTAGATGAAGTGGTGAGCTGCATCAAAGGTCTTGGAGGTAAGGTCAAAGAACCTAAAGTGGTAAAGAAAATTCTTAGAACTCTTATTAAAGCTTACAATTATAAATTTTATACTATTGAGGAATCTCAAAACCTAGATCAATATTCTAGAGATCAATTGTATGACTCTTTAACTTCATTTGAGATGAAAGAGTTTGGTACTAACAATGGTGAAAAAATGGAGATTGATTTTATGGCTGGAAAATCATAGAAGACTGAAGATTTAGATTAGGATGATATTGATGATATGGAAGCTAACTTTGTGAGAAGGATGAAAAAGGGCACTGGTAAGTACAAAGGTAAATTACCTTTCAAATGTTTCAGTTGTGGACAAATAGGTCACTATGCTTCAAGATTTCCAAACAGAAGTATGAACAATAAGAATAAGGGAAAAAAAGGTAAGAAAATCAAGAAAATCTATTATGTTAGAGAAGATGCAAGTATTTCTAATGATGAATCTGATTATGGAGATGTTGATGATAATGGATGCTTGTTCATGGATTTAAAACATGAATCTGTTTCTGGTAACTCTAAAAGATGTGTGGAGGAAAGTGCTCTGGAGACAAAGGATAAGACTGAAGGTACTTTGGTATATGCTTTTTATGTTAGACATGATAAGAACTATTGGATCATTGATAGTCGCTACTAAAATCATATGACCAAAGACAAGAGTAATTTTTTTAAACTTGAAAAGTATGATGGAGGACTTGTTAGATTTGGAGATGATTAAAGAGCTAAGATTTGTGGAATAGGTTCAATCAGTTTTGATGGCAAGCATAATACTAATGATGTTTACTATGTCAAGGATTTAAGGCATAACCTTTTGAGTGTTGGAAAAATGTGTAGAAAAGGATATAATCTTATGTTTCAATATGATAGATGTGAGATCAGAAAAGGGTTTGGAACTGTCATTGCTACTAGAAAGATGACAGATGGAAAAATGTTTATCAGCTCAAGAGGATATGTTGATGGTTAGAATCAATTCAGTTCAAGTAGTGAGAGATCTACCAAGAATTACAAATCCTATCAATGTTATCTACAGAGATTGTTAGTTTGGGAAGCAAACAAGAAGTTTCAAGGGTAAAGAACAATCTTCTACCGGATTGTTGGAATCAGTGAATAAAAACCTTTGTGATCCTACAAGAGTGAGAAGTATTCAAGGTGATAGGTATTTCATGCTTTTAATTGATGATTATTCTAGAATGACATGGGTTACTTTTTATAGAGAAAAATTTGAAGCCCTAGATAAATTCAAAACATTTAAAGTTATGGTTGAGAATGAGATGGATTTGAAGATCAAATTTTTGAGGTATGAAAAAGGTGGATAATTCACCTCCAATGAATTTAACATGTTTTGTGAGAATCATGGCATAAAGAGGTACTTGTCTGCCCCTAGAAATCCTCAGCAAAATGGAGTAGTTGAAAGGAAAAATAGGATTATTCAAGAAGCTACAAGGATATGATGAAAGAAGCTAACCTACCAGAAGTCTACTATAGAGAAGCAATTCATGTTGTTGTTTTCATACTTAACAAAGTTCAAGAAAAAGAAAACAACACAAAGACTCCCTATGAGTTTTGGTATGGAAGGATCCCTATTGTCAAGTACTTTAGAGTGTTTGGAAGCAAATGCTATATCAGAAGAGATGATGCAAACTTAGGAACTTGTTTGATGCAAGGTCTGATGAAGGTATCTTTTTTGGATATTCTACTAAAAGCAAAGCTTATAGATGTTACAACGAAAGGCTAAGAAGGATTGTTGAGAGAGCAAGTGTCAAATTTGATGAAAATTTACTAAAAGCAAAGCTTATAGATGTTACAACGAAAGGCTAAGAAGGATTGTTGAGAGAGCAAGTGTCAAATTTGATGAAGATTTATAGAATTTAGTGGTGATAGATGGATATGCATCAGATGAACCTTCTTGTAGAGAAGAAGAAGAAGAAGAAGAAGAAGAAGAAGAAGAAGAAGAAGAAGAAGAAGAAGAAGAAGAAAAATCTAAGGAACAAGAAGTACAAGATGAAGAGGAAGAAGCTATGGAAAATACCCCTAAAACCCCTAAGTATGTGTAGAGAAATAAATCTGAAGAACAAATCATTGGATACAAGAGCAAAGGTGGGTTCACAAGAAGGAAATATGTTGAATAAGAGGTAATGTCTACTTTATAAATTTGAACCTAAAACAATGATTGAGGCAAGCAAAGATGAACATTGGATGAAAGAAATGGAAGAAGAACTTATGTAGATTGAAAAGAATTGGACTTGGGAACTTGTCCCATGACCAGCAAACAAAAACATAATTGGATCTAAGTGGGTGTTCAAAAAAAACTAAATGAGAATGGAGAAGTGGTAAGGAATAAAGCAAGGCTTGTGTGTAAAAACTATGCACAAGTTGAAGGAATAGCCTTTGAGGAGACATTTGCCCTAGTGGCTAGAATGGAAGAAATCAAGACTTTTTTAGCTTTTGCAGCACATAAGGATTTCAAAGTTTATCAGATGGATGTGAAGTCTACTTTCTTGAATGGAGATTTGGAAGAAGTACACATGGAACAACCAGAAGGATTTCAGTTAAATTAGATAAACCTAATATGGTTTGCAGATTGAAGAAAGCATTGTATGGATTGAAGCAAGCTCTCAGAGCTTGGTATGCAAGGTTGGACATGTATTTGATACATCAAAGATTCAATAAAGGTATCATAGATAGTAATCTTAACTTTAAGGTTGAAAAATATTAAATCTTGATTGTGATTGTGTATGTTGATGACATAATTTTTGGAGCCAATGAAGTTATGTATAACAAGTTTACAAAAGAGATGAAAAAAGAGTTTGAGATGTCTATGTTTGGTGAGATGAATTTGTTGAACATTTGGAATACTAAGAGGGGAGTGAATCAATATTCCATAAACCCATAATAAAATCCACTTAACCATTATCACAATTTTGATTGAATCAACAAGAGAGAACATAGAAACAAGTCAATGCAATCATACACATGAACACAAGGATTTTTACATGGAAAACCTAGAATGGGAAAAACCACGGTGAGGGTTAACTCACAATATATTATATCCAGATACAAAATATTACGAGGCTCACTACCAGGACTCACTGTCCTTAAAAGGTTCATAGCCTGAGTATAAAAGATGGCTCACTGCCAAGATATAATGATAGTGGCTCATTGCCAAAAGAATGAATTGATAGAATACACCTTCAATGTTAAGGGTTTAGTTCCACTGAAGCTCATAATATAAAGTATTGCCTCACACAAAAATCACTCAAAAAAACTACACTGATCACAACTAATAAAGCATTTAGGCTCTGATCTTCACACACTCCTCAATCCTCTTTGCATTTCACATTCACTGCTCATGTGTTCCTTCTTCCACTACTCTTCTCATCATACTCAAAACACCTTATATATATACAATCATATCTTATTCATCAATTAGGTCGGCCTAATTGGATGAACACAAAATAATCAAAACGTTTCTCCATCGGCACCATATAATATTTCATTTTATCCATGTAGTGCATTATGCCAAGTTGGCTATTAGTCTTCATAATATATTGCATTCATTGAGTTAGCCAAGACTAAAACACAATTCTCCAAACTAGCAAATAATCCTCAAAGCAAACACCTTTCAGATTTGAGAACACATTACTTTCCCATCATACTACTAGTCAAGAGACTATCAGCAAAACTATAGTATAAGAATGTTCACTTTAGTAGAATGTGGAGTCTCCCACATAGTATACCTCACACATAACAATAGTAGGATATAGAGTTAAACTTTGTAAGAGATACTTTTATGTTCATAGAAAAAGACATCTCAAGATCTAGGAAATAGCAGTCTGAATGAGTCAATAAAGTATGGTTAAGAGATTGGAGTCATATCAAATCTTGTGGTGAGTTCTGGACTTAAATAACAACACATTGATCCATCACAAAGGAGTATTACTAGTAGAGAACAACTTCTAGTAAACCAAGAAAACTTCCCATATAGTTATCACCATGTAGTTATTACCATTTTGAAATCAATGACAACATAGGAACAACTAGCACAACCATCCATACTTCATTATCATGTTGCAAAGCTTCCAACAATCTCCCCCTTTGGCATTGATGGCAACATGCATGACAAAAACTTTTCAAGTATACTACAACTAAATGTTTTGGCAATTCCCCCTATCAAAAATGTTCTTCACAAAAAGTTTTTCCTCAGACTCTTTATCTCTCCATCTCTTTATCTGTCCCCCTTTAACATCAATGACAAAGGAAGGGGTCCGGTATAAATGTGCATGTGCATAAAAAATTAATAAAAAAGATATGAACATTGAATTAACCTAAAGAAGAACATCTGAGACTCTCCAAGATAGCCTTCCATGACTCTTTACCTTCTTCCCATGAACCTTTTGCACTGACTAGAGTCTTGTAAAATAGCTCAAGTTTAGTTAGAGACTCTATACCATCTGTTAAAGTATTGGGACTAAGATTGATCTCTGATAATTCACCAATATAGCCAAGAGCACTAGAAACAGAAGTATGTCTGAGTTTAATCATGTATCTGAGTGCCACAAACTTCTTGATAAGATATGTCCTTCGATCCTTCAAAGAGAAGAATTTGTCCTGAAGCTGCACAATGTATGACCACCTCTGATTATCTTTATCTTCTACTAACCTGTGTGTATCTTCCTGAGTGCTCAATCGAGACTCACTCATCCTTATCTCATTTCTCATATCTAATGTATTGCTAGACCAACCTAAACAAAAGGAAAGTAATTCTTGTGCCTCTTTCTCACAACCTTGTACACTCTCCAATTCCTTCATTACTCGATCGTGTGCATTTGCACATTTTCCTTTAATATCATTCAAATCTTCTTTATCAGACCTAATTCCAATAGACATTTCAAGTCCAGAGATGTAGACTTTCAAAGAATTAATCATTCCATGAAGATTCTCCAAAATAGAAATAGATGAATCAAAATTATCATTTGGAATAACCTTTTGCAAATCTTCCAAAGCTCTCTGAATATTCATTCTTTCATGCTCATGTACAAGCTTACTTTCTTCTACAACTTCTAGCTTCACTACAATCTTCCTTTTCTTCCCTATTCTGGTCACGCTACTAGAGGTACTTTCTTCATTGAGATGCTTAGGGCTTTCCAAGAGAATTTTAGCATGTTTATCAATTTCAGCTTCTGACACTTCACAATCCAATTTAGATATCCAAACTAACCTTGATTCAATTGCTTCCATGTGACAAAAAATTTTAGACACAAGAAATTTTATGTTTCTGAAGTATCTTTCCACAACACTTACTGGAATCCTAGACCTTTTGCTCATCCTCATCTAAATTTTTCCAAAGAATTTAGCAAGTGAAAATTCTTGTGCATCCAAACTACCAAGATTTATCATGAAGTTCCTGATTTGATAGGCAACAGGCTCTAAATTTGACCATTCTAACCTTCCTATTACCGATAACTCTTTCAAAAAGTAAAACAGTAGACAAACAACTAAATTGCCATACCGAAAAGTATTCTTTTTTCTCTTCTTGATCTCCTTTAAATTCTTCAAAAGATGTATGTGAACTAGTTCACATAAGTCATATTCCATACCTCTTATTACCATATCAACAACAATATTCACCACAGTAGTAGAAAGTGTAGAGTCATTGTTAGGGATACAAACTTTATGACCGATGACCATAGCAGCATACCTTATTACTAGATCAACAATTGGTCTCAAACCAATCCCTTTTCCTTTAGAACTCGCACCTGTAATCTCAATTATTTCTTTCTCATTCATAGTCTTTAGTTTATAAATTGGCCTAGAGGAACATAAATCAATTACATCTCTAATTGCTTCTTTGGTGACCAGATGTGCCTCATCAATCCACAAATATTCATCATGAATTATGCTCAATACCATTCAAATATAATTCTTCTCAAATTCAAACAAAGGAACTTTCCTCCAAACATCCAATTTTTTCTCAACTAATACTCTGTAGGCATCATGATTCTCTTTTAATTTGTTTTCCCAAAGCACATTCAATTGAACTGATGACATTTCTTCAATCTTACTATAAAAATATGCATAGATATCTTCTTTAGGAAACACTCTCGAAGGAATGCAAGAGAATGCACCAACGGATTCTTTCAACACATTCCTCATATATCTCTTCAACCTAGCTTTATCCACACAATTCACAATCTTTGAATTATCCATCAATAAAAGTGAAAGATTGTGAAAACATGAATACCTCTAAAAATGTCAACCAAGAATTGTATAAACATCCTGTTTCCAGAGCTCACTTTGAATTCTTCTGTTATTTTCTTCAAATTTTGAAACTTTGAATTCCCTTCTAAACTTCCTTTGCATGCTTCCCCAAAAATACACAAGCCTTTAATTTTACCATAACTTATTCCTTTCATTCTGAATGGTTTTGCAATAAATTTTTCAACTTGTAGGTAGATTTCCTCAAAAATTGTGTACGCCTCCATTCTTTCAAATTCTGCAAACCTCATTCTTCACACATGTGACTGATAAAATACCTTAATCTTGTTACCACATTAAATATACTTTTGTCATGGTGCATCTCTTTATTTCTCTTTAGTGGAATGTGAAGAAGTTTGTGTGTTCAAAGTAGTGTAAGATATCCTTCCAAATTCTCAAGTAGTGGCTAACTAATGCCTCAATCCTTATAGTGTTTGGTCCTATAGTGATTTTTTGGTTTGCTTCATTGGATGGATTAAGGATTGGCTTTATGTAGGAGGATGAAGTAATTTTTCTATAAGTCACAAAATCTCAAGGCCCATGATCTTTATTTAGTAGTACTTCTCCATGTACTAGTGCATTGCAAGAATTTTATTTTGGGGCATTAACTTAAGTTGTGTATTGATTATTGTATCCTTTAGTATATTTTTACATATACAAATTTGATTATTCAGCAACAATGATGGATGGAGTTTCTATGTGGATATAAATTTAGTGTTCATTGCATCAAGGAGAATGATAATTCTTTCATTAATTCCTTGAGTTGGAGGTAGAATGAGGTCTCAATCATGTTCTTGAGTATGTATTTGTAGAACAACATTCCAAAGTAGCATCTTATAGATACATGGTACACGAAGTTCAGGTAGAGATTAAATCAGGTTCCTTGTGGGAATTTTTTTATGGATTCTCTCTTGAGTTTCATGGATTATTGTGGTTTCATGACCATATATATGTCATATTTATTGGTGATCTTCATACCATTGTGATGTTTGAGGTGCATCATGCACCTTCTACAACACATCTTAGTGTGAGGAAGATGTATATTAATCTTTGGTAGTTTTTTAGTGGATAGGAATGAGAGATGATATTTTTAAGTTTGTCAGTAGATACCTTGAGTGTCAAAGTGTAAAGGAAAAGTACTAGTATCACACATACATTTTATATCCACATGAAATTATTGATTGAAAGGGGAAATTATTTTAATGAAGTTTATTGTTGGTTTACTCTATCCATTCATCATCATCATGCTATCATGGTGATAATATATTTAAGACAACTAAGGTTGATCATTTTTTAACCCATGATGATGTCTTATAATTCTACATCAATGACATGTGTCTCCATGGAGGATTGTGTTCACTTGCATGTGTTGAGCACTCATCTCAACTTTGTCTTGGCCTATCACTCAAAGATAAAGAATTATAATGAGAGGGTAGATTAGTTTCTTGATGATATTATTTTTATGTACATCATGCACAAGTAGTCTAGGGTAAATTAGTTTATTTATGTACATTCTTTTTATTTATTTTTTGGGTATAAATATGGGTACCAAAGCTCCTTTTGTATGGCATCATACTTGCAAATAATGCTATTTTTTTATTGGCATTGAGACATATGGATGATGTATTTTAGATTTATATGTGTGTGGATTTGTGTGTGCTTAGTATCATTTTATTTTTGGTATTAGTATCATCCTTTTCAATGATGTTATTGAGGTTTTCTAGCAATTTATATGAAATATGTGCCTAGATATTTTTTTGTGCTTGGACTTAATATTTTAGTTTTACTATTTTCATTATGATCTATAATTTTCATTATACTTGTTGAGTTTAATATTATGATTATTTATTATTCATCTATATATCTAAATCATGCAAGTGTTAGATGATTTTTAAATAGATATAAAGTTAATGTTATCTCATTGATGGATATATACATACATATATGTGTTGTGCTTAAGCTATTTTTTGTTGGGTAGGTTGTTGCAAGCATGAGTAAGATTGGTGCTGTTGTCATTAATGTTCTCATTGATGTCAACATAGTACATGATGTTGTAGGTTGTGCATATATAGTTGAGATGATGTTGAGATGTTGTGAGTACATGGAGGTATCTTTATGGTGTTGCAGATGTGTTGATATGATGTGTTGCCAAGTGCTTTTGAGAAAGAGTGAAGTAAAAGTTGTGTGTATGTTCAAAATGAGTTCTAGTTTGTGCTCCACATTTCTTATGTATTGATCCTATGCTTGTGTGGCTATAAAATGTTGTTTATGGGCATCTGTTGGTGATATCTCCTAGATTCTAGTTTATGGTTTGATGGAGAGTGAAAGTCGTTTTCACCGATGTGTGAATTGGTTTGGAAAAATTGTTTTTCTATGACTAGGAGAAATGTTTTTGCTCCATAGTCCTCCACTAGTTTGTTCCAGGTCTTGCAGATCTGGTAGAAGGATTTTAATGATGTTTTATTAGTTCTAGAAAAGGTATTTGTGTTTTGGTGCTCCAAAAGACTAGGTTCAGTGTTCCTGTGTGCGTCTATGCATTCTGGATGGATTGGTGGAAGGTGTTATGTGTATGAAGGTTGTTGCACTTGTTGTGGATGAATCTAAAGGTATTTGAGATATGTTCTCGTACATGGTGAAGCATGTTATTTCATCTGCATGTTATCTTTGCATTGCAGAAGTGTGTACTTCAAATTTCATTTATGTTTTCATTAGGTTTGGTTGACCTGGTGTCTACACTTCATATAAAGGATAATTATTAATCAAGGAAGCGTGTGATTGATTTGAGACAATATTTCGGGTCTTGGATAAGTGTTTGTTTGGTTTTCTCTCATTTTTTTCCACCACGGGAATGTTGAGTTGTCGACCTAATTTGAATTTGTAAAATGAAGCATGTGTAGCCAACCTTGGAGAAATTTTTTAAGGTTGAAGATGGTATAAATACAAGTCGAGATGTTGTGAATTGAAGTATCAGACGAGCCACAAGTTTGTGAAGCAGAGTTGTGTGAAAAATAGTTGAGGCAACAATAATTTAATGTGTTAGATTCCTAAAGGTAGTGAGTTGATGGTGTCTACAATCTTTTGATCAAGGTTGCAGATGTGTGTAACTTGTTGTGGTGGGTTTTCTGTTATCCTGTGTATCAGTAGGTAGTGAGCCTCCTTTTTGGATAGTGAGTCCTTTCTGTAGGTAGTGAACCTTGTATTTTGGGTAGTGAGCCCTTGGTAGTGAGCCTCTTTGTATTTGGTTTTGGAATTAATTTATATTGTGAGTTAATCCTCATTGTGGTTTTTCCCTTATTGGGTTTTCTACGTAACTCTAGTCTATTGTGTTGATATTTTTTTCTATTATCTACATTTCATGTTCATACTTAATAATAGAATAAAGTGGTTGAGAGGTTGATAAGTGTTTGAGATTTGAGATTGTGTTTGGTGACAACTGATTCACCCCCCCTCTCACTTGTCTTGCACCTTTCAACAATTGGTAGCAGAGCTTTGGTTCCTTAGAGAAGGGCTTAATTGCTTGAGGTAGATCCTATGGTACACAAATTGGAGATCCTTATGTTTGATGGATCTGATATAGTGACTAGAAAGTGCAAATGAGAGATTACATAATCTCTCCTGGTTACAAGACTTGGAAGGCTATCGAGACAAATTATGTTGCATTGGCAAGTGGTCCTTCTTCTGCAGATGAGATTTTTGCCTATGAGGAAAATGTGAAAGCAAGGTATGCAATCTACAGTGCTTTATCTAATACTGAGAGAACAAAATTTATTTCTTTGGGAACTGCTTATGAAGTATGGAAAAATTTGGAAGATATCTATGAAGGAAATGATAGAGTGAAATTGTAAAAGAAGCTAATAGCTAAGTGCAGATATGAGAACTTGAAGATGGAAGAAGGTGAAGATATTGCAAGCTATTTTCAAAGGGTTGATATTTCAGTAAATGAAGTTAAGAATCAAGTTGGTACTCTGAGTAATGAATATGTGATGGAGAATATTTTGATGACTCTACTAGAGAGTTACAATGATAAGGTTTCAGCTATTGAAGAAGTGTATGATCCTAAGAAGTTTACTAAAGAATAGTTATTTGGCACCTTGATTGCATTTGAGATGAGGAAGTTTAGAAAGAAAGAGGAGAAGACAGAATCATCCTTTAAAGCTAAAAAGACAAAGGATGATCCAGATAGTGATAATTTAGAAGAGTTGGAAGCAAACTTTACAAGGAAGTTGAAGAAAGGTACTAGTAAGTACAAAGTTATGTTACCTTTTAAATGTTTCAGTTGTGGAAATATTGGTCACTATGCTTCAAGAGGTCCAAATAGAATTGTACACAAGAAGAACAAAGATAATAAAGAAAAAAAGGATAAGGAGTTCAAGAGATTGTATTATGTTAGAGAAGATGTTGGAATCTCTGATGATGAATCTAATTTTGAGGATAATGATGATGAATGCTTATTTCTAGCCTTAGAGAATAAATCTGTGTCTACTAACTATGGAAGGTGTGTAAGGGAAAGTGGTCTAGAGAACAAGAAGGATGAGATGGAAGGTACTCTGGTTGCTACATTTCATGCTAGACATGATGAAGACTATTGGGTGATAGATAGTGGTTGTTCAAGTCACATGACCAGAGATAAAAGTAAGTTCACTAAGCTTGAAAAGTATGATGGTGGATTAGTCATGTTTGGAGATGATTCTGGAGCAAATATTGTTGGGAAAGGAACTATTAGTTTTGATGGACAACACAGTACTAATGATGTCTATTATGTTAAGGGCTTAAGGCATAATCTTTTGAGTTTGGACAAATGTGTAGCAAAGGATTCAATCTTGTGTTTTAGGATAACACCTATGAGATCAAAAAAGGATATGAAACTATGGTTGTTGCAGGAAGAACATATGAGTGCCTTATATGTCAAGTTAATGAAATTTGGCTATGGAACCAAAGGATGGGACATGTAAACTTTGATAATTTGATCAAAAATAGTTCAAGAGAATTTTTCTGGGACTTGCCTAAAATCACAAAGCCTACCAATACTGTGTGCAAAAGTTGTCAGTTGGGAAAGCAAACATGATGCAGTTTTAAGGGAAAAGAGCAATCAACTACCAAAATGTTGGAATTGGTTCATACTGACCTTTGTGTCCCTACAAGAATAGGAAGTCTTAATGGTGACAAGTATTTCATGCTTTTGATTGATGATTATTCAAGAATGACATGGGTTACTTTTCTCAGGGAGAAAGCTCAAGCTCTAGATAGATTTAAAGTGTTCAAGGCAAGAGTAGAGAATGAAGTAAACCTAAGAATCAAATGTTTAAGGTTTGATAGAGGTGGAGAATTCACTTCCAATGATTTTAATACATTTTGTGAAGAGCATGGCATAAAGAGACATTTTTATGCTCCTAGAACTCCTCAACAAAATGGAGTAGTTGAGAGAAAGAACCAGACTGTTTAGGAAGCTACAAGAAGAATGATGAAAGAATCAAATGTACCTAATGTATACTAGAGAGAGGCAATCTGGACTGTTGTTTACATTCTTAAGAGAGTTGAGGTCAGAGGTAAAAACACAAAAATTCCTTATGAGTTATGAACTAGCAAGATTCTTACTGTGAAGTACTTTAAGGTGTTTGGAAGCAAATGTTACATTAAAAGGGATGATGAGAATCTTGGGAAGTTTGATGCTAGATGTGATGAAGGTATTTTCCTTGGATATTCAACTAGTAGCAAAGCATATAGACGCTTCAATAAAATATTGAGGAAGATTATTGAGAGTGCAAATGTGAAGGTTGATGAGGATATGCATAGACCAGTTGAGATAAGTGAAGTTGAACTAAATGAGCCTAAGAGAATAAGGAAGAACAAGAAGAAGAAGAAAAAATTGAAGAAGAAGAAGCCCAGAAACCTACTCCTAAGACTCCTAAGTATGTAAAGAAGAATCATCTAGAAGAATAGATAATTGGAGATAAAAGTGAAGGTGTGAAGAAAAGAAGCAAAGTGATGGTAGGTGAGGTAAATCTATGTTTACTTTCAAAGATAGAACCTAAGTTTGTGTGTGAAGCATGCAAAGATGAGAGTTGGGTTAGAGCTATGAGAGTTGCAGCAGATAAAGAAGAATCAAACATGGTAATTGCTTCCTAGACCTATAAATAAGAATGTAATTGGTTCAAAGTGGGTGTTTAGGAATAAGTTGAATGAGAATGGTGAAGTTGTAAGGAATAAAGCAAGACTTGTATGCAAAGGTTATTCACAAGTTGAAGGAAAAGACTTTGAGGAGACATTTGCACTGGTGGAAAGAATGGAAGCTATTAGGATGTTTTGGCATTTTTTTCTCATAAATATTTCAAGGTATATCAAATGGATGTCAAATCTGTATTTCTAAATGGAGAATTGGAAGAAGAGATGTACATGGAACAGCTGAAGGGATTTTAATTATTAGATAAACCAGATATGGTCTGTAAATTGAAAAAGGCATTGTATGGACTCAAACAAGGTCCCAAAGCATAGTATGCAAGATTGGATAGATATTTGACACAACAAAGATTCAGCAAAGGCTTCGCAGACAATAATCTCTATTTCAAAGTTGAAGGAAACAAAATGTTGATAGTAGTTGTGTATGTGGATGACATCATTTTTGGAGGAAATGAAGGAATGTGTAAGAGATTTTTAGAGGAGATGCAGAAAGAATTTGAGATTTCTATGATTGGTGATTTGAATTTCTTCCTTGGGATGAAAGTGAATCAAACTGATAAAGGGATATTCATTTCACAGTCAAAGTATGTCAAAGAGTTGTTGAAGAATTTTGGAATGGATGACTCCAAAACGGTTAGTACCCCTATGGTGATTGAATGTAAGCTGAGTAAAGATGATGATTCTCCTAAAGTTGATCAAAGCATGTATAGATCTATGATTGGTGGGTTTTTGTATCTTATTGCTACTAGACTAGATATCATGCATGTAGTATGTTTGGTTTCCAGATTTCAAGCAGAACCTAAAGAGGCACATGTTACAGTTTTGAAGAGGATATTCAGATATCTTAATGGCACTCTAGATTATGGCTTGTGGTATCCTAAGGATACTAATTTCACTTTGAGTGCTTATAATGATGTAGACACTAACTCATTTGACTGCAAAATCCAACGAAAATGTTCGACGAAATATGTATAATTTGATGTGTAATTTTCAATTTTTTGAAAGTTTATCCTCGACGTTCATCGAAATTTCGACGAACCTAGGTTTCGTCAAAATTTCGACTATCAATTTCGTCAAAATTTTGACAAACATGAAAAATAGAAAAAAATCAAATTGCGGTCGGCATAAAGAAAAGTGAGTTCGCGCCTGATTTATTGCAATAGTGTTTTGCTCTACTTGAGATAGTTTGTGGAGAACTAAGGATGATTTTCTTGGGAAAAATCAGAAAAAAATCAAGAAGATATCGCCAGGTTGAGGGTATTCATTGTATTTTTGCATAATTCAATTGTGAAGTCAGATTTGTAGTTCCAGGTTTGAAAATCATATTTTAAAGCAACATCTCATTATATTTCATTTTTAGAGGTTTAGGGTTTTGAGAATTTCATGTCCAAATTTTTTTGTGTGGAATCACAATAAGATTACAACCAAGGAATAGATTCTTATGACTGTAATTATGTGATCCATAACTCTATTGGTCATGTGGCACAGTTGTGCTCTAACAACTACATGATGCATTCATGTGTGACCCAAGTTTAATGTGGCTATGTTGTGATAGAAATGGAGAAACTCATATAATGTAGTTAATTCAGGTTGTATAATGTAGGTGTCAATCATCATTGGATGCATTCGGGTTGTCTCAAGTTTAACAGGTTAGGATGTAATTATACCATGATCAAAGAGTGATTACCTCTTGCTGCAATAAAGATCCTATAACTTTGGTTGATATGCAGAGTGGTTGTGTTATATCAATTATCTAGTGCATTCAAGCACAACCCATGTTTAATGGGCTATTCTAGAGAGTGATCAAGATTTTCTAAACCTTATGAATGTTACTTAAAAGTGTATAGCTTAAACTACAAACCAAGTTTGTTACATACTTGAATGCAATCTTGGGTTACCGCAAACTATAATAATGTGATCTGCTAATAACCAATATGGAAAGTATTAAAGCAAGACCCATGATATATAGGATACATTTCCTGATCAGGTTTACATACCTTAATGATCAAACACAAGCTTCCCACACACTCTAGGATACAATCCAAGATCATACCACAGCTTTGTCAAGACAACTAATTTTTTGACCCAAGATTTAAGGTTGTTTTTTAATACCAATAAACGCATTGGTAAGAACATGATTAGGGTACAAACCCTAGGCCTTCATAGAAACATAAACAATAACTATAGTGGATTAGTGAGGTTGCAATACCAGAAAGATTGAGACATTGTAGGTAATAACAAAATATTGCAATCTAAAGATTGTAGCCAATAACAAGCACACTATGTAGCTTAGTGACATTTGTAAATGCAATCTATGGTAAGAAGAATGACAGTCACTTGAGATGTGACAATCAAAAAGAGGCTGAGCAGTTACAAGATAATAAAGCTCAAATCTTGCATAGTAAAGTGGAGATTTTAACAGTGAGTTTCCTTACCCCCTTGCTGACCTTAAGGGTTTTTCAAATGTTTTTGGTAGTGTTAGACAAGGAAAATGCAATCAGGGAATGACTGTCCAAATAAAGTAACAGTGGTAATCATAGGTTCAATGTTTCTTCTTAGCCATTAACGTATAATGGAGGTAGTGGATTGCATGTTTGAGCAGTGTTATGAGACTCATCAAAGATGGGAGAATAGTGAATAATACCTTGTGGAATATGAAGTAGTGTTAATAAGGTTGAAGGATCTTAAGAACTACAATACCATGAAACAATGGCAGGTATGGACTTGCTTTATATGCATACTATGCAGTCTAGCTTAAGACACCGTTCTTAGAAGAGATTGAAGGTGGATTATGGAACTCAAGGGTTACCATGAAAAGGATTAACGCAAAGACTAAGATCTATTTAAAATCCATGGTCATGAAGATATTAAAGATCCCACATGCAAAACCCTAATAGCTAGAGTAATGAATACAGTGCCAAAGAGGATAGTGTGTTGGGGCAGATTTAGGAGATCTCCACATTATCTAATTATAGGGAAATACATCATTTATTTATTTTTTTAATTAAAAAAAATCATTCTAAACCCTATATAGAATACATTGATACTTCAAAATCCTCCGATGGAATTTGAGATTATGCAAATGTATGTCAAGTAAATACCTAGATTACAAATAGTAGGGGGAACAATGTAAGATTTGTTGAGCAGAGCAGGAATGCAATAAGAAGCAATGAATCCTATGCCTCCTTTCATGCACATCTCCTCACCATTCTATGTCATTATTTACGTAAACACTTCTCCATTTTGGCGGTCTATGCTTGAAAATAATGTTTTCACGAAGGTTTTAGAGTATGTTTATTAAAATGAAAACTCCATTCTAGTGGGCTACGCCTGAAAATAAGATTTTGACAAAAGTCTTAGAGTATGTTTATTAAATTTTTAGAGTATTTTGGCGAGCTATATTCTTGATTCCTTAAATGATTTATTCAAATGGATTCTGACTAAATAAATGACTAACTATTTAGTCATTTTTATTTGTGTGACTAAATAATTTTTAATCAACGACCAAACTAGTAATTTATTTACTCATTTATAGTTGAGTTGCAAAATGAGCAGAATTTAGTCATTTTTAGTTGTTGTGACTAAAGTTTTAGTCACCTAGTCATTTATTTGCCAAATTCTACTAGTGTGTGCTTCCTTGTGCGATTAGGGCTCTCTCAATGTTGAGGGCCCTAGGGATAAGCTCGTCATAAGAAGTGACACATTGCATCTTTAACTAAAAGGATAAATCTGTATTGACATTAGCAATGATGATTCCAACTTGTTGCTCCTTAGGAATGGGTCACTTGCTCTTACTAGCTCGCTACCTCCATCATTGTAGGAAGTTTGTGATCAAGTTCAATATTCTGATTTTAGGAGTCTTAACGGCTGGAAATCATAGTAAAATCAGAATTTAATAAGTTTTGGAATTAGCATTTTAAAGTGTTTTTTGGGTTCATTAACTTCAGACTATCTTCTCTTTTGTAGGGGTGGTTCTATGCCAAAAAAATTTGGTGTAAAATATCAGAATTATTAGATTTTGTTACCTGTCTATGAATAAAAATTATTGGAGTGTGAGTTTGATATTTTTTGAAGATCTAAATAGTCAAGCCTGGTAAAGAAAAATCATGTCAGATAATATTAGTCCAGAACAAAATGAAGAGACACTTGATAGATTGTGGGCTAGATTGAAAACAAAGGGTGATGGGAAATGTTATTATCCTTACAATAATTGCAAGGGCTTAAAGACGAGACGAATTTTAATCACAACAGTTGAGAAACATTGTAGGTAGCATGGTCATGTTGAAGGGGGGCATGATTATCGTCCATTGGTAATTTGTTCATTATATGTGTTTATATTGATTAAATTTGTAAATTTTTATATCGTTTTAACATTTTTTATATATATAATCACTTGATCATGATCATGGTTTATTTGTGTCTATCATTATTATAAAGGTGGGGTGCCCTAGGGCAGATGATATGGATTATCACAGCCTAGAGAATGTGGTTTTGCAAGCGAACGAACATGGAGCTGTGAATATCGAAGATGAAGTTAACGATCATATGGAAGAAGATGATCATGCACCAGAAAATGTTGGGATTATGGATACATAGTCCTTGAAGCTGCAGTCTTCGATGTAGGACCTTTAAGCTAGGAAAGATAATCAACCACCTAGAAAGTGTTGCAACTAGGCATGCACAATGGAGATTCAATATTGATATGATATATTTATTGATTACAAATGTACAAGATGCCTGATTATATAGGCAAGAGCTAAACCCTAATATGCATGAGATGTTGACATGTGTCTTGATCTAACAACATGTGACAACATGTGAACCCTAATGGTGATGATCATTAAATGAGGGGATAAGTTCTAGAAGGACAACTCATCTTCTAGATGGAATCTTATCTCCTACAAATAAGGAAGGAATATTATCCATTATTAAGTTACGCAACCTAGGACTAAATGATTAAATTGCAAGACCTAAGTTAACTTATGCTAGTGCAATTAATTAATTAATTACACCAACACCCCCCATAAGTGCAACTAGGAGGAAATGGACATAAGATGATGATATGGGTCTCGCTATGAGGCCATGTTAGGTACCCATGTACATGAAGATGCAAAATTCCCACAAACGAGAAAAGGGAAACCTAGTAGGAACAAAACCCTCTCCAAAAAGGAGATAAAAATGCAGAAATGTGAGATAGGATGGGAAGGATGGAGGACTCCCAAATACCCCCCAAGTACACCATCCGTCACATGGATACAATACAATCAATGCCCCCCCATAGGAGGAAAAGAGAGAGACTAGATAGCCCCCCCAAAAGATGATATCACCTGCAAAAAAGGTAAGTGTCTGAAGACAGAACAAGATCCAATGTCGACAAACAACTTGTCTCCCTTTCAAAAGAAACAAAACCAAATGCAAGTGCAGAGATGCTTCCCATTCCGGATAGGAATTGAAGGAAGGAAGGATGAAGATGGATGATGATGTCTCTGAACGATGCTCAAATGTCTCCTTGCCTGATGAAGAAGAGGCCACAATCAATGAAGAGAGTGACAAACCAGGACGATGCAGAAACTGATGCTGAACAATATCCAAAGACTGAGATATAATGGAGATGATGAATGTGATGGAGACTTGATAGCCCCCCCTGAATGAAGTGTCCTCAAAACCACTGAAAGAATTCTGAAGCAACGAAGGTGTCCAAACCACAAATCTCCTGCTAGGAAGAAGCAAATCCAATGGTGGATGCTGAAGAAACCTCAAGTCCTGAATGAAATGACAAGGAAGAAGTCTCGGATATGAAATCTCTGAAGAGAAACTCAATGCCTCCAATGTAGTCTCTGAATTCCCAAACAAGGGTGAGACAAAGGAATGAGGAGACTCAAAAAAACTCTCCAAAGTGTGATCTGAATAGAGGAGTGATATCCCCTCAAGAATGTTCTCCAAACCTGTAGAAGTGGCCAAGGCAATGATACCTGAAACAAAGCCATCATGTGATGTCAAGTCTGAAAAATTGAATGTGTCCTGATGGATGATGATAGTGGAAGCCTGAATCAATGATTCTGGACAAGGAATCACTGAATGTGAAGGGATACCAACTGTCTCTGATGAAGAAGAAGCACCGAAAGGAACCTTGTCAACCTCTTCGGAAAGATCAAGGCAATCAACTTCCTGCACAAAAATAGCATCATGGGGAACCTGATCTGAAGCAAGACATTCTGAATCATGACCATCGGGGAATGGTGGAGTATTTGAATCTCCATAGATCTCCCAAAGCTTAGTCCAAAGAATGTGAGGACAATCACAATGATCAATAACATTCAAAACATCAGAATCAACTTGCATAGAAATAATCTCCAAAACAGTGTATCTGCTGCAACTCCAAGCAATTCATGAATACCTTCACTTGGATGAGGAACAATACCAAATAGATGTGGCAACAAATCAAGTGAATGAAGATGGTGGCAGATCCCATCTCGCCATTGTGAATAGTTACCCTTGTGCAACATGACCAAAGGAGAATAATATGCAAGCCTCATAACGAAAATTTCTCCAAGAAAACAAAGACACTGACCTTCAACAGAAAATAGAAGACTTCCAAATATGATGTACAACTGAAGTGATGCAACCCAGATAAAAAAAACCTTGTCCCAAGCTTCAGAATAACCAGGTTATTGATCAAATGTATCAAACTGAAAAAACTATCATGCAAGAGTACCTAGAGCTGAAACTGATCAAGGGGCTGGACTGATAAAAAAAAGCTCTGAATCTCCTTCCTGATGCCGCTGGAATTTCTGAAATCCGATGAACGGTTGAGAAGATATGCAGCTTTGAGTCCAAGTTAGGGTTTTGTCTTCAGTTGGATGTACAAATTTCTGTGAGAAAAATTTCACAGAATGGATGTCACCACTGGAAAGTGCGCGAAATTCCCTTTTCGATGGTATATCGTTTGCAAAAAATTGATACCCTGGGTGAAAGTTATGATCAAATGAAAAAAATGCCTATTTGAGGCACTTGTAGGCTAAACTGGTGCAAAAAGTTAGCACCTCGGGCGCTAAGTCTCAGTCACTGATATGACCTTAGCAAATATAGTGGCAAAAAAATGTGCGCCACCCAAAGTGGTTGCAGGGTGGCAGGAAGCGGTGGCACCACTGGTGGGAGACACCGCCGGATGATCGGACCGTCGGTGATGCAAGCCCGGTCGGTGGGAGATCCCAGTCACCGGCGGAAGAGAACTTGTCGGGCGCCAATGCCGATAGGATGGGCCGGCGGAAACTTCCGGCGATGGTACAAGGTAGACAGCCGGTGGGGTCAGCCCCTCCAAATGGGCCGACAATGGTACCGTGGGCTGTTGAAGATTGAATGCCTCTATACCCTGTGACTGCGGCCGACGACGACCAATGCTGCAGATTTTGGATTAAAAAACCGACAATACAAATTTGTATTTGATTTTTAATATTGCTTAAAAAGAAATTAAAAATCAAGAAATCATTTTTGTATATATATATATTTTTAAATATGCCGACCAAATAAAAATCAAATCCACAATGCCTAAAAAAATATATGTATGCCGATGGACAAAATAAATTGCAGTCGCCCGAAATATTTTTCCTGCGAACTATAGACAGCCCCAAAAAAATTTTTTTTGCCAAAAATATAGATAAAATGCCCTGATTTTTTTTGAAAATAGAAAATGGCCTGCGTATAAAAAAATTTTGCCTCAGAGGACAACTGCAAAGGGAGATTTTTTGCTGCAAATTGTACAGATAGTACAATTGATTTTGCAAACCCTAAAAATACCTATGAAGCTCCCGGGTTGATGTATCCGATTTTGATGAATGGGCAGGGGATCCTAGGGTTTCGAGGCCTTCTGAAGACAATGGCGAGCTCGGATCTGACTCAATCTGCTTCAGAAATCAGCTTGGTCCCCGAGTGGAAACAAGTAGCCTTCAATGGAAACCTTCAAGCCTGCGGAGAATCTCGCACACCAACTTTCTTGATCGAGGGTTGACGTTTCACTGGATAAGCTCTAATACCATGTTGGGATTATGGATGCACAATCCTTGAAGTTGCAGTCTTCGATGTAGGACCTTTAAGCCAGGAAAGATAATCAACCACCCAGAAAGTGTTGCAACTAGGCATGCACAATGGAGATTCAATATTGATATGATATATTTATTGATTACAAATGTACAAGATGCTTGATTATATAGGCAAGAGATAAACCCTAATATGCATGAGATGTTGACATGTGTCTTGATCTAACAACATGTGACAACATGTGAACCCTAATGGTGATGATCATTAAATGTTGAGATAAGTTCTAGAAGAACAACTCATCTCTAGAAGTTAACTTCATTCCCGCCAAACAAGGTAAACATATCCCATTATTAAAATGATTGCAAACCTAGACCAAATGATTTCAAACGCGACCAAGCTACACCTGGCGCGCGCTAGTGTAATAATGGTAATACACTAATTCACACGTTAATAAGATGATGGTACTTAATACATTGATCCATTAATACACAGTGGAAGAGCTGACTGCGATGATTATACACTTTATGATGTTCATGATTTACCTATACTTGAGAAGGCATACGAGCCCCTTTATGAAGGCTCCCAAACAACTCTTCTCTCTGTTGTATTGTTTTTGTTGAACTTGAAGGTTATGAATGGTTTATCAAACATAGCAATCTCACGGATATTAAGGTATGTCATATATGTCATCTTTTTTCATCTATTTTAATTGTTGTTAGTTCATCACTAGTAAATAAAGGATGAAATATGCACTATTAATATTCTTTATATGAACAAATTATTTTTTGTTGTAGATTGATTGGTGAATTTTGTCACCATCAACATTTTACCTTGCTCATACCGAGATTTATCTGCCATTATGAAAGATATCGGAATGGAGTACGCTAAAATAGATGCATGTCCTAATGATCATATTATATATCATAAACAAATCGTGAATGTACCAGGCCCACCTCATATCAGTAGATATCGAATAGATCAACTAACAAAAAAGGTGTCTCACAAGGTTCTTTGTTATATTCCAATTATTCCACGTATGTAACGATTATTTAGGTGCGAAAGCTTAGCGCAATTTATGGATTACCATGCATAGAATAGAACTGGAGATGACATTCTTCGAATTCCTGCGGATGGTTCTGCATTTAGGGCATGGAGGAAAAATGGCCACATTTTAAAGAAGAACCTCGTAATCTCATGCTTTCATTGGGAGCGGACGATGTCAATCCATTTGGAGAGTTGAGATCTATTTACTCAGTGTGGTCTATTTTTCTTATCAACAATAACATTCCTCCATGGATGTCAATAAAGAGGGAGCACATAAATTTGTCAATGATTGTTCTAGGTATTTTTTTACATCAATTTTCTTTAACGTAGTAGTGCATCTCATTTGTCTTATTTGTTGCATAATGACTTAAATTTTTTTCATTCAATAGTCATGTACATTAATTTATATATATTGCAGTAAAATGGTTATAATAATTATGTATTGTTTATGTTCATTCAACTAGGTAAGTACCAAGTTAAAGATATGAATGCATATATCGAGCCACTTATTGACGAGTTACTAAAGTTATGGAATGGCGTCACTATGTATGATGTCTCTAGACCAATAGGATAAAGACAATTTCAATTCCATGCAATGCTTGTATGGACAATTCATGATGTCCCAGGGCTAACACATTTTTGTGGTATGTTATAACGTTCGACTACACTTTAACAATATTTAATTTGATGAAGTAGATATCATGAATTTTTTTAAAATAATCTATTCATTATATATAATTATAAAAATCGACATATTTAATCCAATTATATATGATCTTGTAGGTCTTCAAACAAAGGGAAAAATTTGCATGTCCAATTTGTGGTCCAAAGATGAAATCTCATCATTCAACAAGTTTAGGAAAGTGTAAGGTTTGATGAGTATAGGAACTTCCTCCATAGAAATCATAAGTATTGAACTACTGAAAAACATCTTTTCAATGGGAAAGAAGAGACTACATCAAAAACACGAAGAATGACACCTCACCTATGGAAGCTGGAATATAATAGAATTAATCGTCAAGGTTATACATCAGATCAAATTGTTTATCTATCATATATGATATGTTTTGAATTTATATTTTTATATTGTGTTGTGTTTACTCATGTTGTAATTGACAATGATTTTCATTGTTAATTTGTTTAACTTATATGCTCATGAAGGTCGTCAAGGCATTAATGGTCGACTTCCACAGGGACTGAAAAGTTATCCTAGACAATCAGTAGGCTGTCTCTACTATGAGCAGTTGCATAAATTGTGCATTTGTTTGATACACTTATTAATGTAAATATTATAACAGAAACGTTATGGAAAATATTGGATGGAAGGCATGACAAAGAAAAAATTGTCTAAATTTGTAGTGACATTCAGGAAGCCAATCATGTAATGAAAAATTTCATTCAATTAAATAGCGATGGAGACCAAATTAATATAAGTACTCTTCCTTGGTTATTAACAGAGCAGCAAAGCAATGCTATAAAAGAAGTCATACGAAAAATTCAATTTCCCACAGGATTTGTTGTGAACATAAACAATATAATAACAAAGAAAGGTGAATTTGGGTTAGGGATGAAAATGCATGATTGGCATACCTTCATTAAGGTAATTATTCTGGTATATTATATACACTTGTATAATGCATGTACTTTTTAGTGTATTGTGTTTAATACTTTTAAAAACAATGAAAAGATCATTTTGCAATTGTTGGCAGACATTCTACCTCTCTATCTCTAATAACTTTGACAACAATGTCGCTAAGTTATATATGATCTTTGGAAAACATGAGGTAAGTAGCGACGGTACAAATTAGTATCATCTTCCTAAGTTTGCGGCAAAGATCCATGTAGATCGTGATTTGGGATCCTAACTCCATTAACAAATTTGAAGGGGAGTAAATTCATGGGAAAGGATTTGAGGGAAAGTGAGAGGTAATTATAAGATGGTCAAGAAGATTAATTCGAATACATTTCCATATATGGTTTTATAGTATATTGTAAATTTATTTACTTTTAATCTTCAATATACATCAATTATAAATTAATGATAACGTGGTATTTAACCAATTATACGCCTTTTGAATTTCCAATTTTTTGATACAGTTATTGAGAGTGGATGAACTACATTTGTATCGTGAGCTAAAAATCTTGATTGATGACGGTATGGATTGAACGATACAACAACTGCCAATGCATTAACATGGGAAGGTGTGGCTTCATTGGTTAAAGAAGCTCATTGTAATGGAGATTCCGTACCAAAGGGAAATTGATTTAAAGGCCATGGTTTAAGAGATAAAAAGGTACGTATAAATATATTAATCACCCATATTATTTAATTATTTTCAATTATATTGATGTATATATATGTTGAGATTGTTTTCTTTGCATACATTCGGCCAAGAATAAATATGTTTATCAACTGACGATATTGCAATAATCTTTACATGTTTGACATATTGCAGGTGAAACACCACAAGGCTATGTGGTGCAATGGTCATAAATTTTGAATCAAAATGTTGGATGACATGAAGAAAACTTGTGATTCTGGTATAACTGCAGTCTTTCAGGTGACTAATGTTTCATCTAGAAGCGACATACATCCAGAAGTCTCAGAAAATTGATACTATGGGATGTTGGATGATATACTTGAGTGTGGCTTTTAAGTCCTTCAGATTAATTTTGTTCGTCATCCTATGGTAAAGGATATGATTGAATGAAAATGATCCTAAGAGAACTGTTATTAAACATGATAATGGATTTACCATGGTTAATAAGAGATTGATCGAGCGAGCTGGAAATGAGCCCTATGTTCTTCCAAGCCAATGTGAGCAGGTATTTTACTCAGAGGTTCCAGGTAAACCAGGTTGGTCATTTCTTGTTAGACATGATCCAAGAGGAAGGCCGATAAACTATAATGTGGTGGAAGAAGAAGATATCGAAGAACTAGAAGATGATGTAGATGATGATCATGACCAACAGTTAGTTGATGATGTCCCTGACGAAGATTTCAAAGAGGAGGAACTAGATCATGATGATGTAGGAGTTAATGTTCATGAAGATGATATCCATGTGGATGATGACATTATCGAAACTGATATCGATGACGATGATGATGATATGACCAATCCTTACAATGTCGAATCTGGATCGGATGATACAAACAAAGATGGATGAAGAAGAAGAAGATCAATGACATTGAAATATATAAGTATGATTATATTATCTACTGATATTAATTTTGATAGAATTCATATTTGAATTTGAATACATAATTAATTCATGATATTTTTAATTTTTATGCCATTACATAATTAATTTAATGATGTACTTTTTAATGTTTGAAAGGTCAAAAAATTAAAACATTTCAATAGTGATGTTAACAACTTTGAAATTAGTGTGTTTTATGTTTCATGTGATCATAAAAGATTAAAAACTCAGTTGTAAAGGTGGCTTTTCAGTGGTTGATGTGTAAAGGCCTTTAAAAGGCATAAAGTGATCATTTTAATGGTTGATGATGGTTGAGGATTTAAAATACAAGCTCTTGACATTTGAAAATCTGTGTTTTTCTTCAAAATTTATATATTTTTCCTATTATGCAGCACTGTATAGTCACATGCAGCCATATTTTGATGTGAAATCAATTCTAGGTCATGAAGATATGTGTTAGCTTTTATTTGAATCTGATTTGAGGGCTTAAGGCATTGATTTGAGTTAGAAAGTTTCATTTCTTTGCATACAGCCCGGTTACACTATTTTTGAGGGTTTTGTAGTCCAAACATGATATAAAGGGGCTCTTACACTTTTTGTGATTACTGTAGCTTGTGTAAGAGGCCCCATGGATATTGTTTTAATTGTAGGAAGCATGAATAGGGTGTAGGATGAGAAATAAGGAAGGTATAGTTGTTGTCCTCAAGAGTTTTGTGAAGAAAAGCATGTGAAATGAGAGGTTCCAGGTTTCAAATAAAATATGTATGGAGACGACTTTATAAATTTTATCCATGCAAACCTACCACTGTTTTTGAACACTGACATAAATGATATACATATATTAATATCTAACACACACACACACACACACACACACATGTATGTATGTGCTGTATGTATGTATGTATGTATGTATATGTATTTTAAATGAAAATATAAAATGGAATTACTAGATGCTCCTAGAACAATACAATGCAACATATATCATTAAAGTTAAAATCGGTATCTACATAAATGTGTATTTCTAAAATGTAAGTGTAAAGTTCTAAAGGAAAGATATGGTTTTAGACATAACATATCCATATAAATTAATGTAATTGAAATTCTAAATTTTCAACACATATAATATGGAATCAATCAAACCATTAAACCATGAGAAATAAATGAAAATAGTGTCTTATTATGTATGTGTATTTGTAAATGTAAGTGTAAAATAAATAAGAATAATGGAAAATTATAAAAGAATACAAGGAAAGGTTTAGAGCTCTAGAGTAGGGAGAGATAGAGGTGCAGGGTTTAAGGGTTTAGGAGTTTAAGGGTTAATGTTTAGGGTTTAGGGTTAAAGGTAGAGGGGTGTTAATTGTTTTTACATCAGACTACACTGACACCAGCTAGACTAATCGACTCCAGGGACTTTAAAAAGCCTCCTACACTTTGGGCTATGCAAGACCTAGGAGGGTGATCCCTTAATGTGTTTACAACCTCTGCACCAATATCATAAACAACATTAACACATAACAGATAATCCCATTGAATAGCTCAACACAATAGGATAATATCAAATAAAATTGGTTGTTCACCTATAATATCAACTATGTGGAGTATGAGATAACTACAACACAATCCATAGTAAAATATAGTCATTAATTTGCAATTTGTAGCAAGCTCTATGTAAAGACAAATAATTATTGAACTACACAAATAAGTACAACTTAGATCAGTGCCATATATCCATTGCAGGAGTCAAATTCATAAGCATCTAAAGATTTATGACAGATTTAATACATAACATATAACTTATAAGATCCCCTCGGACAATATTGCATTACAATTTCATCAAGTATGCATTCTCACCCAATAATTACTTATCAAATCCTTAGTTTAACATATCCGCCATAATCCCATTCAAGCATTTTAATTAATTCCTTAAATTGTGCTTTCAAAATAAGGATTATATTATTGAATCTACAACAGCTGAGATGAATCCCTCTCTCTCAATCAATCCCCTATCTCCCCTACCCATAACCCTAAACCCTAACCCTTAAACTCCAAACCCTTAAACCCCACCCCACCCTCTCTCTCAAGTCTCTCCCTCCTACCCTCTCTCCCTCTCTTAGGTCTCTATATATCTCTCACTCACTCCCTCTATGTGTCTCCCCTCTACCCTTAAAACCTAAACCCTAAACCCTTAACCATAAACCTTAAACCCTTAACCCTTAAACTCTAAACACTTAAACCCTCTACCCTCTACGTTTAACCCTCTACCCCATATCTCTCTCCCACTCCCTCCCTCTTTCCCTATCTCTCTCAAGTCTCACCCTCCTACCCCTTTTGCCTCTCTCTCTCTCACTCACTCTTATCTCCCTCCCCTCTACCCTTAACCTATAAGGAAAGCTAAGGTGTGGAACTAACTCTCCTAACATCAAAACCTCAGGGAAGAATGCAGAGGTGACTTAAAATTTTCAATTACAGACCAATTAAGATACACTTGAAAAAAATAACAGAAAAAAATAAATAAACATACACAGATGAACACCAGATTTACGTGGGAAAACCCTTACGAGAGAAAAACCCACCAGACCAAGAAAAACCCCTTTGTATTACAGTAAACAAATTACATACAGAGTATAGGCTTCACTCCCTGATGTCAATTTATAGCAGCATAATAATCATTGATCAACCTTGTATAGAACATTCCAGTTACAATGCTCTCTCAATTAAATTCACACACACTGATTATTCACCGAATTATTCATCCAACCGATCATCATCTTCAACTCCTAAGTATATCCATGTCGCTCATGGTCTGTTGATATTCCTCACAAAAATGGTCACAACAGTCCAACTGCTAGCAGTTCCCATTCTGCTTCTCTAATTGGTCGAAGACACACCACGTAGGACAGTCTTCCAATCAGTCAAAAATTTTCAAATAGTATTTGCATGTCGGTGAGACACTAACCGTGTCTCTCTGATGTCACAAAGCCCAACTGTCGATATCGGCCAGAGTCATCGCCTTCGAAAAGAGGTTATGTACCGAGTTCAAAAGTTGTCACTCAGACTCACCCTTGTCGCTAAGACATCATACCGATATCCATTGTAGAAGCATCGGCCAGACCATCACTATCGGCGAGAGGTCATACCGAACGCAAATACATCTAATGAAGCTCTATCGGCAAGAGTTCTCCTATTGCCAAGAGTCTCATAGATCTTTATGTCATACCGATATTCATCGAGCAAAGCTATCGGCGAGACAAGCCATATCGCTAAGACTTCATACCAACAATAAACACATGTAGCGCTATCGGCAAGACTATCGCTATCGGTAAGACATCATACCAAACACAGAATAGTCAGAGAGACTACCGCTTTTGCCAAGAGGTCACACCGAAGCAATATACCCATTGGCAAGAGAAACACTATCGCCAAGAGGTCATACCGATGTTCATACCCATCGGTGAGACTTACATCTGTCGCCAAGAGTTCTTCCCGAGCCTCCATGCCTCTCCCCAATGACTCCAAGTGTAATGTTGTCGGTGAGACATATCTTATCAGGATGAGTCATTCTGAATGATCAAGTCTATCCCCGATGACTTTGAGTGTATAACCAAACCTTCGGCCAGAGATCTCCCCGAGCGGAGAGAGATAGAAATGTCACAGCAATAACACCAGTCGGCAAGACAGCAGCAATGTCTCGGTGACATGAGCATTTCACAAGGTTACACAACTGCTAGTCAGCCAGACAACAAGAAAGTCACATCGACTTTTCTCTTACAGGAGTTTACATGCCAGTAAGATTGAGGCACATTTTCCAACAATCTCCCACTTGACGAAGATCTTACTGACACCTCTAGAGCACAACAAAACTACTAAAATTCATGGGCACTTAGGCCCATCGAACTAGCACACCACTTGAACTTGTATGTGCTCACTGGCTTCGTCAATGCATCTGCAACATTCTCCAGAGTATCCACTTTTTCTAAAGAGACCTTTCCATCCTCCACCATATCTCGTACAAAATGATACTGTACATCTATATGTTTCGTCCTGGCATGGAAAGTCAGATTCTTCGCCAAACAAATAGTACTCTAACTATCACAATAAATTGTTATTTTCCCTACATCAAACCCAATGTTAGAACACAAAAGTTTTAACCAAATTGCTTCTTTGCAGGCGTGTGTTGCTGCCATGTATTATGCCTCTATAGTGGACAAAGTGACTATAGCCTACCGCTTACTCATCCAACTCATTGCACCACCATTCAACATGAAAATATATCCACTGGTGGATCTTCTGCTGTTAATGTCCCCTTCCCAATCAGAATCTACATAGCCTCGAATGTTGAGAGTCCTCTGTGATTCAACCAAGTTACCATGGTAACACAATTCATATTCATAAGTGCCCTTCAAATATCTGAATACTCTTTTCATAGCATCCCAATATGTTCTGCCAGGATTAGCCATAAACCGACTAAGTACTCCCACTACTTGGGCAATGTTTGGCCTTGTACAGACCATTGCATACATTAGACTGCCAACCGCACTAGCATAAGGCACACTGGTCATGTCCTCCATCTCAGTAGGATATTTTCGATAGTCTTCAACAAATAGCTTTGTTCCCTGCAAAATTGGAACAACTAGCTACTTGCAATCAATCATAAAAAATCTCTCTAGAACAGTCTTAATATACTTACTCTGACTGAACCAAAGTTTTCTACTATTCCTGTCCCTGGTTATTTCCATTCCCAGAATATACCTAGCTGCACCAAGATCTTTCATTTCGAACTTTGCAAACAACTGAGACTTAAGATTAGAAATCATTAACTTACTATTGCCTATGAACAACATATCATCAACATAGAGAGCAATAATAAGAACTCAATCACTTTCAACTTTGTAATACACACAATGATCAGATTTTGATCTTACAAATCCCAATGACAAAACAAAGGTGTCAAACTTCTGGTACCACATTCTAGGAGACTGCTTTAATCCATACAGAGATTTTTTCAGCTTGCAAACCAATTTTTCTTTACCTTTCTCCACAAAGTGCTCAGACTGGGACATATAAATTTCTTCTTCAAGATCACCATGAAGAAATGATGTCTTCACATCCATCTGTTCAATCTCTATGTCATACGCTACTGCAAGTGACAAAAGAAATCTAATGGACGTCAGCTTAGCTACAGGAGAAAAAATTTCTCCATAATCAATTCCCTCTACCTGGGAATAACCCTTCGCAACCAACCTCACCTTATACTTTTCCACATTGCCATCCAGACCTTCTTTTTTTTTAAATACCCATTTGTAGCCCACAACTTTTCTGCCTTCATGCAAGGGCACCAAACTCCAAGTATCATTCTTTTCTAATGATGCCATTTCTTCATTCATGGCTTCCCACAAAGAGTTTGAATCAGACATTCTAAATGTCTCTTTCACACTCCTAGGCTCATCAGTGCTAGAAATTAAAGCATAGGCACAAGTAGAATCTATCAAAAAAAACCCATACCTATTAGGTTGCTTTCTTTCATGAGTTGACCTCCTCACTTGTTGAGGTTGAGGTTCTTCTTCTTCTTTAGAGCTCTTAGAACTACTTGAGCTCTCCTTAGTTTCAGGGACATTTTGAATTTTCAATTCCTCTTTATCTGGTGTCGGAGGAATTTCAGCTACATCCTTTTTGTTTTCTGATTGTGTCTCTGATTGCAGATCCAAGGTAGAAGGCTTCAGCTCATGAAAGATAACACTTCTATTGTATAGAACCTTCTCTGTATCAGGATTCCAAAGCTTGTATCCTTTTATGCCAGCACTATAACCAATGAAAATACATTTGATAGCCTTGTTTTCCAATTTAGATCTTTTCTCATACCAAGACATGTGCATATGCCTCACAGCCAAAGACTCGAATGTGTCTCAGAGAGGGATTCTTTCTAGACCATGCTTCCAAAGGTGTTTTCTCAACAAGAGCAGAATTCAGAGAACTGTTTATCAAGTAACATGTTGTTGCAACTGCCTTAGCCTAGAACTTCTCTAAGCCAGCACTGCTAAGCATACTTCATACTCTTTCCATCACTATCCTGTTCAACCTTTCTGCAACTCCATTTTGTTGCGGAGTATAAGGTGTAGTTTTATGTCTTTTAATCCCATGATATTTACAGTACCTCTCAAAATCATCAAAATAAAATTCACCACCATTGTCAGTCCTTAACCATTTTATTTTTCTTCCAGTCTGATTTTCTACAAGGTTCTTAAATTCCTTAAACCAACTAAACACTTCTTTGATTTATTTTTGAAAAATAAACAAATGCCCTTCTTGAATAATCATCAATAAACGATACATAGTACCTTGACTTAGACAAAGAAGGAACATTCACTGGACCAAAAACATCAGAATGTATATAATCAAGCAAACCAGAAGATTTGTGAGGACTAGAATAAAATGAAACACGGTGTTGTTTACCATCTATACAATGTTCACAAAATTCGAATTCGAGGTTACAATCATCAAGCCCCTCAACCAGGTTTTTATTCTTCAAGGTTTTTAAACCTTTTTCTCCAATATGGCCAAGCCTATGATGCCAGAGCATAGTCTTTTCTATTGGAAGTTTAACTTCCATAGAGTTTACACTATCATGAACTTTTACCTTCTTTTCTCCATGAGTAGCTTTATGTGACTTTACAAAGACACTATTGCATTGCACAGTATGTGCATCTAACTTATACAAGGTACCAATACGAGCACCCCTTGCTAACACCATTGAGCCTCTAGTCATCTTGCAGCCATTTCCAGAGAACGTGACTTGCACTCCAATATCATTCATCTTACTAACAAAAAGTAAATTTTGAGCCAGACCTGGTATATGCATTACATCATTATTCCCTTCACTCTTCCATTAGGGAATTGAATTATGACTCTTCCACGACCAACTATTTCCAAAGATGAATCACTTGCCAAATACACCTTTCCACCATCGTATTTTTCATACTTCATGAACCAGTCTCTATGAGATGTCATGTGGAAAGATTCTCTAGAATCAATCAGCCAGACATCATCTGATGCCTGTGTAGCTAAGGATGCAATGAAATCATCTGCATCACTCTGAGAAGAATCATTTTCAGAAGAATTCTTCTTCTTCTTCTTTTTCTCCTCTTTACAATCCTTTCAGACATGACTAGGTTTCCCACAATTCCAGCACTTCACCTTGGACTTCTTGCCAGGAGACTTTGATCTCCCTTCTGATTTGGATTTGGACTTATTGTCCTTCTTCTTGCCTTTTTCTTTCAATATGCCTCTAACAACAAGAGCCTCCTTCACCATCTCAAAAGATTTCCTTCTCATCTCTTCTGATAACAAAGAAGCAACAACATCTTCCATCTTAAAAGTGGATGTCGTACTCCCAATAGCCATCACTAGGTGATCCCAAGAATCTGGAAAAGAACATAATAATAGCATACAATGATCTTCTTCATCAATCTTCACACCCACAGATGCTAACTGAGCAATCAGGATGTTGAAAGCATTCAAATGATCAGCAACAGATCCTCCCTCCTGCATTCTCAAAGTGTACATCTTCTTCCTCAAGAACAATTTATTCACAAGGGATTTTCCCTGATAAATAGCTGCTAGTCTTTTCCACAAGGAAGATGCAGTCTTTTCTTCATGAACATTCAGAAGAACAGATTCTGCTAAATAGAGCCTTATCAGCCCCTTTGATTTTCTATCTACAAGGTCCCAATCCTCTTTCTTCATGCATGTAGGCTTTGTTCCAGACACAACAATCCAAAGATCACGATCAACCAACAAATCTTCCATTTTAAGTTTCCACAACTCAAAATTGTTGCAATTGAATTTCTCAATTTCAATCTTTCCTGATGTGCTTTCCATCTTAACCTGTAATTCGAATTACCAAACTTCTACAAGACTCACACTGAATAGAATTGACAAAAAAAACCCAACGTACCCACAAGGATAACACAACTGGCTAGGCTCTGATACCACTTGTAAGGAAAGTTAAGGTGCGGAACTAACTCTCCTAACGTCAAAACCTTAGGGAAGAATGCAGAGGTACTTTAAATTTTCAATTACAGACCAATTAAGATACACTTGAAAGAAATAACAGAAACAGATAAATAAACATGCACAGATGAACACCAGATTTACGTGGGAAAACCCTTATGGGAGAAAAACCCACCACACCAAGAAAAACCCCTTTGTATTACAGTAAACAAATTACATACAAAGTACGGGCTTCACTCTCTGATGTCAATTTACAACAACATAATAATCATTGATCAACCTTGTACAGAACATTCCAGTTACAATGCTCTCTCAATTAAATTCACACACACGGATCATTCACAAAATTATTCATCCAACCGATCATCATCTTCAACTCCTGAGTATATCCATGTCGCTCATGGTCTGTTGATCTTCCTCACAGAAATGGTCACAACAGTCCAACTGCTAGTGGTTCCCATTCTGCTTCTCTGATTGGTCGAAGACACACCATGTAGGACAGTCTTCCAATCGGTCAAAAATGTTCAAACAGTATTCGCATGTTGGTGAGACACTAACCATGTCTCTCTGATGCCACAAAGCCCAACTGTCGATATCGGCCAGAGTCGTCACCTTCAGCAATAGGTTACACCGAGTTCAAAATTTGTCGCTCAGACTCACCCTTGTCACTAAGACATCATATTGATATCCATTGTAGAAGCATCGGCCAGACTATTGCTATCGACAAGAGGTCATACCAAACGCAAATACATCTAATGAAGCTCTATCGGCAAGAGTTCTCCTATCACCAAGAGTCTCATAGATCTTTTTCATACCGATATTCATCGAGCAAAGCTGTCAGCGAGACAAGCCATATCGCTAAGACTTCATATCAACAATAAACACATGTAGCGCTATCGTCAAGACTACCGCTATAAGTAAGACATCATACCGAACACAGAACAGTCAAAGAGACTATCACTTTCGCCAAGAGGTCACACCGAAGCAATATACCCATCAGCAAGAGAAACCCTATCACCAAGAGGTCATACCGATGTTCATACCCATCAGCGAGACTTACATCTGTCGCCAAGAGTTCTTACCGAGCCTCCATGCCTCTCCCCGATGACTCTGAGTGTAACGCTGTCGGCGAGACATATCTTATCAGGATGAGTCATTCTGAATGATCAAGTTTCTCCCTGATGGCTTTGAGTGTATAACCAAACCGTCAGCAAGAGATCTCCCCAAACGGAGAGAGATAGAAATGTCACAGCGATAACA
This sequence comes from Sequoia sempervirens, assembly GCA_007258455.2. Lineage (NCBI taxonomy): Eukaryota > Viridiplantae > Streptophyta > Pinopsida > Cupressales > Cupressaceae > Sequoia > Sequoia sempervirens. Next base: position 102,634,669 of record VDFB02058242.1, read on the forward strand.
CCAGTCAGCAAGACAGCAACAATGTCTCAGCGACATGAGCATTCCACAAGGTTACACAACTGCTAGTTGGCCAGACAGCAAGAAAGTCACACCAACTTTGCTCTTACAGGAGTTTACATGCTAGTAAGATTGAGGCACGTTTTCCAACATAACCGTCTACATTCTACCCTCTACCCTTAACCCTCTACTCTCTATCTCTCTCCCACTTCCTCCCTCTCTCTCTCACTGAATCCCTCTATCTCTCTCCCCTCTACCCATAACCCTAAACCCTTAACCCTTAAACCCTCTACCCTCTACCCTCTCACTCTCAACTCACTCTCTCTATCTCTCTCCCCTCTACCCTTAACCCTAAACCTTAAACCCTTAGCCCTTAAACTCTAAACCCTTAATATTAGGTGTGTATTAAAACATTATAAAAAGTATAAATTTTTGGAGTTCTATTAGGAATTGAATGATAAATGATGATGAATGGGAAAATCTAAGGAACTTTAATATTTTCAACTAAAAAGTTAGAGTTCAATTAGGATTAGTGTTCACTTAGGGTTAGGTTTAGGGTTCAATTAATGTTCAATTTGGGTTAGGATTGAGGATGAGGTTGGGGTTTAATTAAGGTTATGAATTCAATAAGAGTTCAAATAGGGTCAAGGTTAAGGTTAGGGTTGGGGTTAAGGTTCAATTAGGATAAGAATTAGTGTTAGGGTTAGGATTAGAGTTCAATTGTAGTTCAAAGTTAGGGTTATGGTACAATTAGGACTAGTGTTCAATAAATGTTCAATTAGGGTTAATACTTAATTAAGGTTAGTTTTAAAGTTCAATTAGGGTTTGGGTTAGGGTTGGGATTATGAATCAAGTAGGTTTGGGTAGGGTTTGATTAGAGTTAGGTTTAGGGTTTAGTTAGAGTTAGGGTTAGGCTTAGGCTTAGGGGTAGAATTCAATTATGCTTAGTGGTCAATTACAATTAGATTTAGTGTTCAATTAGGGTAAGGGTTAGAGTCCAAATAGAGTTAGGGTTTAACTAGGGTTAGGATTAGAATAGAATAATTTTTTGTGTTTAATTATGATATCTAGAATTTAGTATAATTTTAGAAAATGAAATGATTTGGACACAAAGAAAAAAAATAGAAAAGTTGATTTTATATAGATCTTATTTCTTAATTTATTCTAAAATTCTAATTAATAATTGTTTAATTAATATAAAATGAATATTTAATTTAATTTAATTTAATTGTATTAGATAATTAGTAAAACTAAATAGATAATAAATATTTTATGGATTTTAAAAATTAGAATTTAGTTTAATTTTATTTGTAATGTCAAATATTAAAATTTTAGATTGAAATACTTAATTTATTTTAAAATATTTATAAACTAATATTAAGACATTAATAAATATAACCCGCGGCATAATGTATTAAAGACGCATCAAAGTATTTATCATTCCTTCAGCTTCACTGGATGAGACACGTGGCGCCCGCCAGAGATATCGTGATCTTGCAATTTTTGATTGCGAGATGGCGGGGAACGGCTGAGATGCGGCTGGACTCAACTTCTAATCTCCTATCGTAGATCTTATTTGACTTGACTAGTTGCCCTAATTTCTCTGATTTTGCTCATTTTTAATGAATTTCCCCCCGGCCTTGTCAAATATTTAATTTTAAATTTTTTGCTTTGGAAGAAATGAAACATTTAAAATATATCGCACAAAAATTTCCTCGGGCCCTACCTTGTACAGTCCACGTGGTACCCGCCCATGATTTCATAATCAACCAAAGCACCATCATGGGATGGCGGGGACCAGCTCAGATCAAAGGACAGTTGATGAACAGTCGCGCAAATTTGATCCCCCATATGGGACACGTGTCGCCCGCCTGCGATATCGCCATCCTACAATTCCGGATCATGGGATGGTGGGAAACCATTGATCTTGAAGGCATTTTGATTAACAGAAGCGTGAATTTCATCCTTCTGAAAAATAAAACATTCATTAAAGGGCAAGGGAACATTACTAGGCAGATGGAAAACAACGACATAAGTTTTTTTTAAACCATTCAACACAGGGCCAACCAGGACTTAGGAAAATAAAACCCGCGAACGAAATAAAATATTAAGACCAAAGGGACCAGGCCTAGACGAAATGATGGGGCATAAGATGTTTTTAAAACCCTTCAGAAAAGGTAATAGCGAAATAGATCCTGACCAAGGCATTAGGTAAATACAAGGGTTTAAGATGAAGACAAAGCTAAAACCCCATCCCTAAGAAATTTTCCAACACCATGAAAGACCAATGACATAAGGCAGGGCATGAGTGAAACATTAGGAACAAAATTTGAAGTTCCATCAGTACATGAGAACCTCTAAATGTTATATGAAAAAAGCATAAATACTTTCATGAAGAAGTGAAATAAGTAGTATTTTTTTGTTTCAAATAAAATATCACAACTCTCCACTATAAGTATATCATTTAAAAAATAAAATGCTCACTTAATAAAATAAGACACTCATTTAAACAAGTATTGTTATCATAGTGAAAAAATATTGTTCTTATGTGTACAACAATTGGGGTAGCAATGTACATGTTGGTATCTTTTTTTACTACTCAAAAATGTAACCAGGTTTGTCTTCTAATCTACCTATGGAATTGCCAATTCCAATTAAGGGCAGCTCGAAGGACCTGGACCAACTGACGAGGACTTGAACAAAGCCTCCTACACTTCAGGATTTGCAAGACCCAGGAGGGGGATCCCTTAATGTGTTTACAACCTCTACACCATTATCATAAACAACATTAACACTAACATATAATCTCACTTAATATCTCAACACGATAGGATAATACTGAATTAAATTGGTTGTTCATCAGTAATATCAACTATCTGGAGCATGAGATAATTACAACACAATCCATAATATAAGATAGTCATTGATTTGCAATTTGTAGCAAGCTCTAGGCAAAGACAAACAAATACTGAATCATATGGGTAATTACAACTTAGATCAGTGCCATATATCCATTGCAGGAGTCAAATTCATAAGTATCTAAAGATATATGACAAATTTAACGCATAACATATGAAATTCTCGACAAGATTGCATTACAATCTCATCAATATGTATTCTAACTCAATACTACTTATCAAATCCTTAAACAAAACATATCCGCCTATAATCCCATTCAAGCATTTTAATTAATTCCTTGAATTAAAGCTAAAATAGAATCATACACACCACAATAGTGAGATGAATGAAACAACCCTTAGTTATTTATTCAAAGTTAGATATGCATGTACAGTGGAGAGACATGAGTTTGAATTTATCACTGCAACTCAAATGCTAGTACTGTTATACATCATTAAGTCCCCATGAACTCAAAACCTAAATTTCATTTTTCTCTAAAACCATCGATCTTTACAATTCGCTCTGCAACTTCACCTAGACTCGACCAAAATTATCTAACTTGCTAACCCGTACTTCTGGCCTTGAAATCCTTCTTATAGAAAATGAAGGAGAAAACAAGCATCGGGCTAGAAAGTACACATGTCACCAGCCAATTGGAGCACCTGGTGATATTCCAAAAATCGTTACAACAGCAATCACCCTGGAGAATATTCTTGTTCATCATGTCAGCTAAGAAAAAGTGATGCAATAACAAAAAACCACAAGAAACCCATGCCAAGAATGTCATCAACGCAAAACTGGAACTGTTCTAACCGCAACATCTAATTTACCACCTATTAGCAGCTCATTCCTTTTACTCTTCCTCAGTCAAATACTTAGCTACACATTTCTGGTATTCTTCATCATTCGGCCAGTCAAAATTAATCACCTCATTTACCTTTGTACTATAAGGCATGTATTTTACCGCTACCTGATTTGCATCTCTTTCAAAAGATTCTAAAAATGAGTTGGTACTAATAATCTTATCCATACAACTCACCAACAAATCATAATCTGAGTCATCACAAATTAATTTAATTTCATCATTGATGACCTTACTTGCTTGATCCTGCCATTGTTGGAGTGTTCTAATTTTCCCCTACTCATCAATTATATTAGGTAACAATGTGTTACCCCAATCATTGAAATTCTTCACCAACTCCCTAATCTTCCTACTCCAATCATCTGGTAAGGTCTAAAAACCTTGTAATGATTTTACTAACACATGTGTAGGCTTTAATGATTAGGGCCTATTATTTATATCAAACCTTGAGGATTTATACATGATATCTAGATCACTGGCCCTAGGGATCCAATTTTCAATTATTGGTATCACTACCTCTTGATCCCTATCAATATTCTTTATTGCTTCCAACAACAAAGAATATAAAGAATGTATAGATAGAAAATTACTATCTAACTTTTCATTTAAATGCCTCAAGACAGTAGTAACAATCTCCTTTTCCTTTGAAAGAAATCCCTCCTCTTACCTTTACTGATGTTTGTAATTCATCAATTTTTTGCATGAGCTGCTTCTTCGTAGGATCAACAAAGCACTTTGTTTCTTCATCAATTTGTTCTAAAGGAGAGGTGAGGGCAGGATTCTGACTGGGAGACCCTAGTGTGGAAAGAATTGGAGAAGCAGGAGGCTCTGACCATGCTGTGGAAGGTAATGTACTGGTCCCTGGAGCACTTGATATCCCCCCAATCTGTCTATACCTGAACCTTTCCACCTCATTTTGCAACTCAACATTCCTCTGTTGCATCTTGTTGTATTCTTCAATCAAAATGTTATACTTCTCCATTAGGCTTTTCTTTTCAGCCTCCTCCCTTTCAGTAGTCTTTTGGCCCAATTTGGCCACATTCATAGTCAAATTAGTGGCCTCAGTGGTTGAGGTTTCTGAAGCTCTCTTTATTATTAATCCTCCTCTGAAATTTTGATTAATATCAGAAACATCTGGTTTTCTCCCTTGTGGGGCCAATGCCCAAATTTCCAAAGTTACATATTCCTCATTGAAGGTAGAGTTTTGCAATGCTACCTTGACTTCTTCTTCAGAATCTTGAAATGGATTCTTGCACTTCATAATAGCATTAAAGGCTACTGCATCTGCAATGTCCCATTCAAGAAGAATCAATACACCAGCCTGACTCACCAGTTTTCTTCCTTCTTCAGGAGTGATGTTCTTGAATTCTTCCATTAATTCAACTTTTACCTCCTCATCATTCTCCTAGTCTGACCTGTCAGGCCTTAGTTCTCTTCTCTACCTACATTTATCTTGATATTCTTCAAATTTCATCCTCCATACCAATTGCAAGAATACAAGAGTTTTTACAAATGTATTGTCATCTAGAAACTCCTTGCATGCTTCCATTCTTGCATCTTGTACACTTTTTCCTTTCATATCTAAATCGGATAAAACCAATTCAGCTGGCCTAGGAGGGGAAGGCATGCCAACCTGCATGCCCTGATTAGTAACAATAATCTCATCCATCAAATCCTCCTGTGGTTGATCAATTCTTTGCCTCTTAGGGCTCGGCTCAGATGGTGGTGATGAGGGATTATCTTCTGGTGATGATTCTAAATCAATGATTTTGATTTCCCTAGGAACTTTGAATTTTGGACCTAGTTGTGGAGGCACCTTCATTATTTGCTTTCCTTTTCTGTCCACTTCTTCCTCATAATTGCTACTATCATTTTTCCTCTTGTAAATGGGCCACCTTTTTGTAGGCTAGTATACTGGCCTTCTTTCAATTGGCATGGCACCTTGTTCTTGTACACCCAAACTCAATTCTAGGTTTATCTTCTTGGTTCTCAAGGTGCCCATAATCTCTTTGAAGTTCTCCGTCAGAAAATCAATTTTCTTATGGTGGGGACTGAACTCCAACAGTGGATCATACTTGGGATCCATTTTATGCACAACATCTAGTAGCTTACTATAAGCTATCCATTTCTCCTTGTTCAACTCCTATCTATTTAGGTCGAACTCATTTCTAATCAGGTCTTCAGGGAAGTTGAACTCATGCACAAATTTTCCATCTTTTATTCTTTGTCTGAAAAGAGCAAAGAAACCCTCAGGATCATGTTGCCGCTTTGGACTACATCTCAAATGATAATCAACAAAATTTTTATCAAAATGCGTCCAGCCTCCCTTTAAAAAAGCAAAATCAGACACCACTATATAATATGGGAAAAATGTTCCCTTACCCCTTCCAGTGAGGTTGTCCTCATGAATACAACCTATCTGCCACATAAATTCTGCAAACCCCACTCTTGGTGGTACATTGTATGGCATTATATGAGGGGCTCCTTGAAAACCATATACTCTCAAAACAGTGCTGACTGGGTATGGGATAATGTCACCCAAGTTATGGAAAACCTTCAATTCTGGCTTCCTCCCCTATGGCCTGAGGAAATCATGTAATTCCTCAGGGATCCTAGGTACATTCACCATCAATCTAGCCCTTAATATGGAAGCAAAACAATTATCAAATTGCACATAACTAGTGCTTTACTTATTACAAGATAAATTTGTAGCCCATATCTATACTGGCAATCTTTCTCCATCAACTGGTTGCCTTAATTTCATCTTCTCAGAGAAGAAGTCAACATTCTTAAACATAAACATATGCATCAACATAGAATACCAAAAGAATTGAGTGTCGGTATCATTTTTCTGCAGCTTAGACAGCCCCTCATGTATCCTCTCAATCAAGAAAGAAGAGAAGTCATAGGTCACAGAGAAGTTAGGGTGTTGTATTTGCACCCCCATGAACATGTATGCAATGGGCATTACCACACCAGGACTGAAACCCAAAATCTGACACAATGAATAGAAAGTGGCCAAGAAATGGTTTGCAAAAAAAATCAATCTGAAAGGTTCCTAGTCACTAGGGCTGATATGAAATCTAGAACCTCCTGCCCTAGCTAGATGAGGTGGAAGCAACTTAGCTCTAAAAAGAGACTTCAACTTTGCATATTCCTACTTCATTTCCTCAAGATTTATAGGAACCAAGTCTTCACTCAGTTCACTCAAGTGAAAAATCTATTGGATATCATCTCTGTTAATGTTTAATAGAACCCTTCCATCATTATCCCTAATTACCCATGTGACGGGGTCATACCTTGTGGCCACTTCCCTAAGCAAGTCTACATCAGGGAACACATTTGGTACCACCAGCTTCCCCATGTCATACGTCCATACATTTGAAAAGGGGTGAGGAAAATTCCTTTGTCCATACCACAATCTAAACATTTCCAAGCCGGTGAGGGGAACCCTAGCATCAGCAATGTTGGAGCAATTATACACTAACCCTTCCCTAGAATTTTCCCTCGCATCAGAACCAATCCTTTCTTTCTATCATTCGTTGACAAGGGCAATTGATCCAAGAAATCATCGTACAGGTTTCTTTTTAAATATTTAACTTGGTTAGAATGTTGCTTGGGTGGTGCCATCTCAGACAAACTAGGGCTTCGTTACAATGTTACACTTCAAGTAGCTAGGACTAACCAGAGATAGGAAATTATAGAAAAAAATTACTGCAATTTGTCACAGTCTATAATTAAACTATAGACCTAACACGTTTATCAAAAAAATCACTGACAAACATAGCCAATCCTTTCCCAAATTCAAGTGCAGAATGACTGGGAAGCACAAAAAATAAACTCACGACTCTGTTCGCAGAAACCCCAAATTCTGGTTGCAGAAACTCGCAATTCCACCTTCAGCTTTGAAACTGCTCCGCAAAATAGTTAAATGCTTTGTGATACAAACAAAATAGGAAAGTTGATTTTATGTCGATCAAATCACACTAGCAAATGTCTCATCTACCATTAAAGCTCAATTGCGCGTTGCACGAACGACTCCAACCATATTTGATGCAAATTTAAATTCAAGCCATCGATCCTTCAGTTTGATCAAATCATCGACGACCACCTTCAAAACAGGTTGACATAATCGCCAACATGGCAATAAGGGGCCCACCATGTCATACGCCACGAAGGAAATCCACGTGGCGGTTGCCCGCGATAACACAATCCTGCAAAGCACCATCGCGGGATGGCGAGCAACCGTTGATCTTTATCATCGGTGATCTCGCTCCTTCAAAATGGTCGCCATCCTTTTTATTAACTGTCGAGCAGCTTTTCCCTCAAGATTATAACATCTCCATTGATTTAAAGCACGTGCATCTCACAAGCACTTTAGTAACCCACCTTTTAATGTATTTAAGGTCGGCTAATGTATTTCATTGTTCCTTCGGCTTCAACGGATGAGACACGTGGCGCCCGCCCGTGATATCATGATCTTGCAATTTCTGATTGCGGGATGGCGGGGAACGACTGAGATGCGATCAAACTCAACTTCTAATCTCCTATCGTAGATCTTCTTTGACTTGACTAGTTGCCCTAATTTCTCTGCTTTTGCTCATTTTTAATGAATTTCCCCCTGCCTTGTCAAATATTTCATTTTAAATGTTTTTCTTTGAAAGCAATGAAACATTTAAAATATATCACACAAAAATTTCCTCGGGCCCCACCTTGTACAGTCCACGTGGCACCTGCCCATGATTTCGCAATCAACCAAAGCACCATCGCGGGATGACGGGGAACAACTCAGATCAAAAGATAATTGATGAACGGTCGCACAAATTTGATCCCCCAGATGGGACACGTGTCGCCCGCCCGCGATATCACCATCCTACAATTCCTGATCACGGGATGGCAGGAAACCATTGAACTTGAAGGCATTTTGATCGACAGCGGCGTGAATTTCATCCTTCTAAAAAATAAAACATTCATTTAAGGGAAAGGGGACATTACTAGGTGGATGGAAAATAATGACATAAGTTTTTTTAAAACCGTTCAGCACAGGGCCAACCAAGACTTAGGAAAATAAAACCCACAGAGGAAATAAAATATTAAGACCAAAGGGACCAAGCCTAGATGGAAGGATGGGGCATAAGATGTTTTTAAAACCCTTCAAAAAAGGTAACAACGAAATAGATCCTGACCAAGGCATTAGGTAAACACAAGGGTTTAAGATGAAGACAAAGCTAAAACCACCAGCCCTAAGAAATTTTCCAACACCATGAAAGACCAGTGACATAAGGCAGGGCATGAGTGAAACATTAGGAACAAAATTTGAAGTTCCATCAGTACAAGCATTGATAATTTTATATTAATAGTTTGTCCTATCACAAATATAAAAGGTGAGCACAATAAATAACATGTATTTTCCCATTAAATGTGAAGGATTTTCAAAAAGTTTTAGTGTTCAACTATTGGTCCATTTTTGTTCAATATAAGTTGTATTTTAAATCATTATGTGTTGTTTTTATAACAACAAATAGATTTTTTGTGTTCAACTATTAGTCCATATGTGTTGAATATAAAAGGTAAAGATATCAAAGATTTATGGTTATCAATAAGTATTTGGTCCACTTAGGTTGTATATTAATTTCAATTTAAATAAAAATATAATATTCTACAAGCAACAAATGATATTTTTTTGGTTCAACTTTTGGGGGTTCCATGACTAAGTTTTTAGTCGAACCTTTTAAAGTCAAATTTTAGACACTTCTCAAAAGATCTCTTGATGTGGCGAGTTGCATGATGAGTTGTGCCTCCAAACCTTAGTTATAGATAAATAAGAGACCAGTCTACATTTCAAAAAAAAAAATGAAGGTTCTACGATATTCCAATCAATTGCTACATGCTAAGAAAGTTAGCTTGCACGACTACTGGGCCCTCTCCCCTAAAGGAATAAGGGGACATCACTAGGTCGACGACAAACATTGACATAAGTTGTTTTAATGAGGGAACATGAGACCAACAAAAGACTTAGGAAAAATAAAGTCAGGCGAAGGAAATAAAACAATAAAACAAAAGGGGGCCCAACCTAGACAAAGCGATGTGGCTTAAGTCATTTTAAAGCCT
>VDFB02058242.1:102653089-102715141 GCA_007258455.2 Sequoia sempervirens
TTTTTAGGTACATCCTAGGATCAAAACCAAAAAATTTCATCCATCCTTCAAATCACCTCATCATCATCTTTTGAAAAATATTGAAATTATCCTCCATGCTAGGCTTTTTGGCAAAAATCAAAATCATCAAAACCTTGAAGTAAAATCCTTGAAATATTTGAATCAAAACATCAAATCATCTTTGGATAGGTATGTGTAGATGCATCCTTTTTCATATTCTTAGTCAAATTATCAAACCATTTTGTTTAGCTAGGTATATGCAGATGCATCCTTTTTCATATGCTTGGTTAAATTATCATCTTGTTTGAATAGGTGTAGGTAGATGCATCCTTCTCTGTACACATATTCAAATTATCATCCTTTGAGAAAATCTACCTCTTAGATAATCATCCAACATCTTAGGGTCTATTTTTTCATAAATCCAAAAGAAAAACAAACCAAAACCAAATCAAGGTCAATCCAAAATCCAAAACAAATCCAAAAGGTCCTAAAAAGTCTAGCATCCCCTCAATATTTCTCAAAAGTTTAAACATCCACATCATCCCCATCATATAACCTTTGATCTTGAAAAAAACACCCTAAATTTTCTTTTTTTGTGCCTAAGATTAAATCAATCCAAAGAATTAGAGATTCAGCTCCCATATTCTTCAAAATTGATCCCCATTTTATGGTGCAAACTAGATCTCAACACAACAGGAACATGGAGGTGAACAAAGAAACATCCACTACAAGTGACCTAAATCAAGAAAATTCTGAAAAAAATCTCGTGGAATCAAGTAATCCTCTAAACAACTTTCCTTCATCATCACAAAACCCTCAAGAGGAAGTAGAGGATCTTACCAATAATCCCTTTGGAATGTCACACGAGGAAATCACCGAAATGATTCAAAATCTGGAGAACCATAAGATTATCAATATCATGATGAGACTCAACCCTTCACTATACATGCTTGAATTAGCAAATCAAGGGGCTAAACTACCTTTTGATTTTGATGTGAGCTCTATAGTGGAACCATCCTTAGAGGTCATACCTCCAATTTCATCCACCCTCCCCATCTCATCTACACCCCCATCCCAAAGTATCACTCAAAACATCCCACAAATCACAACATCCATTTCTCCAACTCATCCTAGTGTTAACAAGGGAAGTGCATTTCTCAATGCCATACAAACACACCCTCTTGTCAACAATTAGGATTTGGACGCAAACACCATCTTGGGACAAGCCATACCCAAAAATCCAACACATCCATATGTCCCTCTCACCTTTCATGATCCAAATGACCCATCATCATCATCATTTCATGCAACACCCCAAACCTCTCTCCCCATAACCTCACAAGGAGAAGGTGACATGTTCAAACCAGGGGGCATTTTCAACACTACACCATTTCCTCAAGAGATGACATCCCTCACGTTTTCACCACTTCCACCATTTCCATCCACACTACTTCTTGGCTTAGGGCTTCCCCTTTACCAAATATCAATCAAAATCAAACCAACATCCCAAACATCAATCAAAGCATCACACCAAACTCTCAAAACTTGTCATTGACATCACAACAAAAAATGGAAACTACCCCGATAACACATACCACCACCACCATCACATCATCAACCACCCCCCTAACATCTCAAAACATAGTCTCTCAAGGACCAACTACATCGATCGCACCATCTACCAATCAAACCCCAATCATCAACACAATAGCGCCTCTCACCACCACAACAAGCACCATTCTAAATCCACCTCCACCACCACCAAGCTCCAATACATCAAACCACTACAATATTGTGTTGCAAGCCACTCAACAAGTTGCATATCAAAAAGAATTCCTGCAAGTACAAAAAAAACCAGTCGTGCAACTAGCTACTCAACAAGTCGCGCAACTAGCTGCTCAACAAGCTGCTCAAGTTTCCCAAGCTGCATTACAAGCACAACAGGCTACCCAATCAAAAATCTTATTGTGACAACAACAACAAGTTGCACAAGCTTAGGCACAAGCTCAAGCCACGCAAGCACATGCTCAAGCTCAAGATCAGGTTCAAGCTCAGGCACGAGCTCAAGCGCACGCTCAAGCTTAAGCCCAATATCAAGTGCAACAAGCACAAGCACAATCATAGTATCTTGCACAACAACAAGCAGTGCAATATCAGACACATCAGCAAGCGTTGAAACAATATCAAGAACAACAGGAAGCATCCCAATTAGCGGCTCAACAACAAGTGTTGTTGGCACAACAACAACAACAGGCTCAGCAACAGGCAATCCTGGCACAACAGCAACAAGACCAACAACAAGCGTTGTTGATATAGCAGCAAGTACAAGCATACATGGCTCAGTAGAAAGTGAAAATACCACCAATCAACACATCAATCAATCCACCCACCCCATCAACAAGCGAACCACCTCAGAACACTTTCATCCCAGCCTCTGATTTGCAAAATGATGTCGTAGCACAAATAAAATTACTCTCACAAGTGCTCGATCTTCAATCAGGGTGAACCAGGAAAACATCTAGCAACTCATGTCCTTATCTGTTTGACAGGAGCCTTGTGATGAAACCATTCCCAAAGGGATTTGAGATCCCCAAGTTTGAAAATTACCATGGGACGGAAAACCCTGAAGATCACATCAGGGAATTCCAGGTTCATTGCATGGAAGTCCTGTATGACGATACCTATCTGATGCACCTATTTCATAGGAGCTTGGCTAGCCATACCATGGAATGGTTCTCTCGCCAACCTACATGCATCAAGACATTCCAAGAAATCATAGACGTATTCATCAAAAACTATGCATGCAATATCGCCATGGATGTCAGTCTAGAGGAACTATCGGCTCTAAAACAAGGTAAGAATGAATCATTTGCTTCATTCCTACAATGATGGCAATCCAAGGCCAATTGGAGAAAATGTGTCATGCCTGAGGAATAAGTGTGCACTATCAAGGCCCCCACCTATGAAAACTACCAAGAACCAGATGTAAAACCTCCTTGATACAATGAAAATCAACTTTGTGACTTCCACAAAATCAAAGGGCACACCACTAACAGTTGCATGACATTAAACAACCTAGTCCAAGACCTCATTGATCAAAGAATCATAAATGTGGAACATCCAACAGGAAATAAAAATCTCAAAATATACATGAATTTGATGCCTAACCACAAATGGAACAATAACATTGATAAGGGGAAAGGCACCTTCAAAAACGTGAATCATGTGTACGACCATGTCGTCACATCCTTGGATGACTACTGCACTACCATCACCATCAAAGGAGCCCATGTCGATTGTGGAGTCACCACAAGAGGTGGAAAAGTTACCATCGCGGGATCATCCCAACCAAACAGAGCACCCGCACCCAACCCCAAATCTGTTTCCAATGGTTACAATGTCCTTGATCAACTAAAAATAATCCCAACACAAATCTCCATCATGGAGTTATTAAAAATATCATACGCCCACAAGAAAATCCTTGAGGAAGCATTGGCTTCATCCACTGTCCCCGCAAATCTTGATGCAGAACAATTCCAAGCTATGGTCAGAAACATCATTACCCCAAATCTCCTTACATTCTCTGACCAATATTTTCCCGCTCAACCATTTCATAACCATGCACTCCATGTAGAAGTCCTAGTGCAGAAAAATAAAGTCAGGCGAGTCTTGGTGGATGGAGGTGTAGGCTTGAATATTTGTTCCCTCAAGCTCATTAAGAACCTAAAAATCTCAGAGGATTCCATCAAAAAATGCAAAGTTATTACAATCATATCATATGATGATCAGGAAAGAGTATCCCAAGGCACAATCTAAATCCCTATTCAAGTAGGGCCAGCTATCATGGAAACCACCTATCAAGTCCTAGATCTCGACTTTCCTTATAACATTCTCCTAGGACGTCCATGGATCCATGCAATGCAAGTAGTAGAATCAACCTTCCATCAATGTGTCAAATTCACATATGAAGGACAAGATGCCACCATCCATGGAGATCCTAAACCATTCTCCTACTGCAAAATCCTTGAGGCAAAATACTACAAAATACCTCAAGTACCAAAAAATGATGAAGGCCCATCAACACCGTACATTGATCTAGCCACTCTCACCTCCACTTCTGTGACAGAGACACCTGCCATTCCTACCATCCCCACCATCTCTGATATCAAATTCATCATCCAGGACAACAGTTTCAGAAACTATATGATTCCCAAAAATGCCTTTGTGGTAGGAGAGTTACCACAATCTCCCAAAACACGAGGACATCCGCAATCAAATCAAGCCTCCACTTCCCAAACATCCCCTGAATATCCCAACTTTAGAAGTTGGGGGGATCTCAGTTGAGAAGTCATAGAGGAGGACCCATCTCATCTCCTATGTCAAGATGATTGACCAGCAGCCAATCTAAAAATGGATGATAGAAGTAAAGGTTTGCAAATGATGCTCAGAATGGGCTATGACAAAAACCAGAAATTGGGGAAAAACAACAATGGGCTTATAATACCCCTTATTCCTGAGACACGAATGATAAATCTTGGCCTTAGATGTACCCCTCTAAGTATAGCCATACATGGACGAGGTCCCCCAGTTAAATCAGTCAAGACTACCCGTGAACCAACACCAACTGAACTTCGCTTACCTGTATCAACTGGCCGCATCATAGATAATTTTACTTTTGACATAACTGATGTCTGTAGTAGCAGTGATGATGAGGATCCCATAACCAATGTACCCAGGCTCTTTGAGGATACCACCCTTCTCATGATTAGCACCCTATCATATGAGTTTGAAAACCAAAATCATGAAATCTGTCTAGTCTACCCACAACTCATCGATTATGACCAATGACAACCACCAATTCTTGACACATTAAAAAATGATGAGGCACTCTTAGAATTCATGTGACTACAGGATAATATTTTGTGTGGGGATCACAAATCAGGATTCATCATTGAGCTAGATACACAGGCCTATTATGTAGAAACGATTGAATCCCTCAATCGCAAAAGTGAGAAATTAAGAATAATATCTAAGTCCTTGAGTGAAAACCACACTGTGGCACTCTCCGACCCAAAAAAAGTTAAAAGAAAGGATGCATCCAATAGTGAAAACCTCTCTGAGGTGTCTGAGGATGGGGGATTCAATCTTCCTTTCAGAGCTCTTCATTAGGAAAAATTAGCAATCCTAGCAGAAAAATGTAATCCAGTCAACCTAGGAATGGAGCAAACACCGCACATCACATTTTATGTGGAGTTATTACTATTAGAGGAACAAGAGCTCCTAGAAGCCTTCTTAAGAGAAAGATGAGTTAATTTTGCATGGAGCTATGCTGACATGCCTAGGCTTGATCCAAAAATTGTGGTTCATCACCTAGCAGTATACTCTAAAGCAAAGCCCGTTAGACAAAAACTCAAGAAAATGTATCCTCAAATCACCCTGCTAGTCAAAATGGAACTAAAGAAGCTATTAGATGCATGATTCATTTGACCAATAGACTATCTAGAATGGGTGTCAAACCTGGTTCCTGTCTTAAAACCCAATGGGGGCATCAGAATCTACACAGTTTTTAGGGACTTAAACAAAGCATGTCCAAAAGATGATTTCCTGTTGCCCAACATTGACATGATTGTAGACATGACGGTGGGGCACAAAATTATTTCCATGATGGATGGTTTCTTGGGATACAACCATATAATGATTGCTAAAGAATACCAACACAAAATGACCTTCACTTGTCCATGGGGGGCTTACTGCTGGAATATGATGCCATTCGGCTTGAAGAATGCAAGAGAAACATACCAAAGAGCCATGATGTTAACCTTCCATGACATGATCCATAAAATTTTCAAAGATTATGTCAATGACATTTTAGCCAAATCTAAAAATAGGAAGGATCATATAGCAACCTTGAGTACTATTTTTGACAAGCTGGAGGAATACAAGGTCCTATTAAATCCAAAGAAGTGTGTCTTCGACGTACAATCAAGAAAGTTGCTAGGATACATAGTGTCAATGAGAGGTATCAAGGTAGACCCTACTAAGGTAAAAGAAATCCTTGAGATGGAGGCACCAAAAACATTGAAACAATTGAGAGGTCTCCAAGGTAGGCTTCAATCCATCCAAAGGTTCATAGCACAACTGGCAGATAAACATAATCCATATTCTCACCTACCTCACAAGGGAATAGCATACAAGTGGGATAGAAAGTGTGAAGAAGCCTTTAATAAGATCAAATAATATCTACTTACACCACCAGTCCTCATGCAACTGATCCCAAGAAAGCCTTTAATTCTCTATGTGTCAGCAACAGCAGCAGCCCTTGGTGCTCTTCTAGCTCAACACAACGAAAATGGGACATAAAGGGCCATATATTATATTAGTAGAACAATGGTGGGGCATGAGTTAAATTACTCATTCATTGAGAAAGCATGTCTAGCAGTAGTGTTTGCTTCATATAAATTCATACATTACATGCTGGCACACAAAATAAAACTCATCACCAAGATTGATCCCCTCAAATACTTACTGTCAAAAGCAATGCTCACTGGAAGAATGGCCAAATGGGTCATGATACTATCAAAGTATGACATTGAATATGTGGAGCAGAAAGAAATTAAAGGCCAATTCATCTCAGATCAACTTGCAGAAGTACCAATCTATTCAAAGAATCCTCTCATCTTAGAGTTTCCAGATGAGTCCATCTTCAATCTCAACATAGCCGACCACTAGAAACTTTACTTTGATGGCTCATACACACAACATGGATCAGGAGTCGGTGTCATCTAGGTTTGTCATCCTAGGAAATACCTTATACCATAGAAGCATAGAGGGAACCTTATTACGCTGCCTTAATACTAACAAAGCATTGACTGCTTTAACTGAGGTGTATAATGGGATTTGTGGTTCGCACTCGAGTGGAATAACCTTGGCCAAGAAACTGTTGAGGATGGGGTATTATTTTCCCACTATGGAGAAAGAGGCACACAACTACATCAGAAGGTGTCTACAATTTCAACAGCATGGGGACCTCATCCATGCTCCAGCTCAAGAGCTCCATCCCATCATTACACCATGGCCCTTCTCATAGTGGGGGCTCGATCTCATCGGAAAAATCACTCCCACTTCATCTAATGGCCATAAGTTCATCATAACCGCCACTAAGTACTTTACCAAGTGGGTCGAAGCCATACCAATGACCTATATAATGGGGAAGTAGACATCAAAGTTCATCTTGAACTATCCCATATGTCGATACGGTGTTCCCCAAGCTATTATCTTAGATAATGGAACAGCATTCAAGAATTAGGATGTCTGCAATTTGTATGAAAAATTCAAAATCCAACATCGCTTCTCCATCCCATATTATCCCCAAGGCAATGGCCAAGTAGAAGCCACAAATAAAACCATTTTGAAAATCCTCAAGAAAATAGTCAATGGCGTAGGTCATGACTAGCATCTACAAGTCAATCCCACCCTCTGGGCCTACCAAACCAACATCCACACACCCACTGGTGTCACCCCCTTCTCCCTAGTCTACAAATCAGAAGCAGTACTCCCCATTGAGATTGAGCTCCCGTCACTAAGAATATCACTGCAAAACCTCATCACAGATGAAGAATACCGAGTATCAAGACTGGATGAGCTGGAGCTACTAGATGAGCGACGTATAGATGCTTTAAATCATTTGCAAGTCTATCAAAACATACTCAAGAGGAGCTATAACAAGAAAATCATAAGCAAGAATTTCCAAGTTGGAGAACTGGTACTAAAGGAGAATCAAAAGAACATCCTAAATCCAAACAGTAAAGGAAAATTTGAACCCAACTGGTTGGGACCATTTTTTATCACAACAAGCTATAAGTCAAGGGCATATCAGTTATCAACACTCGAAGGGGAACCTTTGCAAGAGCCCATGAATAGCTCCCATCTCAAAAAGTTGTATGCCTAAATATTTCAAGGTATACAACCCCAAAAAATCAAAAAATGTCCAGAAAAAATGGTTACCTTGGTGAAAAATTGGTAAATAGGTGTCTTGGTGACAAAAAAATAAAATCAAAAAGTAAAAATAAAATCCAAAAAAAATAGAAAAAAAGGATCAAAAATAGTAAAGAGAAAAATCATCCTCTAGTGAAAACCACTTCGGTGGCACTTTGGGCAAGTACCTTGGTGAAAACCTGGAAAATAGGTGCCTTGTGTAAATAAGCACGTTCCATCCACCAAGATCTTAACGGCTTGTTCTGCATCATCCATCCATTACATTTCCATCATCCATCGCATTCAGATCTCCATACATCACCCATCCATTGAACATCTACATCATAGCTTGGTCTTGTGTTCATATCATGATCCCTCCTAGTACTACTCAGCCCATTCTCAAGGTCAGTTTGTCCTGCCTTTATCATAGTAGTCTATTGCATCATGCTAGGGGCATGTTCTCATCAAATCGGATTTGTGTATATTCTTGAAGTCCTAAAATCCAAAAAATCCAAAAACATCAAAAAATCACCAAATCCAAAAACATCCAAATCATATCAAAATCCAAAAATAGGTCAAAAAGTTAGGCAAAAAATCAAAAAACAAAGTCGTCTTGTCAAACTATGGGTCTCTGAGCCTTTAGCATAGGCAAGGTTGATCTATGATCATCCCCCGAGACACTTAGGTTAGTCCTTTAGGAGTCTGTCATAATAAATTGACATTTCATCATGTATATCTTCATTTGTAAATCAGTCAAGTCGTCATTTGAACTACGTGGTCTTTGCGTGTATATCGTAGGAAAAACTAATCTTTTGATCAGCCCCTAAGGACCCTAGGATAGGTCCTTAGGTTAGTCTCTTGGTCAAAATCTCAGAAAACCCCAAAACATTAAAAAATCAAAAATCAAAACATTCATAAAATCTTGAAAAATATCAAAAATAGCCTCAAAATATTTCAAGACATCAAAAACATCCAAATATGTGAAAAAATCCATCTGTCCCATTTTTCTTTCACCCGTAATAAGCATCACTCACAATAAATCAGTCATCATCCCCAACCTTTGGTAAAACAGTCAGAAACAAGTCTAGCAAGTTAAAAAAAAGAGAGTGAAAACTCAAAATGTCAAAATCCCAAAAGTCTAGGATAGTACGTAAACAAGTCAGTCAAATCTTTGTGTCAATAGCCTATCATCCAATTAGTCCCATATCAAATCATTTGATATCATCATGTCCTAGGATGCATCCTTCGTACAATGGACATCAACATCAGACATCACTGTAGTTTAGTCTTGGCTAGCGGTATTGAAGAACAATCAGCTTGTTTGTTTATTGTATCTTTGTCTTTTGATTTATCTTATTATGCTCATTCCAAGGACGTCTCAATGATGTCCCCAACAAAGGGATTTAGAGAGATAGGAATGGGGCAGCAATCATTATCTTTTTATCTGTTGCACTTGTTGGACTTTCTTGTAATATAACTTGGTGCATAGTTGCTTTATGTAGGTATGTATGAAGGGTGTTATAGATATCTTGTTGACCACATAGGAAGGCTTGCTTTTCTATGTTTTGGTTTGAGATATTTGAAATATCTAAAGTGCATCCTAGTAATGTTTTTGTATGTCAGGTGTGAACAAGGATACTCCTATCTGATTGTCGAGTCACACTAAATACAACACCATCCTGGTTCTTAATACCTTGATGCATCGTATTTATGTGTGTTATCAAACATAAGATAATTGGACCTTTGAAAATCCCAACTCCGTGACAGATATTCATCATCATCATCTTTTTTCTTGTTAAAATCTCTTCTTTCTTCCATTTCTTCTTGTTTTTCATGCTAACAAGGTACTATGATAGTTAATCACCACCATCATTAATCCTACATCCACAAATCGTCAGCACAATGCATATCATATAGAAAAAATTGATCTCATATGCATATAGATTTGTTATCATAAGCATCTCATAATTATAACATTACATACACATTTACATATAACCATCTCTTACGTAATTACAGAAAACATAAATAATTCATCACATCATCCATCGCATAGTCATATAACCACCATCCTATCATTTAAATGGGTCAGGCATTTGCATCTATTTGCATAAACCATACATCATCATAAACATGCATATCACCATCATCCATCCATATCATATGGAACATCTCATAAATCGCCACATTGCAATCATTTTGCATAAACATTTTCATAAATCATCCCATATCATTATAAGCATCCAGTGCATAATTAAAACAAACCATAATAGGTACATAAGAATTATAAACAACCCATCACATTAAGTGAATACATCCACCCCTAATCATATAAAACATCTCATAAAAGCATTCATTACACCATCACATGTACATCATAAGGTCATTACTCACATATCATTTTGCATATACACCATAAATCATCATCTCCATACCATTTTGCATAACATATCATGTTATATATAACATCACATCATAACATCATCACAAGTGAATATCACACATGGAAAATCACATACATTCATCATTTCCTATCATGATCATTGCATTCGCATCATCATCACCATCATAACAGAAAAAGATATTGAAAAAGAAATCATTTCATAAATCATCACATTTGCATCAACATCTAGATTGCACCATCATAAAAGCATACATAAAAAGGTACTACAAGAGAAATGTACCATCATCGCATATCCATTATATATCCATAATCATCACAAATGCATATCACATGAGGCATAATATAGATTTTTTAGTCACATAACCATCACATAACGCATATATCATCAAAAAGAAATACATCCATATATAGTATATCCATCACACAACACCATAACATTATTGCATCACATATAGAAATAGATCCATCCTCCAACCCCTAATCTTGGTCCTACATGTGTACATCAGCATGAGGTTGATCCATCTGAACCTATGTCGGTTGGACCTGTGCTGGCTAGACCTATGCCAGCTGGACCTATTCTGGTTGGACCTATGCTGGCTAGACCTATGCTGGTTGGTCTTGTGCTAGCTATCCTACTAGAGGACCGCCACCTCCTTGTCCTCAACCTACCCCCTCCCCCTAGCTCTCTGTTGAATGGAGGGTGCAGCTAGAACTGTCAAATGTAGAGATAGTCGAAACCAATATTTGTATGCTTGAGTCACTCCTAGATCTGTGGCCCCCAGATCATACGCCCATGACTGGGCCACCAGCTACCTGAAACTATCCACTGCCTCAGAGGTAGGAATATATCACCCCCATGCACCTTGCGATACTATGCAAACAAAAATGGCCAAGTAGTTATCATCTGGCCTGTCCTATACCTTGCCAAACTGGCATTGAACTCATCTCGACAAGTACCTCTCAATCATAGTGTGCTCTTGCCCCTGCATGAACCGATCCTAGTAGGAAAAGAATAGCTACTGTACATCATTGGACCATTTGAGCTGACCAAGGTATGGACACCATGTAAACACTATCATCTCATCAATGACCCTCCTCCAGTGAGGGATCCCATGCTCGCCTGTGTGTGTAAAGGATACACTGCCCCTGTAATGCCAAACCACTGGATAATCGAGCCCAACTGGCACTGCAACAACTCAAAGCCGAAGAATGGAGATATGCTCCCACGCCCACGCATGAAGGAGAATGACACCTGCACCAAGTTCCCTGCCATCCAAGTATGTATACTCATGTAGATCCCTATAAAGGTTGGCAAGAAGAATGAGACCCCATGCAAAAAGGACTAGTCTATCGCGAACCATCCACTCCTAGCAAAGCCCCCAGCTAGGACTGAAGTACCGCCCTCGTCGATCTAGACCAACAAGACCTAAAATGATGGCAGTCATCATTAGATGAAATGGTGATGTGAGCAACCGGTGATGCTCTAGCTCTATCTAACCCTTTCAAAACATGATCTCATCTATGGCCAGGACTGCATGGTAGGCATCTCGTTCGGCATCCATATCATAAATTACTCACCGACCATGTATCGAAAATCTAAGGATGTGCCACACGTCCTCCAAGGTAACGGTGGCCTCGCCAGTGGCAAGGTAAAAGGATGACGTCTCACTATGCCATCTCTCGGCAAGTGCAAACATCATGCCAAGATGGGTCCGCACAGGTGTTATGTAAGCAATGTACCATAGCTCCATCTCTCGAAGTCGGTCCTACTCCCTGTCAGTCAGATCTCACAAATAACTGAATATCTCCTACAATCTATGCTCATGAGAATAGAGCTCCCTCGTTGCCTCCTACATTGGGAAAGGTCGCCGTGTTAAAATCAACAAGAAAATTTATCCCAAGCGTTCAAAAAACTAGCCCAACATTGCAAACTATGAAGGCGTCACATTTTGAAATTTGCAAATAGTGACGCTGGCATCTTCAAATCCCAAATTGTACTGTGGTGGTTCAGTTTGCTTAAGCATCTCAAACCCTAATTCTAAAGTTTTCCATGGCATCATAGTTTGCAAATCCAACACTCCATTTCATGAAGGCGTCGGAGTTTGAGGTCTTTTCCCAAACTCCAAACTCCACTGTGGTGGTCCATCTTGTGATGGCGGTCTAGTTTGAAATTTGAGCGACATTATATAGCACCGCTACAAATGACCTAGTTGTAAATGCAATAAATGAACACATAAAATGAAAAAAAAAGCTCAAGTAAGGATCACATAGTAGTGCCCCAATGTTGGGAGGTCGTTGATATGTTCATACTCGGTCGGAGATATGCAACGGGAGCTGTCATTGTGCCATCTCATCAAGGTATCAAGGCTCAAATCGCAAAATTTCTTAAGGCTAAATGTGTCCAAGTGAATTGGAAGTGGCCCCTCGAGGCCTATTTAATCCCAAAAATTAGGGTTTTTGACCTTGTTTGGCCATCTAGAAGAGGTCTACATCTTTTGAACTCGTTTTCATCCGTCCAAAGGTCATTTCACACCATTTTTTAGCGTTTTACCTCATTTTTTGACCTCCCAGAGCCTTTCTAGACCTATCGGGCACCTTGTCCTCTTTTTTCGCGAGATCACCCAAAAAAATCAAAATTTTTGTCTGATCTCTCGAGGGGGAAGTATATTACCATAGTTTCCTTTGTCAGGGCAACAGTGAGGCAATTTATAAAATAAAATAAAAATTTGGCTTTTGATTGAGACCGTTTATTCTTTGAACCAATGCAACGAGTGCACTGCTTCAAAGAAGGGAAAAATGTAGACATGTAAAATATACTGATTGACATTGCACATCTGATCCCCACCACTAACAAATTTTTATCCTAAATCATCCCTCGGTCTAACCATTTAATCGAATACCTTTATTTGATTAAATTCAAGGGTGAGGACCAGCCTCATGTGTTTTTAGTGCCCACCCTCATGTCCACCCTCCAACCCCTAATCTTGGTCCTACATGTGTACATCAGCATGAGGCTGATCCATCTGAACCTATGTCGGTTGGACCTGTGTTGGCTAGACCTATGCCAGCTGGACCTATTCTGGTTGGACCTATGCTGGCTAGACCTATGCTGGTTGGTCTTGTGCTAGCTATCCTACTAGAGGACCGCCACCTCCTTGTCCTCAACCTACCCCCTCCCCCTAGCTCTCTGTCAAATGGAGGGTGCAGCTAGAACTATCAAATGTAGAGATAGTCGAAACCAATCTTTGTATGCCTGAGTCACTCCTAGATCTGTGACCCCCAGATCATACGCCCATGACTGGGCCACTAGCTACCTGAAACTATCCATTGCCTCAGAGGTAGGAATATATCACCCCCATGCACCTTGCGATACTATGCAAACAAAAATGGCCAAGTAGTTATCATCTGGCCTATCCTATACCTTGCCAAACTGGCATTGAACTCATCTCGACAAGTACCTCTCAATCATAGTGTGCTCTTGCCCCTGCATGAACCGATCCTAGTAGGAAAAGAATAGCTACTGTACATCATTGGCCCATCTGAGCTAACCAAGGTATGGACACCATGTAAACACTATCATCTCATCAATGACCCTCCTCCAGTGAGGGATCCCATGCTCGCCTGTGTGTGTAAAGGATACACTACCCCTGTAATGCCAAACCACTGGATAATCGGGCCCAACTGGCACTGCAACAACTCGCAGTCGAAGAATGGAGATATGCTCCCACGCCCACACATGAAGGAGCATGACACCTGCACCAAGTTCCCTGCCATCCAAGTATGTATACTCATGTAGATCCCTATAAAGGTTGGCAAGAAGAATGAGACCCCATGCAAAAAGGACTAGTCTATCGTGAACCATCCACTCCTAGCAAAGCCCCCAGCCAGGACTGAAGTACCGCCCTCGTTGATCTAGACCAACAAGACCTAAAATGATGGTAGTCATCATTAGATGAAATGGTGATGTGAGCAACCAGTGATGCTCTAGCTCTATCTAACCCTTGCAAAACATGATCTCATCTATGGCCAGGACTGCATGGTAGGCATCTCGTTCGGCATCCGTATCATAAATTACTCACCGACCATGTATCGGCAATCTAAGGATGTGCCACACGTCCTCCAAGGTAACGGTGGCCTCGCCAGTGGCAAGGTAAAAGGATGACGTCTCACTATGCCATCTCTCGGCAAGTGCAAACATCATGCCAAGATGGGTCCGCACAGGTGTTGTGTAAGCAATGTACCATAGCTCCATCTCTCGAAGTCAGTCCTGCTCCCTGTCAGTCAGATCTCACAAATAACTGAATATCTCCTACAATCTATGCTCATGAGAATATAGCTCCCTCGTTGCCTCCTACATCGGGAAAGGTCGCCGTGTTAAAATCAACAAGAAAATTTATCCCAAGCGTTCAAAAAACTAGCCCAACATTGCAAACTATGAAGGCGTCACATTTTGAAATTTGCAAATAGTGACGCTGGCATCTTCAAATCCCAAATTGTACTGTGGTGGTTCAGTTTGCTTAAGCATCTCAAACCCTAATTCTAAAGTTTTCCATGGCATCATAGTTTGCAAATCCAACACTCCATTTCATGAAGGCGTCGGAGTTTGAGGTCTTTTCCCAAACTCCAAACTCCACTATGGTGGTCCATCTTGTGATGGCGGTCTAGTTTGAAATTTGAGCAACATTATATAGCACCGCTACAAATGACCTAGTTGTAAATGCAATAAATGAACACATAAAATGAAAAAAAAAGCTCAAGTAAGGATCACATAGTAGTGCCCCAATGTTGGGAGGTCGTTGATATGTTCATACTCGGTCAGAGATATGCAACGGGAGCTGTCATTGTGCCATCTCATCAAGGTATCAAGGCTCAAATCGCAAAATTTCTTAAGGCTGAATGTGTCCAAGTGAATTGGAAGTGGCCCCTCGAGGCCTATTTAATCCCAAAAATTAGGGTTTTTGACCTTGTTTGGCCATCTAGAAGAGGTCTACATCTTTTGAACTCGTTTTCATCCGTCCAAAGGTCATTTCACACCATTTTTTAGCGTTTTACCTCATTTTTTGACCTCCCAGAGCCTTTCTAGACCTATCGGGCACCTTGTCCTCTTTTTTCGCGAGATCACCCAAAAAAATCAAAATTTTCGTCTGATCTCTCGAGGGGGAAGTATATTACCATAGTTTCCTTTGTCAGGGCAACAGTGAGGCAATTTATAAAATAAAATAAAAATTTGGCTTTTGATTGAGACCGTTTATTCTTTGAACCAATGCAACGAGTGCATTGCTTCAAAGAAGGGAAAAATGTAGACACGTAAAATATATTGATTGACATTGCACATCTGATCCCCACCACTAACAAATTTTTATCCTAAATCATCCCTCGGTCTAACCATTTAATCGAATACCTTTATTTGATTAAATTCATCAATGTTCCTCTCTTAATTAAATAAATCATTTATCTAATTAAGTCATCCTTTCTTGTTAATTAAATCAATTAGTCTGATCTAATTATCCCTATTTAATTAAATAATCAATTTTATTTGATTAAATATGTAAAATCCATCCATTAAATTAAATAAATGAAAACCTTATTTAGTTTAATCTAACTTCATCTCCTTGGTTAGATAAAACAAAAATATTTATTTAATTAATCTTGAAATCATATTCTTCTCATATTTTGATTTAAATCAATATGTCACATCATTTTCATTTCTCATTAAATTAATTAACCTTGATTAATTTAATCTCTTCTCATGTCCCATCCTCTAGCTTTTGCAACTTACACAAGAAAATAGATTTAATTCATTTATTAAATCTCTATTTTCTCTCAAAAGGAATAATAAAGTAATATTCCTCAAATTTGAATTCAAAAATCCAAGTGGACTTTGTCCTTCCCACAAGGCATTTACTCCACCTAAAAATTTATTTTTCCTTTATCCAAGTGGCATTCAATGCATGTTCTTTCCCTCTTACATGTCATTTCAACAATTTCAAATTTCAAATTTCAAATATATGCATTTATTGACACATTCTTCAAAACTTGCACATTCTTTATCCATTCACATGTTGACAAGTGGCATCTTTCCATTAGTTGATTCTTAGTCCCACATTGCTCCATCTTGGAAATATCTTCAGCTTGAAATTCTATAAATAAGAGGCTTCATTCCTCACTTGATCATCCACAACTTGAGTAAACTTACTATGCTCAAATTCATAGCAATCTTCATCCATCTCATTGATTTTTATAGCAAGGTTATGCAGATTTCATCTCAGAGCACTCATCAATCTTCAAAAAAGTAGATCACAAACTTCGTCAAATCATCTAAGCTAGCATTGGAGTTGAGAAAGGGCCAATTTTCACATCAAATTGGCACCAATTCCCTCAAGAGATTAAGAGTTTTCTTTGTATTAGAATAGGATTTGATATCTTTGTTTTAAGTTTGTTGTATTCTTCATCTCATTTCTTTTTCTTATGCATTCAAATGGATTTCTTGAGGAATCATGGTTCTAACCTTGCATTTGATCTAATATATTGATTGTTTTTTGTGTTCTTGTAGGTATAGGATCTAGGTTCACACCATGTTTAACTTTGAGCTTAGTGAATTTTATCTTCCTGGAAGAAGAATCATGGTTAATAATCAAGTGCAAGCCATGCATCTACATTCCGTATTTTTATTTCAAATAACTTTACTAGTAGGTATTTTGGAGGGTTTATATCTCTCTTTTGTGGGCCATGGTTTCATTGTTCTGAACCTTTTTTGTCGGGCTTCTTTTCACTGTGATGACTATCTTAATCTCCATTCTAGGTGCTAAACAAACTGTAAAGGATTCATTCCTTTAAACCCTTTCATTCTGGATTTATCTCTGATTACTCATTACGCTTTCTCACTCTGTAACATTATTCAATCTTCATTTGAAGCATTCAAATACCATCCTGAAGATTACGGCTTCTTCATATTCCTTGTGTTTCCAAGTAGTAATGGCCAGCAATGTCATAATTACCTTGCTATGATAAGATCGTGCAAGATTATAATATGAATGAGATTTTATGAGAGGTTGATCAGTTGAAACAAAAGCTATCTCAATCAACTGTTCCACAAGAAAATGTTGTTGTGTGAAGAAAAAGAGATTTACAAAATGATTTAGTGCCATTGCACAGTATGGGTATAATTCAAAGACTCTACACATCTTTTTCATTCCTTGAAAAACACTACCCTTTTCACTTTGGAAACCATCTTCTTGTCTTTCTGTATACATTAATCTTAGCACAAAGAAAAAAAATTGTACTTTGCTCTTGAAGAGAAATTATGGTAGTGTTTTCATGTTCTCTACAAGAAAAGATAAAAACCTCCAAGGGTTTTCATTGCACATTTTGTCTTTCTTCATTTGTACCTTATTTGTAGGTTACTATCTTAACACACTTTCTTTTATGTTGCTTACAGTCATCTTCATGAATATGGCTATCTCTTTCAAAATCATCAATTTATATTTCACTGATATGACAGTCCCTCTATCATGCCTTTACACTTGAGTTCTAAAGACTTCATTTTCATCTTCACGAGTGTCCTTTGTTGAGCATCAATAAACTAACAAAACATTAAGAAATTGATAATGCATCTACTTAAGATACCTTTTCCACTATATATGCTTGGCTATCCACTATCTATTACATCAAGCAATCATGATTGTGTCTCTTGTAGCTTTTCTCGTGTCACTATGCCTTGAATTTAAATTCTCCTAAGATAAATGACTACAAAAAGAATCCTCATTTCATTGAGACTTTGTGTAGTGACTTTCCATCCAATGGAGGGCATTTCCTATCTCTTTCATGACATGTTGGCCTTTCACTGTAGACTTCCTATACAATCCAAATTTTGTAGCACCTTATACAACCTATCATCTCAACCAAGAGATCATAACCATGATGCATCTTATACAAAATAAAAGAAAAATAAAATATATAACAATATCTAGAAAAAGGCATACATATTGTATTTGCTCAAACAACTTAAGGCAGCTTCAAACCTCCCATCATGATTGCATAAGCTTTTGAACTATCATCTTGATGGTGTCTATTGTTTATACTTAGCTCAAAAACTTTGAAAATTATAGTGATGTCTCTCATGAAATCTTTTTAAAATAAGCTTCCACACCCTTCTTGGCACATGACTGCCCTATTCACTACTTCTATGACTATGTCACTAGTTTCCTTTTGATTTAGATTTTTTGCTTCAAGGATCTTTTAATCTTGAACTGCTCAGTTAATGTCTTCATAGTAAGGCAGGTTGAGGCCTCAAGTCACAATTCTATTAATTCTTGAACTGACACTTTAACAAAAAAATCCATGCATTGTAAATGTGGATGCTCTATTTTCATGACTGTCCCTCATGATTCTCGTAAGAATGTGATTGTCCTTACGAATAAGTTTTTTCAACATTCCTAATATCATTGTACACCTTGTCTCTATTTCTCCACTTCATAAATTTCATGAACATTTTACTACAGGGATAGAGACAAGATTGTTTCTTTGCATATGATCTTATATGTCCTCCATTTCTATTTTTGAAGCATTCTTTTGTCTCACAAAAACACATCTTTAACTGTAGATGATGCCAAATAAGAACAGTCCATAGAAACCTTAGATAAATAAATATCAGTCATGAGCAGAGATCTCTATTACACTTGAGATGCATTTAACATTATCTAAAATGGCACATTAGTTGTCACTACATTTTGAATGCCTATTTTGTAGGTTGTAGTGGTCGTTCCTTCATATCAACAGTATCACTATATTTAAGGTCTATCTACAAGAATTATGTCCACAAATAAGGGGCAATAAACCATGCTTGCTTCCATGTTGGAACAAACACTGAAGCTATTTTGCAGCTAGCATAGCACTTGCTCTTGAAATGACTACCCTAAAATGACATAGAATAGAAAAGAGGTCACCATGTGACTATTCTTTGATTTGAATGCAAGTGCAAAAATCTATGAGTTTTCGCTCCATGATGGAATTCTACCTACTCAATTGATTAATGAGATGAAAAAGTAACATTCTTATCCCTCTCAAAACACAAGAGAGCAACATTTTGGGCTCAGCCCTTGTGGGAGCCCATTTTACTCCACATGCTATGATCCAATGAAACAAACCAACAATAAATATTTCACCTATTCCTACACAGTGAAAAAAAATGGTAGATAAAATGGAGCATATGATAGATGTTTATTTTAACCTTTATGTTTTCCTAGACATCTATGGTATGCAAACTATTTCGATGCTTATGAGGATCAGGTTATATGTTTACGGATGTTTTCATATATATTGATTGGTGATCTTTCATTGCTCTAAATAACCCCTTCTCACACACGCAGGATATCTTGGAGCAGTAGGGAAGGAATATTTTGGAGGTTGGATAAACAAGAGGGGATGAACATATGCAGCTCTGCTCAATTGGGATTCATCAATCAGGCAATGGCAGGTCCCCTTTCTTTATATATGCATTTTTTCCCTTTATATATCTATAAATATATAGTCTATTTCTTTTACTGCATTAAAATAGTCATTCCCTCAGCTTGTGTGGGACACTATACACTTATTATTATCAATAAAGACTAATTTTATGCTACAATTGTTCACTCTCTTCTCCATTGTACACATTTTAATAATGTAATAATGCAATCTAGTTGATAATCTTTTTTATGCATATGGATGTAACTTAGCAGAAAATGATATGTACCTTTCATCTTTAGTTTGCAAATTTTGTCTCAGCTCTACCTGTGTGAGCTGGGAGAAAAATTAGGTAATAGTACATCAAAATAAGTTCTTGGTGGAATAGTTGTTGATCGTCGTGTTCGGCATTGCTGAATCTGAGCTTGTCTACAAAATTGTTGGTCCCAATTCACCCTGGTACAAAGAGATATATGACTACCTTAATTCCCAAATCCTACCTCCCAACTTTTCCAACAATCAAAGAAAAAAATCTATCTAACAAGTAGCCAAATACATTATCATCACCAACATCCTTTACCGTCATAGCCTAGATACCACCCTCCTCAGATGTCTCAACATAGAAGAAGCAAAGATGAATTTACAAGAAGTACACAATGGTAAATGTCGGGCTCACTCTAGTAGCCCTTCTCTAGCCAAGAAGCTTCTAAGGATGGGATACTATTAGCTGACAATGGAGTGTGATTCCTACCACTTTGTGAAGAAATGTCACCAATGTCAAATACACAGTGACCCGGTACATGCACCAACACAAGGACTTCACCCAATTACCGCGTCTTGGCCTTTCTCTCAATGGGGACTTGACCTTGTTGGAAAGATACATCCCACATCTACAAATGGACACAAGTTCATTATAACTTCTATAGAGTATTTTACCAAAAATATCAAAGCCATATTGATGACCTATATCATTGGCAAACAAATCTCTAAGTTCATTTTGAACTATATAATATGCCATTTTGGTGTTCCTTTATCCATTGTAACTAATAATGGGCGTCCATTCAAAAACCAAGATGTCAGGGAATTGTATGAACGGTACCACATTCAATACCACTTTTCTACCCCCTATTCCCCATAGGTTAATGGTCAAGCAAAGGCATCTAATAAATAATTTGTAAAACTCATGAAAAATACTATCAATGATGTTGGATGGAACTGGCACATATAATTAAATCCAACCTTATGGGCTTATCATATGAGCATTCATACACCCACAGGTGCCACACCTTTTTCCCTTTTCTAGGTTTCTAAAGTTATATTACCAATTGAGGTCAAGATCCCATCCTTGATAGTTTCCATGCAGAGTGTCATTGAGGATGAAGACTACAAAATTTCCAGATCGCATGAGCTAGAGTTACTAGGTGAAAGATGACAAACAACATTAGTTCACCTACAGGAATATCAAAACCACCTTAGACAAAGCTACAATAAGAGGGTTAAAGTCAGAATTCTTGATATTGGTGATCTAGTCTTGAAGGAAAATCCCAAAAATTACCAAGAACATGAGAAACCAGGTAATTTTGAACCTAACTAGTTAGGTCCTTACATCATCACCATAGCATACAGATCTGGTGCCTATCAGTTGGCTACTCCAAAGGGTGAACTATTATCTAATCCTATCAATAGCATGCACCTTTGTAGGTACTATACATGACCTCTACAAGATCCCATGGGTAAAAATATATGAAAATAAGCATAAAAGAAAAGAGAAAGAAAATTAAATTTGTCCTATAGTGAAAACCATTTTGATGATGTTTTGGATAAGTACCATGGTGAAAACCTAACAAATAGGTGCCATGTGTAGTCGGCTTCTACTCTACCATTTATCACCATTCTATCTAATTTCGTTTGTAATAAACCTAAAACAAAAATATCCTTCATACTGAAGAGATTTCCCATGGCCTAAAATTGGGTAACACTTAGCGTCAATAACTTATCACATTCAACCATCCATAAAAATTGGTCATGTTTTGAACTAGGGGAAATTCTTGACCTAAGGTTTCAACAGGATCCTACACATGGTATTTGGGGACTTTATCACATAAATCCAAAAACATTGAAAAATATAAAACATCTAAAAACATCAAAAAATATCAAACATCCAAAAACATCAAAAAACCAATCAAAACACAAAAATATTCAAATATCAATTAAAATTCCAAAAACATCCAAATTCAAAAAATCCAAAAATCATATGTATCTTTATATTTCAATTAATATAGATAGATGCCTATTCATAAAAAAAATCCAAAAATAGTGTCATTCTATACATTCAAACTATGATGTTTGTGTTCATTACATAGGCAAGGCCATCATCGATGAGCCCCCGAGGCATTAGGTCTATTGTTTAGGGTCATTCAAGGTCAAGTCTTTTTTCTTAGTCCAAGTCTCATAAATAAGGTATTATTATTCATCAATACAACTGAACTATGACATTTATGTGTTCATCATGTAGGAAAGGACATCATCAATGAGCCCCTGAGGCATTAGGTCACCCCCCTTAGGGTCTGTCATGAGAAATTCTTGCATCACAACTCAAAGTGCATAATAAAGTATTCTTTTGTAGAGAACTAGCATCTCAAACACAAATGACATTCCTTACATAGAATCAAGCTTAACAAATCAATGAAATAAAAAGGTGACACTACCCAAATAACCCTTCAAACTAGCAGACCAATTTTTTGCAATATCCATCAAAGGTACCTATCATTTCAAAAGTAATTTTTCTTATACAGGATGCAGCATTATCAAAACCAAGCCAAACACCTTATACGAAATATTTTATTCCTTAAATTAGGCATAATATTTTTTTATCATGTACTTATGGGTAGACAAGAAGATCCCAAAAGCTTGTTGACTTGTTTCTTTCAATTAATCTTATCTTTAATCTAATTTTTTTATGTGATACTCCTAAGATACTTGATGATATTCAGAAGTGATGAGAGTAATGATGAGGGATGAGGATGGTTATTTCTGTTGATCTTTTTATGTGGATTTTCCTAATAACATACTAGGGAAACTAAGGTCCTTATGTGTGATTGGGATTCTATCTAGCATAATCCAAAAATCTTATACAAGTCAAAGGCTAATCTACCACTTTCTTGTATCAAGATTAACATATTTTATGGTAATTTCCTCACATGTTCCTATAAGGGTCTATTGTCACTAATCTAAATCAGGACACTCTTTGTTTGACATATTTTTGACAAATGGATATTATTGTCACCAAGGTTTGTCTCAACTTGGTGTACATCTTCCACTTATCCATATATTATATCTTTAAGCAAATAGAAACAAAAGCTACCTTTGCAATCCATGCTTATGTATGCATACATCCACTTGTTCCATGTCCCATAATAAAAACACTCTATCTTGATAAAACATGTACGAGTACAAGCTCAAGTAATATCAATCATTTTTTCAAATTTGGATGAATGATCTCTTTGAAAAAATTTCTTCACTCCTTATTAACCATTTCTTTTCTTCGCACTAATAGTTCTACTAACAAGTCCCATAGTTATTTCGGTGGTATATTGTGACATACCAAAAATAAATATATGAGACACATCATCCTGCATCTGTAAACATGTTAGAATATCATAATAATCATGTGCATATAGGTCATGCATACTGCATAAGAAAATTAGAAAAGATAAACCATATTGCATATCATTTTGCAAAACATCATCATCCATATAAAAATCATATCGCATATGGCATGACATGTTCCAAAAAATAAAGGCATCATCATATACATAACATATAAGCATCAATAATGTCATCATAACATATAAATTAAATCCATACATCATGTCATATATGCAAGCATAATAAATATATCATGTGCATCAATTCATAGATCATAAATGACATCATAAACACCATATTTATAAAAAATAACACATCATATAAACACCTCAAAAATGGTGCATCTCATATATATATATCAAAAATGTGTCACGGAACAATAATCAAATATCAGTAAAAACTGTGGAGCTCACAGGCTCAGTCCAAAAAATAATACAATTCTACATAACCAAGCACCACTAGTGTTTTCCATGTCCCAAAAGTAGATAGTTTATCCTCTCTATGGACTGATCCATTGGCATGTGACATGTCCCTATGAGAATGTTGTTTTGAATGGTAAGGAGAAGATTGAGGCTGGGAGACACCACCGCTACTTTAAGACCATCTGGAATTGGTCCTACCCTAAGACCTTCTCATCACCTCAATAAAACTAGGCTTTCTCTATGATGGGGGCACTACTCACTCGTATAAATCTTGATAATACTGCTCCACCCTACTCGGCGTACAAAGCTCTTAAGATAGATCTAAAATACCACCATTGACTCTTCTAATAAATTGTATAGTACTCTAATCTACTCATTTTTCACAGATCATAGACATATCTCTCTCAGCTCTCAATTGAGATATCTCACCTTGCAGCCCCTGTACCTATAGAGTTAGCACCTATACTTATGCATGTAAAGTTTCCACCTAGGGATCCACTGGCCTGTCCCCCACATCCTTCTCAATTTCCTCTAGGATAGCTATCTCCTCCAAACCCTCCTCCATCACCACCTCCTATCTCATCTCTACCTCCTCCCTATTCTCCATCTCCTCTCTCCCAACCTTTCCAACCTTGATGTCCATATCGATGTCTATATCTAGTTTTTGATATTCTCTGACACCATCCTCCTATAGAGGAGGAACATCTACCACCATTGGATCAACCAGGGCATTTTCTCTGACACCCTCCTAATGAGGAACATCCTCTCCTAGCTGACCACCATCTTGCCTTGGTGCTTGAGGTGTACATCCACCTCTGTCACCTCTCCCTCCTCTATCCCCTCTCCCACCTCTATCACCTCTCCCTCCTCTACCACCTCTCCCTCCACCATCCCCATCATCCCCACCATCACCCCTGCCACCATCATCCCATCACCCCCTCCCTCAGCCATGAAAATTTCCTCTTGAACCTCTCCCAAGCCTCTCTACTAGGGCAAGCAAATATGGATCTATATAAGGGATGGGCCTATGCAATGCCCACCACTCATCGTACTTGGGTGTGGTACCTACATCGAAAACCTCTATTGGGGAACCCCGCTGAATAGGTTGCAATGCATCAATCTCTTGCTCTTCTACCTCCAGGCTAATTGTGTGTCCCCATGGATGAACCTCTTGAGTAGACCTAGAAAAATCTACAATACCAACGGGAAGCCCCTATTGCTCCCCAAACTACCAAAGGACCTACTCTAGTAAGTATCAATCAATGATGTGTTGGGACTGTAATGTCCTCCCAATAAGATACTGCTACACCCTTAATATTAGTGTACATTGGGTTATGAATAGTCAGCTTGTGGCTATCTTAACTCTTTATTAAGTCATATTATCATTAGTATATTTTTATTTAGTTGTTTAGGTCGGCCTAAGACTTATATAGGTGTTTCCAAGTCGGCCTAGGTGATATCCTAGGCATAAATAGGTATATATAGGAGGTTGTGAGTCTTATTTCATCATCAAGTTGTGAAGTGTGTTCTCATTAGAGATATTTGGAGGTTTTCACCCTCAAAGTGGCTTGTTATTCTTAGTTATTATCAAGTATTTGCAACATATTTCATATCATATTCTTCTATTGTGCAAGTGGTATCAGAGCCAGGTTTTGATCCTGGGCCCTGTGGGTTATGGGCCCACCACGCTTCTGCTAAGCATAATATTAGTGTACATCAGGTTATGAATAGTCAGCTTGTGGCTATCTTAACTCTTTATTAAGTCATATTATCATTAGTATATTGTTATTTAGTTGTTTAGGTTGGCCTAAGACTTATATAGGTGTGTCTAAGTCGACCTAGGTGATATCCTAGGCATAAATAGGTATATATAGGAGGTTGTGAGTCTTATTTCATCATCAAGTTGTGAAGTGTGTTCTCATTAGAGATATTTGGAGGTTTTCCCCCTCAAAGTGCCTTGTTATTCTCAATTATTATCAAGTATTTGCAACATATTTCATATCCTATTCTTCTATTGTGCAAGTTATTTCATAACAGATACCATGTTTGGAGGCAAATCAAAAATGAACAACATCATCCTCCCAAGGGGTACACTATCAATACGATCTCTAGGTAAAGGAATCAAGAAGGTCAATATAATTATGCCAATACTTGACGTAACCAACTCGTACATGTGTCACAATGCCACCATACATATATACATAAGGAAGTCTTGCTCTAAGCCATCTCTAAATAGGTGGTAAGAACACCCCAATGTGCTCCCATGCCTAGACCATGAGAAGAGTAGTGCCACATCTACTTGACTATGCATCTCTATAGGCTACATCGCAAAATTGAAATTATAGCATGGAAGGCATGCATGGTCTCCAAGCATATACTATACCATGACTCATCATCTCTACGAGTACCTCTCCCCATCCAATAGGGATCCCATGTCCTCAGCAATCAAGACACACAACACCAGAAATCACACAGCACATAACAATGACCATCCTCTCATATCTCTCTACTAGAATGTCCTATTGAATCTCATAATCCTCAATGCCAAGATCTACAAGGTCCTCATGCTCAAAGGCTCCCTCAAGGGTAGAAATTTTGTGACTAGTATCATATATCACATGCTCCCTATGAATTGGAAGATGCAAGATCCTCCAAATGTCCTCCAGTGTAACGATGGCCTCCTCAATGGGTAAATGAACTGAAGAGGTCTTAGAATGCCACCTCTCAACAAGAGCGATCAACAAACCTTGGTTAGCTCATTTATCAAGCATAAAAGTAACATGATATAGTCCTAGGGAATGAAGGGTATCCCTCTCCTCATTGGTCAACCAATCTCGCAATCAGAAGGTGGATGGTCATCTCACTCAAGTATGAATGGGTGGATATCACATCTATGATCATAAGAAAATCACATCAACCCAATTAAAATTTCTATGCAAACCTATTGGACATTAATTGTAGAGAAAAATTTCTTGCAAGAATGCTCAAATTTCAAAACAATCAAATGGGTCACACTATTACAAGAATGTGATGAACATAGCATATGTGGCATACAATTAAGTAGGTGTGGTGAACATAGCATATGCGGCATACAATTAAGCATTTGTGGCTAACAAAATTAAATGCAATGTACTACCCTGCAAATGTGGCTCAAATTTTCAAATGCACCACACCAAACACATGTGGTGAACCAGGCCACACATATGGCGAATGCGATTGTAGTTGTGATGCACAAAGTGCAGCACATCTGCTTACTCAATTTTGAGCCCTAAAATCTATCAAAAAATGAAAAAATCGTGAAGAGAGGAAAGAGTACATACTGCATCCCCTAAGCCCTTCGACCATCAGTAAGTATTAACCCTTATCCACAATTTATAGTGACTAGAACATGAGACATTTTTGCAACAACTTCATAGGGAAATCACACTCGAAACTTTCAAAATTTCTAAGGTAAAATGCACAAATGAGAAAATTTCACCCCTTAGGGCCTATTTTTACCCTTCCAAGGTGGGAATTTTTTACCCCCTTCATAACTGAGTGCATGAAATTTTGACTTCAAACACTAATATAGACCCCTAGAGGACCTAATATCCAAATCCAAACCTACAAATGTAATCGACACTATAAAATTGACTTTTCAAAACAATTGATCAAATTTTAGGATTTTTTTTTAAATTTGAAAAAAAATTCCAAGGGAGCATTACTCTATCCTGTTGTCATTAGGGCATACTGTGACAACTCTTGAGCATAAATTTTTGAGTTTTATTCGACATAATTCTATAAACATGCATTATATCAAAGAGGGGAAAAATGTAGATACCTGAAATTGTCCTGACTTGTGAACAACACTTTTCTACTAAAATGATTAAAAAATGCATTATTATTTAATTATTATCATTCTTCATATTCTACTATTATTTAAGTAATTTAACATTATTTAATTAATTTATCCTCAATCATCATTTCTGACTAATTAAATAAACCTTATTTATTTTATAAAGTCTGGATTATCCTTATTCTCCCTAACCAATTAAATAAATCTTATTTATTTAATAGTGTCCTAATTAAACATTATTCTTCTAGATTAATTAAATAAACATTATTTATTTAATTATGTCACTAACTTCACCTATTCTTCTATTTTAATTAAATAGTTATCATTAATTATTTAATTAACATCAAATACCCTTCTTGTATCAAATAATTGTTACAAATTATTTAATTAAATCACTTTTCCACTTCTAGATTAAATAATTAAATTAATTGTTTAATTCTCCAATATTCACTCAACATGATCAATTAATAAATAAACTTTTATTTATTAATCCAATTACATCATGCACATTCCTCTCAAAATTAATTAATTAACCTCACACACTTTGATTGATCAAATCACATCCACTGATTATTCAATCTAATCTGTTGAATGATTAATCATGTCCACTGATTATTCCAATTCCACTAATTAATATATCCCTTTCCACCAATTATTCCAATTCCACTGATTATTCAATCCAATCCCATTGATTATCCAATCAATTCCCTTGATTGGATTAATCGGGTCAATTAACTACTCAAGGCTACCTCTCAGGGGGAGCAGGTAGAAGAATGTTGAAGCTTATGCACATAAGGGGAGCTTGTATGTTGTGGCAAGCTCAGCTAAATACCATTTTCCCTTTGTCCTTTATGTCAAATGGGGAGAGTTAGAGCAAGGAGATGGAGCAAGGGGAAGATATTGCATATCTTATTAATGTTGCTCTTGCTGGTGTTGCCATCAATGCCAAAGGAGAAGATTGTTGGAAGTATGTTTCAGGTTTTGTCATTGATGTCAAGCTATATGAAGGTTGTTGATGATGTTGTCTTTGTTGTCAACAAGGTGGCAGTGTGTGGTTGGTTGAATATGTTACAATCAGGATGATTAAGTATAATAATCTCTTATAGATAGTGGCTTAGGTAAATTCTCTAAAAAGGTTCCAAAGAATGCTCCAAATTCCTCCACTTTTTATGATTTTTCCTACGATTTGAAGGTTAGAAAAAGTCAATTGTTCATTGTATGTGTTACAATTTTCAGATCTTCAATGTTATCACAGAATTTTCTTGAGTAAGCAAAGAGGTGACTGAACTATTGCAGTCATAGAAGGTTCTAAGAAATGCTCTACATTTCTCCATAGTTGTCATTGTGGTTTTGCAATTTGGGGGATGTGTTTCTAATGTCTATCTATTGTCTCTCCTTCAGTTTTAGTTGTTGAAGTGTATTGCAAGTTGAGTTATCAAAGTTATATCTCAAGATTGTGTTGTCTGGGTTTGTGATAGATGTTGGTTCAATAAATGTCTTCTTGCACCAACTTAATGATGCATGAAGTTATAAAATAAGGGCATGGAAATATTCTTGAATATGATTTTATCCTTGTGATATAATTCATGTGTTTTTATCTTGCCT
The DNA here is from genome assembly GCA_007258455.2 of Sequoia sempervirens. NCBI lineage: Eukaryota > Viridiplantae > Streptophyta > Pinopsida > Cupressales > Cupressaceae > Sequoia > Sequoia sempervirens. The sequence goes on from VDFB02058242.1 coordinate 102,682,422, forward strand.
CTTCAATATCGCTTGTGGTTTGGAGATTAATATATCAAGGGTTGAGTGTTTGTTGGGCTGACTTAGTGTTCTACGTTGCTTGCGCCAAGTTTTTTGGAGTGTTCTAGCATAGGGATGTGTGAAAATTTGAATTAGGCCCTAATTATCTCCTAGCTTGAACCACGTTGGATTTCCCTTCCTTGTAGATGTATTGGATCCAACTCAATATGGTCGCTACACATTCATGTTCATACATTTTATGATGATCCACAAGGAGAAAATTTTGTACGCTTGCGGATGATTTAAATTTAAGATTAAGTGTGTGATCAAAGTGTACAAGTATTAAATGTGAAATCAATGTAATTTGTTGATAGCAATGTGTTGAAGGTAGGGAAATGTGTCTGAATTTTCAATGAAATGTTGAATGCATGTTGGAGGCAGTGAGCTGAAAGAGGAGGATTTTAAGTAGATTGTGAAAGGAAGTGAGCTATCCAAACTATGTAAGTGAGTGATAGAGGTAGTGATCTAAAGGTAGAAGTGCAGGTGTGAATATCGAAGGCAATGAGCCTAAGATAGAATGGTGTAAAAGTGTTGAAGGAAGTGAGTCAAAGGCAATAGAAGTGTTGTGGTTGTGATCTATTATTTGATTCAAAGAGTTGTATTCATAGGTTGTAGCCTCATTCTATAAGCATGGAATTATAAACTTCCTTAGGTTGAAGACCTAAAATCTATTGTAAATGTTGATTCATTTGTGAGGTTGGATTTGGATAGTAGCTCCAAGCAACTTTTCTCACCATATTTTTTTTCCTTTTTTTGTTTTCCATGTAAATCTATTATTATGGTTATGTACCCTTGCTTTGAATATGTTGTCTAATTAAAGTAGTTTTAGGTTTTGATTGATAAGTTGATATTGAATTAATTTGATGGATATACTAATTTACCCCCCCCCTCTCAGTATATTTGTGTGTGCTAATAGATAGGTTATGGTATTTTGTGAATGTTGCCATTTTCTCAACCCTAATATGGAAACGATTAATGTGAAATATGCTCTACCCTTCCAGTTTTGTGTTCATTATGAAAACTATTAACCTTTGATAGGTATGATGTTATATTAAATATTTGATGGTTTTTCTAGACCATGAGTAGGTTTATATGCTATGTGAAACTATAGAAAAAGTCTAAATTGTTTCTTCTCTTCTATAATGCATTTATTAGTAATAAAGATATAAATGGATATATTTACTTATATGCGTGCATATGTATACATGTGTATAGATGTAAATACATATAGATTCTTTGTATACTATTATGATGATAATTTTTTTGATTAATAGGAAAAATAGGTTTTTTAAGGGACCCAAAACCCATCATTACAAAAAGTTGCTTTACCAGAAGAAGAAAAAAAACACAGTCATCTAGTAGCCAAACCATAGCGAATTAAAAGCAACTAAACATAAAATGGAGTATTTTATATTTTTGAGGGTGTCAGCCACCTCTAATTCCTAGTTATAATGTTGAATAACCAGGGTCAAAAATTTATTTTATTTTCTTCTTCAAATGTTTTCTTCTTACTCCCACGAGTTTGAGCACTTGGTCCTTTCTCACCTTCTAGAACAAGTTTTTTACCTTTCTCTTTGGCAAGTTGCTCCTTCATTTTGTTATTCCTAAGGTTCACAGCATTTGTATGTTCCTATTTCAACTCCATTAATTTTTCCACGAGGATTCTTATCATGACAATGTTAATTTATATATATATATAAGAGAGAATATTTTATCTAAAATCATAAAACAATTATGATTAATGATAAAGGAAAAGAACAATGCATAAACTAGACATGTTTGAATATTATAATGCATAATTATGTATATTAGTAAATTTATTAAAAAATGGGCATGAGCATCATCTTCAACATGAATATGTGTATAATTGTTTATATAAACCATTTTGAGAAATTGAATGTGAAATTATAATTCTTGACAACCGATTTGAGATAGAAGTGTGTAAACATATGACACACATCTTCATCATGGAATGTGTTTATTTTGATTATTAAATATTTTTCCAAAGTAATTTAAAATAATTGATTGTATTATTATTTCATAGTGTCTTTTATTATATATTATTTATATGCATCATACTTAGCAAGAGAGTATCTAAAGTTGTATGACAAGTTGTTTGCATTTAGAACACAACACTAGTTCTTGGTTTGCATGTCAAGTTTGATTATTCCCTTCATTTTCTACCCTTGTGAAGGGTAGGACTACTTGTTTATGGAAGTTATTTAGGGGACCTCTAGTTTGTGGTTGGAGGAAAAATTCTTGGGTGATGTTCTTTCTCTTGCAGTTGAGAAATTCCAAAGACTTTCTTTATCAAATATATTATCTATATTTCACATGATATTGTATAATTGATGAATTTTACTTTATGTAATCATTATGAAACTTGTAATATGTACTTGTACATTGAATTATTGAACAATTATTTGTAAGATGTAGCACTTATTGATAATTGATGTAATGAATTACTAAATAGTTTTGAATTTTATATTAGTTTTTTATGAGAATTGTAAGTATCTATTTATGTATATAATAAAAAATAGGGTGCTTTTCTTGATAAATTTGATGTTTTAAAGAGACAAAAAATTGGTGTTCATCACATAGTTTCACTTGAGGAATAGGGGTAAAGAATTAGCTCTTGGAATTTTACCATTGTTATGTTATGCACCATTTTTTTAGCAATACGATGGCTAGTTGTGCTATCATTCAATTTAATAGTTTTACTTCCACATGGTGACATGAGGAAGAGAAAAAGTGACACCTTACTATTTCCATAATTTATTAGGAAATTTTTTGGAGAGGTTTCATGCTTGGTGTATCTTAGATAATTTTAAGAAGTTCCATGTAGATGAATTCCATGAGATTCACAAATTGGGTATGATAGTGGATTATTATGATAATTTATTCTTTGAGTTGAAGAAATATGTGAGTGTAGCTAAGGATGATAAATATCTAGTTTATACTTTGTAAGGGGTTTGAATCCTTGTATCATTGATGGTGTTCAATTTTTATAACTTGAGATTGTAGATATTATTATTAATATGGAAAGCTTGGAGGTGGAGAACTTAGCTAAATTTAGTGGTGTGTAGGAACATGTTTTTTGTTGTGCCAAAATATTAAGCTCTTAAAACCTGATACAAGCACTAGAGATAAACAAATCCATGGGAGGCGGTTAGTCCATGTCCCAAATTTGAAGGGAGATGTTGGTGATTAGTCCAACAATCCCCCCTCAACATCACTCGAGGGTATTCTAACTTGTGACCACAACTATAATACCATTTTTTGGAACATGTTTGTTGTTGCACCAAAATATTGACCTCTTAATGCCTGATAAAAGTGCTTGAGATAAAAACGGATCCATAGGAGGCAATTAGTCCATGTCTCGAATCCAAAGGGAGACATTGGCGATTAGTCCAACATGGTGGTCAAATGGGTACTTAGGAAATGATATCATTTTTTAAAATCCCTGAGTTTCAAGGATCTTAGACTCAACCCAAAGTGATTTCCAAAGCTTTATCAATACCACCTATGACTCCTCAAAAATAATAATATCCATAGAGGAAAATACCTCTACAAAACTAGTAGAGAGGTCAATCTAGTGAAGCCTCTTGCCATATAGAGAAGTAGAGGTATTAATTTGGAGACCATATTCCCTAGCAATAATTAGATGGTGCTTATCCCAATTCTAAATTTCTAATTCTCAACAATCAATCTTACATTAGTTTTAATAGCCTCAAGTTATAGTGTCATATTTCTCTCGTGGTCAACATGAACATATAGTTGTGTATTGTTCACAAAGTTATGTGGTAGTTGATGGTTAGGGTGAGAAGTGTTGCAAGTATGTGTAGAGTGGTGTTTTCATTGATTTCAACAAGATTGTGTTTACATTTATGTCAACTATATGTGTTTAGAGAAATTGGTGTTGAAGATGAACAATTGGTGTAGTTGATGCTTTGATTTGTTGCATTATGTTGTCATCAATTAAGCTAATGGTGTTAACCTCTATTGTTACTTTCATAAGATTCTATCTATGGATGTACTAATGATAAATATGATATGGATGAGTCTCTAGTGCTTGGTTTCCAAGTGCTTTTGCAAAAAAATGATAAAAAGAGGTTACAATGTGTTGCAATGTTGTTTTGGGTTATAGAGAGGTGTTCAAGTTTTTCTCCGCATTTCTTCTAGGTTGAATAATTGCCTATGTGATTTGAATATTTTGGTGAGAGGTGTTTAGAGGTATTATGTTCAGGATATGGTATTTTTGATCATCGTACAATAGATGTCATGTTCACCAATGTGTGACTATGCATTGCAAAGATGTCTAGGAGAAATGTTTTTGCTCTGTGTTTCTCCACAATTATACTTCAAGTCTTGCAATTTTGAAGTTATATTGATGGTTTTGGTATTTTACCTAAGTCAAGAGGATTTAATTTTTGGTGCTTCCAAAGATATTTTTTCAAGTAACAGTGTTTGGCAGAGTTGTCTAAGTGTACTAGGCTTGTACATTCTTTACGTAGAAGTTTTTGCAAAGGAGTTTGTTGGATTTTAGGGTGGTTGAAGAATATCCTAGATCATGTTCAAGCATGGTGTGTGGTTTGTAAGTCATCCTTGGGTTTTATGAAGTGTTTACTTAAAATTTTAATGGTGTTTGCACGAGTAATGGTCGACCTGGTGTTTACACTACATGCAAAGCATAAATATTCTTTAAGGAAGTGTGTGGTTAAGTGGTGTTATTTATTTGGGTTAAGTGGTGTTATTTATTTGGGTACTAATTAATTTTTTATGTGGTCCACATTCACTTCTATCCATCACAAAAGTGTTTTGGTGCTGACCTAATTTGGATTTGCACATTTGAGGTGCATTGCCGACCTTGGAGAGGGTTTCAAGGTTGAGGATGGTATAATTATGAGTTGAATTGTTTAAGGAGGTTAAGATAGATGAAAGTGTGAAGGTTGTGATGCAAATGATGCAAATTTCAAAGTTGTAAGGTGTGAAATTGAGTAGAGCAGTGCAAGATTTCAAGTGCTAGATTACCAGATGTAGTGAGAAGAAGGTGTCTGCAATCATTCAAGCATATTGCAAAGGTGTTGGAGCTATTATGGTGGAATATCTGTTGCATTGAGATCATGTTCTCTATGTAACATTTCTTCTCTATATTATTTTTCATTATGGTAGTGAGCTTGGGCTATGACCCTTTCTGGATAGTGTGTCCTATTCTAGAAATGAACCTTTCTATTCGGTTTTGCAACTACTTTTATCGTCAACTAATCCTCACCGTGGTTTTTTACTCCTTGGGTTTTCCATGTAAATATGGTGTTCTCTTGCGCATGGTATTGAAGTTGTTTATGTTTCTCTTATTTTATTTTCATGCTAATTCATCATAAAAAATTAAGGATTTAATGAATGATTATGGATCTAAATGTTAATGAGGGTTTTGATGTTTTGATAAGATAAAAATAATCCACCCCCCTCTCAATTTTCTTGTTCATCCAAAAATTGGTATCAAATCAAGGTTCCCTGGAGAAAATCTTAACAACTTGAGGTAGATCTGGGATGGTGAACAAGAAGGAGATCCCTATGTTTGATGGCATAGACTATGCATTCTAGAAGACACATATGGAAGGCTATCTAGTTTGCCTTGGATATGATGTCTTGAATTCAATGAATACTCAATATATCATTCTTGTAAATGGACCAAGCAAGAGTTATGAGATCAAGGCCTATGAAACAAATAGTAAAGAAAGGTTTGTTCTTTTGAGTGGTCTTGCAAATTCTGAATTAGAGAAAGTTATGGATTTGAAAACTACTAATGAAATTTGAAATAAGTTGGAAAGTCTTTAGGAAGGAGATGACATGGTCAAACAAGCTAAGATGTAGAACTTGATAACCACATTTGAGGACTTCATGATGTCTGAAGATGGAAACATTACAAGTTATATACAGAGGGTAGATGAAGTGGTGAGCTGCATCAAAGGTCTTGGAGGTAAGGTCAAAGAACCTAAAGTGGTAAAGAAAATTCTTAGAACTCTTATTAAAGCTTACAATTATAAATTTTATGCTATTGAGGAATCTCAAAACCTAGATCAATATTCTAGAGATCAATGTATGACTCTTTAACTTCATTTGAGATGAAAGAGTTTGGTACTAACAATGGTGAAAAAATGGAGATTGATTTTATGGCTGGAAAATCATAGAAGACTGAAGATTTAGATTAGGATGATATTGATGATATGGAAGCTAACTTTGTGGGAAGGATGAAAAAAGGCACTGGTAAGTACAAAGGTAAATTACCTTTCAAATATTTCAGTTGTGGACAAATAGGTCACTATGCTTCAAGATTTCCAAACAGAAGTATGAACAATAAGAATAAGGGAAAAAAAGGTAAGAAAATCAAGAAAATCTATTATGTTAGAGAAGATGCAAGTATTTCTAATGATGAATCTGATTATGGAGATGTTGATGATAATGGATGCTTGTTCATGGATTTAAAACATGAATCTGTTTCTGGTAACTCTGAAAGATGTGTGGAGGAAAGTGCTCTGGAGACAAAGGATAAGACTGAAGGTACTTTGGTATATGCTTTTTATGTTAGACATGATAAGAACTATTGGATCATTGACAGTCGCTACTAAAATCATATGACCAAAGACAAGAGTAATTTTTTTAAACTTGAAAAGTATGATGGAGGACTTGTTAGATTTGGAGATGATTAAAGAGCTAAGATTTGTGGAATAGGTTCAATCAATTTTGATGGCAAGCATAATACTAATGATGTTTACTATGTCAAGGATTTAAGGCATAACCTTTTGAGTGTTGGAAAAATGTGTAGAAAAGGATATAATCTTATGTTTCAATATGATAGATGTGAGATCAGAAAAGGGTTTGGAACTGTCATTGCTACTAGAAAGATGACAGATGGAAATGTTTATCAGCTCAAGGGTGTTGATGGTTAGAATCAATTCAGTTCAAGTAGTGAGAGATCTACCAAGAATTACAAATCCTATCAATGTTATCTACAGAGATTGTTAGTTTGGGAAGCAAACAAGAAGAAGTTTCAAGGGTAAAGAACAATCTTCTACCGGATTGTTGGAATCAGTGAATAAAAACCTTTGTGATCCTACAAGAGTGAGAAGTATTCAAGGTGATGTGTATTTCACGCTTTTAATTGATGATTATTCTAGAATGACATGGGTTACTTTTTATAGAGAAAAATTTGAAGCCCTAGATAAATTCAAAACATTTAAAGTTATGGTTGAGAATGAGATGGATTTGAAGATCAAATTTTTGAGGTATGAAAAAGGTGGATAATTCACCTCCAATGAATTTAACATGTTTTGTGAGAATCATGGCATAAAGAGGTACTTGTCTGCCCCTAGAAATCCTCAGCAAAATGGAGTAGTTGAAAGGAAAAATAGGATTATTCAAGAAGCTACAAGGATATGATGAAAGAAGCTAACCTACTAGAAGTCTACTATAGAGAAGCAATTCATGTTGTTGTTTTCATACTTAACAAAGTTCAAGAAAAAGAAAACAACACAAAGACTCCCTATGAGTTTTGGTATGGAAGGATCCCTATTGTCAAGTACTTTAGAGTGTTTGGAAGCAAATGCTATATCAGAAGAGATGATGCAAACCTAGGAACTTGTTTGATGCAAGGTCTGATGAAGGTATCTTTTTTGGATATTCTACTAAAAGCAAAGCTTATAGATGTTACAACGAAAGGCTAAGAAGGATTGTTGAGAGAGCAAGTGTCAAATTTGATGAAAATTTACAGAATTTAGTGGTGATAGATGGATATGCATTAGATGAACCTTCTTGTAGAGAAGAAGAAGAAGAAGAAGAAGAAGAAGAAGAAGAAGAAGAAGAAGAAGAAGAAGAAGAAGAAAAATCTAAGGAACAAGAAGTACAAGATGAAGAGGAAGAAGCTATGGAAAATACCCCTAAAACCCCTAAGTATGTGTAGAGAAATAATTCTGAAGAACAAATCATTGGATACAAGAGCAAAGGTGGGTTCACAAGAAGGAAATATGTTGAATAAGAGGTAATGTCTACTTTATAAATTTGAACCTAAAACAATGATTGAGGCAAGCAAAGATGAACATTGGATGAAAGAAATGGAAGAAGAACTTATGCAGATTGAAAAGAATTGGACTTGGGAACTTGTCCCATGACCAACAAACAAAAACATAATTGGATCTAAGTGGGTGTTCAAAAAAAACTAAATGAGAATGGAGAAGTGGTAAGGAATAAAGCAAGGCTTGTGTGTAAAAACTATGCACAAGTTGAAGGAATAGCCTTTGAGGAGACATTTGCCCTAGTGGCTAGAATGGAAGAAATCAAGACTTTTTTAGCTTTTGCAGCACATAAGGATTTCAAAGTTTATCAGATGGATGTGAAGTCTACTTTCTTGAATGGAGATTTGTAAGAAGTACACATGGAACAACCAGAAGGATTTCAGTTAAATTAGATAAACCTAATATGGTTTGCAGATTGAAGAAAGCATTGTATGGATTGAAGCAAGCTCTCAGAGCTTGGTATGCAAGGTTGGACATGTATTTGATACATCAAAGATTCAATAAAGGTATCATAGATAGTAATCTTAACTTTAAGGTTGAAAAATATTAAATCTTGATTGTGATTGTGTATGTTGATGACATAATTTTTGGAGCCAATGAAGTTATGTATAATAAGTTTACAAAAGAGATGAAAAAAGAGTTTGAGATGTCTATGTTTGGGGAGATGAATTTGTTGAACATTTGGAATACTAAGAGGGGAGTGAATCAATATTCCATAAACCCATAATAAAATCCACTTAATCATTATCACAATTTTGATTGAATCAGCAAGAGAGAACATAGAAACAAGTCAATGCAATCATACACATGAACACAAGGATTTTTACATGGAAAACCTAGAATGAGAAAAACCACGGTGAGGGTTAACTCACAATATATTATATCCAGATACAAAATATTACGAGGCTCACTACCAAGACTCACTGTCCTTAAAAGGTTCATAGCCTGAGTATAAAAGATGGCTCACTGCCAAGATATAATGATAGTGGCTCATTGCCAAAAGAATGAATTGATAGAATACACCTTCAATGTGAAGGGTTTAGTTCCACTGAAGCTCATAATATAAAGTATTGCCTCACACAACAATCACTCAAAAAAACTACACTGATCACAACTAATAAAGCATTTAGGCTCTGATCTTCACACACTCCTCAATCCTCTTTGCATTTCACATTCACTGCTCATGTGTTCCTTCTTCCACTACTCTTCTCATCATACTCAAAACACCTTATATATATACAATCATATCTTATTCATCAATTAGGTCGGCCTAATTGGATGAACACAAAATAATCAAAACGTTTCTCCATCGGCACCATATAATATTTCATTTTATCCATGTAGTGCATTATGCCAAGTTGGCTATTAGTCTTCATAATATATTGCATTCATTGAGTTAGCCAAGACTAAAACACAATTCTCCAAACTAGCAAATAATCCTCAAAGCAAACACCTTTCAGATTTGAGAACACATTACTTTCCCATCATACTACTAGTCAAGAGACTATCAGCAAAACTATAGTATAAGAATGTTCACTTTAGTAGAATGTAGAGTCTCCCACACAGTATACCTCACACATAACAATAGTAGGATATAGAGTTAAACTTTGTCAGAGATACTTTTATGTTCATAGAAAAAGACATCTCAAGATCTAGGAAATAGCAGTCTGAATGAGTCAATAAAGTATGGTTAAGAGATTGGAGTCATATCAAATCTTGTGGTGAGTTCTGGACTCAAATAACAACACATTGATCCATCACAAAGGAGTATCACTAGTAGAGAACAACTTCTGGTAAACCAAGAAAACTTCCCATATAGTTATCACCATGTAGTTATTACCATTTTGAAATCAATGACAACATAGGAACAACTAGCACAACCATCCATACTTCATTATCATGTTGCAAAGCTTCCAACAATCTCCCCCTTTGGCATTGATGGCAACATGCATGACAAAAACTTTTCAAGTATACTACAACTAAATGTTTTGGCAATTCCCCCTATCAAAAATGTTCTTCACAAAAAGTTTTTCCTCAGACTCTTTATCTCTCCATCTCTTTATCTGTCCCCCTTTAACATCAATGACAAAGGAAGGGGTCCGGTATAAATGTGCATGTGCATAAAAAATTAATAAAAAAGATATGAACATTGAATTAACCTAAAGAAGAACATCTGAGACTCTCCAAGATAGCCTTCCATGACTCTTTACCTTCTTCCCATGAACCTTTTGCACTGACTAGAGTCTTGTAAAATAGCTCAAGTTTAGTTAGAGACTCTATACCATCTGTTAAAGTATTGGGACTAAGATTGATCTCTGATAATTCACCAATATAGCCAAGAGCACTAGAAACAGAAGTATGTCTGAGTTTAATCATGTATCTGAGTGCCACAAACTTCTTGATAAGATATGTCCTTCGATCCTTCAAAGAGAAGAATTTGTCCTGAAGCTGCACAATGTATGACCACCTCTGATTATCTTTATCTTCTACTAACCTGTGTGTATCTTCCTGAGTGCTCAATCGAGACTCACTCATCCTTATCTCATTTCTCATATCTAATGTATTGCTAGACCAACCTAAACAAAAGGAAAGTAATTCTTGTGCCTCTTTCTCACAACCTTGTACACTCTCCAATTCCTTCATTACTCGATCGTGTGCATTTGCACATTTTCCTTTAATATCATTCAAATCTTCTTTATCAGACCTAATTCCAATAGACATTTCAAGTCCAGAGATGTAGACTTTCAAAGAATTAATCATTCCATGAAGATTCTCCAAAATAGAAATAGATGAATCAAAATTATCATTTGGAATAACCTTTTGCAAATCTTCCAAAGCTCTCTGAATATTCATTCTTTCATGCTCATGTACAAGCTTACTTTCTTCTACAACTTCTAGCTTCACTACAATCTTCCTTTTCTTCCCTATTCTGGTCACGCTACTAGAGGTACTTTCTTCATTGAGATGCTTAGGGCTTTCCAAGAGAATTTTAGCATGTTTATCAATTTCAGCTTCTGACACTTCACAATCCAATTTAGATATCCAAACTAACCTTGATTCAATTGCTTCCATGTGACAAAAAATTTTAGACACAAGAAATTTTATGTTTCTGAAGTATCTTTCCACAACACTTACTGGAATCCTAGACCTTTTGCTCATCCTCATCTAAATTTTTCCAAAGAATTTAGCAAGTGAAAATTCTTGTGCATCCAAACTACCAAGATTTATCATGAAGTTCCTGATTTGATAGGCAACAGGCTCTAAATTTGACCATTCTAACCTTCCTATTACCGATAACTCTTTCAAAAAGTAAAACAGTAGACAAACAACTAAATTGCCATACCGAAAAGTATTCTTTTTTCTCTTCTTGATCTCCTTTAAATTCTTCAAAAGATGTATGTGAACTAGTTCACATAAGTCATATTCCATACCTCTTATTACCATATCAACAACAATATTCACCACAGTAGTAGAAAGTGTAGAGTCATTGTTAGGGATACAAACTTTATGACCGATGACCATAGCAGCATACCTTATTACTAGATCAACAATTGGTCTCAAACCAATCCCTTTTCCTTTAGAACTCGCACCTGTAATCTCAATTATTTCTTTCTCATTCATAGTCTTTAGTTTATAAATTGGCCTAGAGGAACATAAATCAATTACATCTCTAATTGCTTCTTTGGTGACCAGATGTGCCTCATCAATCCACAAATATTCATCATGAATTATGCTCAATACCATTCAAATATAATTCTTCTCAAATTCAAACAAAGGAACTTTCCTCCAAACATCCAATTTTTTCTCAACTAATACTCTGTAGGCATCATGATTCTCTTTTAATTTGTTTTCCCAAAGCACATTCAATTGAACTGATGACATTTCTTCAATCTTACTATAAAAATATGCATAGATATCTTCTTTAGGAAACACTCTCGAAGGAATGCAAGAGAATGCACCAACGGATTCTTTCAACACATTCCTCATATATCTCTTCAACCTAGCTTTATCCACACAATTCACAATCTTTGAATTATCCATCAATAAAAGTGAAAGATTGTGAAAACATGAATACCTCTAAAAATGTCAACCAAGAATTGTATAAACATCCTGTTTCCAGAGCTCACTTTGAATTCTTCTGTTATTTTCTTCAAATTTTGAAACTTTGAATTCCCTTCTAAACTTCCTTTGCATGCTTCCCCAAAAATACACAAGCCTTTAATTTTACCATAACTTATTCCTTTCATTCTGAATGGTTTTGCAATAAATTTTTCAACTTGTAGGTAGATTTCCTCAAAAATTGTGTACGCCTCCATTCTTTCAAATTCTGCAAACCTCATTCTTCACACATGTGACTGATAAAATACCTTAATCTTGTTACCACATTAAATATACTTTTGTCATGGTGCATCTCTTTATTTCTCTTTAGTGGAATGTGAAGAAGTTTGTGTGTTCAAAGTAGTGTAAGATATCCTTCCAAATTCTCAAGTAGTGGCTAACTAATGCCTCAATCCTTATAGTGTTTGGTCCTATAGTGATTTTTTGGTTTGCTTCATTGGATGGATTAAGGATTGGCTTTATGTAGGAGGATGAAGTAATTTTTCTATAAGTCACAAAATCTCAAGGCCCATGATCTTTATTTAGTAGTACTTCTCCATGTACTAGTGCATTGCAAGAATTTTATTTTGGGGCATTAACTTAAGTTGTGTATTGATTATTGTATCCTTTAGTATATTTTTACATATACAAATTTGATTATTCAGCAACAATGATGGATGGAGTTTCTATGTGAATATAAATTTAGTGTTCATTGCATCAAGGAGAATGAAAATTCTTTCATTAATTCCTTGAGTTGGAGGTATAATGAGGTCTCAATCATGTTCTTGAGTATGTATTTGTAGAACAACATTCCAAAGTAGCATCTTATAGATACATGGTACATGAAGTTCGGGTAGAGATTAAATCAGGTTCCTTGTGGGAATTTTTTTATGGATTCTCTCTTGAGTTTCATGGATTATTGTGGTTTCATGACCATATATATGTCATATTTATTGGTTATCTTCATACCATTGTGATGTTTGAGGTGCATCATGCACCTTCTACAACACATCTTAGTGTGAGGAAGATGTATATTAATCTTTGGTAGTTTTTTAGTGGATAGGAATGAGAGATGATATTTTTAAGTTTGTCAGTAGATACCTTGAGTGTCAAAGTGTAAAGGAAAAGTACCAGTATCACACATACATTTTATATCCACATGAAATTATTGATTGAAAGGGGAAATTATTTTAATGAAGTTTATTGTTGGTTTACTCTATCCATTCATCATCATCATGCTATCATGGTGATAATATATTTAAGACAACTAAGGTTGATCATTTTTTAACCCATGATGATGTCTTATAATTCTACATCAATGACATGTGTCTCCATGGAGGATTGTGTTCACTTGCATGTAGTGCCCTATACGACCATCTAAAATCATGATGTTATTCTCACCTCATCATTATGGACTCTTTATAGCATGTGTTGAGCACTCATCTCAACTTTGTCTTGGCCTATCACTCAAAGATAAAGAATTATAATGAGAGGGTAGATTAGTTTCTTGATGATATTATTTTTATGTACACCATGCACAAGTAGTCTAGGGTAAATTAGTTTCTTTATGTACATTATCTTTATTTATTTTTTGGGTATAAATATGGGTACCAAAGCTCCTTTTGTATGGCATCATACTTGCAAATAATGCTATTTTTTTATTGGCATTGAGACATATGGATGATGTATTTTAGATTTATATGTGTGTGGATTTGTGTGTGCTTAGTATCATTTTATTTTTGGTATTAGTATCATCCTTTTCAATGATGTTATTGAGGTTTTCCAACAATTTATATGAAATATGTGCCTAGATATTTTTTTGTGCTTGGACTTAATATTTTAGTTTTACTATTTTCATTATGATCTATAATTTTCATTATACTTGTTGAGTTTAATATTATGATTATTTATTATTCATCTATATATCTAAATCATCCAAGTGTTAGATGATTTTTAAATAGATATAAAGTTAATGTTATCTCATTGATGGATATTTACATACATATATGTATTGTGCTTAAGCTATTTTTTGTTGGGTAGGTTGTTGCAAGTATGAGTAAGATTGGTGGTGTTGTCATTAATGTTCTCATTGATGTCAACATAGTACATGATGTTGCAGGTTGTGCATATATAGTTGAGATGATGTTGAGATGTTGTGAGTACATGGAGGTATCTTTATGGTGTTGCAGATGTGTTGATATGATGTGTTGCCAAGTGCTTTTGAGAAAGAGTGAAGTAAAAGTTGTGTGTATGTTCAAAATGAGTTCTAGTTTGTGCTCCACATTTCTTATGTATTGATCCTATGCTTGTGTGGCTATAAAATGTTGTTTATGGGCATCTGTTGGTGATATCTCCTAGATTCTAGTTTATGGTTTGATGGAGAGTGAAAGTCGTTTTCACCGATGTGTGAATTGGTTTGGAAAAATTGTTTTTCTATGACTAGGAGAAATGTTTTTGCTCCATAGTCCTCCACTAGTTTGTTCCAGGTCTTGCAGATCTGGTAGAAGGATTTTAATGATGTTTTATTAGTTCTAGAAAAGGTATTTGTGTTTTGGTGCTCCAAAAGACTAGGTTCAGTGTTCCTGTGTGCGTCTATGCATTCTGGATGGATTGGTGGAAGGTGTTATGTGTATGAAGGTTGTTGCACTTGTTGTGGATGAATCTAAAGGTATTTGAGATATGTTCTCGTACATGGTGAAGCATGTTATTTCATCTGCATGTTATCTTTGCATTGCAGAAGTGTGTACTTCAAATTTCATTTATGTTTTCATTAGGTTTGGTTGACCTGGTGTCTACACTTCATATAAAGGATAATTATTAATCAAGGAAGCGTGTGATTGATTTGAGACAATATTTCGGGTCTTGGATAAGTGTTTGTTTGGTTTTCTCTCATTTTTTTCCACCACGGGAATGTTGAGTTGTCGACCTAATTTGAATTTGTAAAATGAAGCATGTGTAGCCAACCTTGGAGAAATTTTTTAAGGTTGAAGATGGTATAAATACAAGTCGAGATGTTGTGAATTGAAGTATCAGACGAGCCACAAGTTTGTGAAGCACAGTTGTGTGAAAAAGAGTTGAGGCAACAATACTTTAATATGTTAGATTCCTAAAGGTAGTGAGTTGATGGTGTCTACAATCTTTTGATCAAGGTTGCAGATGTGTGTAACTTGTTGTGGTGGATTTTCTGTTATCCTGTGTATCAGTAGGTAGTGAGCCTCCTTTTTGGATAGTGAGTCCTTTCTGTAGGTAGTGAACCTTGTATTTTGGGTAGTGAGCCCTTGGTAGTGAGCCTCTTTGTATTTGGTTTTGGAATTAATTTATATTGTGAGTTAATCCTCATTGTGGTTTTTCCCTTATTGGGTTTTCTACGTAACTCTAGTCTATTGTGTTGATATTTTTTTCTATTATCTACATTTCATGTTCATACTTAATAATAGAATAAAGTGGTTGAGAGGTTGATAAGTGTTTGAGATTTGAGATTGTGTTTGGTGACAACTGATTCACCCCCCCTCTCACTTGTCTTGCACCTTTCAACAATTGGTAGCAGAGCTTTGGTTCCTTAGAGAAGGGCTTAATTGCTTGAGGTAGATCCTATGGTACACAAATTGGAGATCCTTATGTTTGATGGATCTGATATAGTGACTAGAAAGTGCAAATGAGAGATTACATAATCTCTCCTGGTTACAAGACTTGGAAGGCTATCGAGACAAATTATGTTGCATTGGCAAGTGGTCCTTCTTCTGCAGATGAGATTTTTGCCTATGAGGAAAATGTGAAAGCAAGGTATGCAATCTACAGTGCTTTATCTAATACTGAGAGAACAAAATTTATTTCTTTGGGAACTGCTTATGAAGTATGGAAAAATTTGGAAGATATCTATGAAGGAAATGATAGAGTGAAATTGTAAAAGAAGCTAATAGCTAAGTGCAGATATGAGAACTTGAAGATGGAAGAAGGTGAAGATATTGCAAGCTATTTTCAAAGGGTTGATATTTCAGTAAATGAAGTTAAGAATCAAGTTGGTACTCTGAGTAATGAATATGTGATGGAGAATATTTTGATGACTCTACTAGAGAGTTACAATGATAAGGTTTCAGCTATTGAAGAAGTGTATGATCCTAAGAAGTTTACTAAAGAATAGTTATTTGGCACCTTGATTGCATTTGAGATGAGGAAGTTTAGAAAGAAAGAGGAGAAGAGAGAATCATCCTTTAAAGCTAAAAAGACAAAGGATGATCCAGATAGTGATAATTTAGAAGAGTTGGAAGCAAACTTTACAAGGAAGTTGAAGAAAGGTACTAGTAAGTACAAAGCTATGTTACCTTTTAAATGTTTCAGTTGTGGAAATATTGGTCACTATGCTTCAAGAGGTCCAAATAGAATTGTACACAAGAAGAACAAAGATAATAAAGAAAAAAAGGATAAGGAGTTCAAGAGATTGTATTATGTTAGAGAAGATGTTGGAATCTCTGATGATGAATCTAATTTTGAGGATAATGATGATGAATGCTTATTTCTAGCCTTAGAGAATAAATCTGTGTCTACTAACTATGGAAGGTGTGTAAGGGAAAGTGGTCTAGAGAACAAGAAGGATGAGATGGAAGGTACTCTGGTTGCTACATTTCATGCTAGACATGATGAAGACTATTGGGTGATAGATAGTGGTTGTTCAAGTCACATGACCAGAGATAAAAGTAAGTTCACTAAGCTTGAAAAGTATGATGGTGGATTAGTCATGTTTGGAGATGATTCTGGAGCAAATATTGTTGGGAAAGGAACTATTAGTTTTGATGGACAACACAGTACTAATGATGTCTATTATGTTAAGGGCTTAAGGCATAATCTTTTGAGTTTGGACAAATGTGTAGCAAAGGATTCAATCTTGTGTTTTAGGATAACACCTATGAGATCAAAAAAGGATATGAAACTATGGTTGTTGCAGGAAGAACATATGAGTGCCTTATATGTCAAGTTAATGAAATTTGGCTATGGAACCAAAGGATGGGACATGTAAACTTTGATAATTTGATCAAAAATAGTTCAAGAGAATTTTTCTGGGACTTGCCTAAAATCACAAAGCCTACCAATACTGTGTGCAAAAGTTGTCAGTTGGGAAAGCAAACATGATGCAGTTTTAAGGGAAAAGAGCAATCAACTACCAAAATGTTGGAATTGGTTCATACTGACCTTTGTGTCCCTACAAGAATAGGAAGTCTTAATGGTGACAAGTATTTCATGCTTTTGATTGATGATTATTCAAGAATGACATGGGTTACTTTTCTCAGGGAGAAAGCTCAAGCTCTAGATAGATTTAAAGTGTTCAAGGCAAGAGTAGAGAATGAAGTAAACCTAAGAATCAAATGTTTAAGGTTTGATAGAGGTGGAGAATTCACTTCCAATGATTTTAATACATTTTGTGAAGAGCATGGCATAAAGAGACATTTTTATGCTCCTAGAACTCCTCAACAAAATGGAGTAGTTGAGAGAAAGAACCAGACTGTTTAGGAAGCTACAAGAAGAATGATGAAAGAATCAAATGTACCTAATGTATACTAGAGAGAGGCAATCTGGACTGTTGTTTACATTCTTAAGAGAGTTGAGGTCAGAGGTAAAAACACAAAAATTCCTTATGAGTTATGAACTAGCAAGATTCTTACTGTGAAGTACTTTAAGGTGTTTGGAAGCAAATGTTACATTAAAAGGGATGATGAGAATCTTGTGAAGTTTGATGCTAGATGTGATGAAGGTATTTTCCTTGGATATTCAACTAGTAGCAAAGCATATAGACGCTTCAATAAAATATTGAGGAAGATTATTGAGAGTGCAAATGTGAAGGTTGATGAGGATATGCATAGACCAGTTGAGATAAGTGAAGTTGAACTAAATGAGCCTAAGAGAATAAGGAAGAACAAGAAGAAGAAGAAAAAATTGAAGAAGAAGAAGCCCAGAAACCTACTCCTAAGACTCCTAAGTATGTAAAGAAGAATCATCTAGAAGAATAGATAATTGGAGATAAAAGTGAAGGTGTGAAGAAAAGAAGCAAAGTGATGGTAGGTGAGGTAAATCTATGTTTACTTTCAAAGATAGAACCTAAGTTTGTGTGTGAAGCATGCAAAGATGAGAGTTGGGTTAGAGCTATGAGAGTTGCAGCAGATAAAGAAGAATCAAACATGGTAATTGCTTCCTAGACCTATAAATAAGAATGTAATTGGTTCAAAGTGGGTGTTTAGGAATAAGTTGAATGAGAATGGTGAAGTTGTAAGGAATAAAGCAAGACTTGTATGCAAAGGTTATTCACAAGTTGAAGGAAAAGACTTTGAGGAGACATTTGCACTGGTGGAAAGAATGGAAGCTATTAGGATGTTTTGGCATTTTTTTCTCATAAATATTTCAAGGTATATCAAATGGATGTCAAATCTGTATTTCTAAATGGAGAATTGGAAGAAGAGATGTACATGGAACAGCTGAAGGGATTTTAATTATTAGATAAACCAGATATGGTCTGTAAATTGAAAAAGGCATTGTATGGACTCAAACAAGGTCCCAAAGCATAGTATGCAAGATTGGATAGATATTTGACACAACAAAGATTCAGCAAAGGCTTCGCAGACAATAATCTCTATTTCAAAGTTGAAGGAAACAAAATGTTGATAGTAGTTGTGTATGTGGATGACATCATTTTTGGAGGAAATGAAGGAATGTGTAAGAGATTTTTAGAGGAGATGCAGAAAGAATTTGAGATTTCTATGATTGGTGATTTGAATTTCTTCCTTGGGATGAAAGTGAATCAAACTGATAAAGGGATATTCATTTCACAGTCAAAGTATGTCAAAGAGTTGTTGAAGAATTTTGGAATGGATGACTCCAAAATGGTTAGTACCCCTATGGTGATTGAATGTAAGCTGAGTAAAGATGATGATTCTCCTAAAGTTGATCAAAGCATGTATAGATCTATGATTGGTGGGTTTTTGTATCTTATTGCTACTAGACTAGATATCATGCATGTAGTATGTTTGGTTTCCAGATTTCAAGCAGAACCTAAAGAGGCACATGTTACAGTTTTGAAGAGGATATTCAGATATCTTAATGGCACTCTAGATTATGGCTTGTGGTATCCTAAGGATACTAATTTCACTTTGAGTGATTATAATGATGTAGACACTAACTCATTTGACTGCAAAATCCAACAAAAATTTTCGACGAAATATGTATAATTTGATGTGTAATTTTCAATTTTTTTAAAGTTTATCCTCGACGTTCATCGAAATTTTGACGAACCTGGGTTTCGTCAAAATGTCAACTATCAATTTCGTCAAAATTTTGACAAACATGAAAAATAGAAAAAAATCAAATTGCGGTCGGCATAAAGAAAAGTGAGTTCGCGCCTGATTTATTGCAACAGTGTTTTGCTCTACTTGAGATAGTTTGTGGAGAACTAAGGATGATTTTCTTGGGAAAAATCAGAAAAAAATCAAGAAGATATCGCCAGGTTGAGGGTATTCATTGTATTTTTGTAGAATTCAGTTGTGAAGTCAGATTTGTAGTTCCAGGTTTGAAAATCATATTTTAAAGCAACATCTCATTAGATTTCATTTTTAGAGGTTTAGGGTTTTGAGAATTTCATGTCCAATTTTTTTTGTGTGGAATCACCATAAGATTACAACCAAGGAATAGATTCTTATGACTGTAATTATGTGATCCATAACTCTATTGGTCATGTGGCACAGTTGTGCTCTAACAACTACATGATGCATTCATGTGTGACCCAAGTTTAATGTGGCTATGTTGTGATAGAAATGGAGGAACTCATATAATGTAGTTAATTCAGGTTGTATAATGTAGGTTTCAATCATCATTGGATGCATTCGGGTTGTCTCAAGTTTAACAGGTTAGGATGTAATTATACCATGATCGAAGAGTGATTACCTCTTGTTGCAATAAAGATCCTATAACTTTGGTTGATATGCAGAGTGGTTGTGTTATATCAATTATCTAGTGCATTCAAGCACAACCCATGTTTAATGGGCTATTCTAGAGAGTGATCAAGATTTTCTAAACCTTATGAATGTTACTTAAAAGTGTATAGCTTAAACTACAAACCAAGTTTGTTACATACTTGAATGCAATCTTGGGTTACCGCAAACTATAATAATGTGATCTGCTAATAACCAATATGGAAAGTATTAAAGCAAGACCCATGATATATAGGATACATTTCCTTGATCAGGTTTACATACCTTAATGATCAAACACAAGCTTCCCACACACTCTAGGATACAATCCAAGATCATACCACAGCTTTGTCAAGACAACTAATTTTTTGACCCAAGATTTAAGGTTGTTTTTTAATACCAATAAACGCATTGGTAAGAACATGATTAGGGTACAAACCCTAGGCCTTCATAGAAACATAAACAATAACTATAGTGGATTAGTAAGGTTGCAATACCAAAAAGATTGAGACATTGTAGGTAATAACAAAATATTGCAATCTAAATATTGTAGCCAATAACAAGCACACTATGTAGCTTAGTGACATTTGTAAATGCAATCTATGGTAAGAAGAATGATAGTCACTTGAGATGTGACAATCAAAAAGAGGCTGAGCAGTTACAAGATAATAAAGCTCAAATCTTGCATAGTAAAGTGGAGATTTTAACAGTGAGTTTCCTTACCCCCTTGCTGACCTTAAGGGTTTTTCAAATGTTTTTGGTAGTGTTAGACAAGGAAAATGCAATCAGGGAATGACTGTCCAAATAAAGTAACAGTGGTAATCATAGGTTCAATGTTTCTTCTTAGCCATTAACGTATAATGGAGGTAGTGGATTGCATGTTTGAGCAGTGTTATGAGACTCATCAAAGATGGGAGAATAGTGAATAATACCTTGTGGAATATGAAGTAGTGTTAATAAGGTTGAAGGATCTTAAGAACTACAATACCATGAAACAATGGCAGGTATGGACTTGCTTTATATGCATACTATGCAGTCTAGCTTAAGACACCGTTCTTAGAAGAGATTGAAGGTGGATTATGGAACTCAAGGGTTACCATGAAAAGGATTAACGCAAAGACTAAGATCTATTTAAAATCCATGGTCATGAAGATATTAAAGATCCCACATGCAAAACCCTAATAGCTAGAGTAATGAATACAGTGCCAAAGAGGATAGTGTGTTGGGGCAGATTTAGGAGATCTCCACATTATCTAATTATAGGGAAATACATCATTTATTTATTTTTTTAATTAAAAAAAATCATTCTAAACCCTATATAGAATACATTGATACTTCAAAATCCTCCGATGGAATTTGAGATTATGCAAATGTATGTCAAGTAAATACCTAGATTACAAATAGTAGGGGGAACAATGTAAGATTTGTTGAGCAGAGCAGGAATGCAATAAGAAGCAATGAATCCTATGCCTCCTTTCATGCACATCTCCTCACCATTCTATGTCATTATTTACGTAAACACTTCTCCATTTTGGCGGTCTATGCTTGAAAATAATGTTTTCACGAAGGTTTTAGAGTATGTTTATTAAAATGAAAACTCCATTCTAGTGGGCTACGCCTGAAAATAAGATTTTGACAAAAGTCTTAGAGTATGTTTATTAAATTTTTAGAGTATTTTGGCGAGCTATATTCTTGATTCCTTAAATGATTTATTCAAATGGATTCTGACTAAATAAATGACTAACTATTTAGTCATTTTTATTTGTGTGACTAAATAATTTTTAATCAACGACCAAACTAGTAATTTATTTACTCATTTATAGTTGAGTTGCAAAAATGAGCAGAATTTAGTCATTTTTAGTTGTTGTGACTAAAAGTTTTAGTCACCTAGTCATTTATTTGCCAAATTCTACTAGTGTGTGCTTCCTTGTGCGATTAGGGCTCTCAATGTTGAGGGCCCTAGGATAAGTCGTCACAAGAAGTGACATTGCATCTTTAACTAAAAAGATAAATCAGTATTGACATTAGCAATGATGATTCCAACTTGTTGCTCCTTAGGAATGGGTCACTTGCTTTCAGCTCGCTACCTCCATCATTGTAGGAAGTTTGTGATCAAGTTCAATATTTGATTTTAGAGTCTTAACTACTGGAAATCATAGTAAAATCAGAATTTAATAAGTAAGTTTGGAATTAGCATTTTAAAGTGTTTTTTGGGTTCATTAACTTCAGACTATCTTCTCTTTTGTAGGGGTGGTTCTATGCCAAAAAAATTTGGTGTAAAATATCAGAATTATTAGATTTTGTTACCTGTCTATGAATAAAAATTATTGGAGTGTGAGTTTGATATTTTTTGAAGATCTAAATAGTCAAGCCTGGTAAAGAAAAATCATGTCAGATAATATTAGTCCAGAACAAAATGAAGAGACACTTGATAGATTGTGGGCTAGATTGAAAACAAAGGGTGATGGGAAATGTTATTATCCTTACAATAATTGCAAGGGCTTAAAGACGAGATGAATTTTAATCACAACAGTTGAGAAACATTGTAGGTAGCATGGTCACGTTGAAGGGGGGCATGATTATCGTCCATTGGTAAGTTGTTCATTATATGTGTTTATATTGATTAAATTTGTAAATTTTTATATTGTTTTAACATTTTTTATATATATAATCACTTGATCATGATCATGGTTTACTTGTGTCTATCATTATTATAAAGGTGGGGTGCCCTAGGGCAGATGATATGGATTATCACGGCCTAGAGAATGTGGTTTTGCAAGCGAACAAACATGGAGCTGTGAATATCGAAGATGAAGTTAACGATCATATGGAAGAAGATGATCATGCACCAGAAAATGTTGGGATTATGGATGCACAGTCCTTGAAGTTGCAGTCTTCGATGTAGGACCTTTAAGCTAGGAAAGATAATCAACCACCTAGAAAGTGTTGCAACTAGGCATGCACAATGGAGATTCAATATTGATATGATATATTTATTGATTACAAATGTACAAGATGCCTGATTATATAGGCAAGAGCTAAACCCTAATATGCATGAGATGTTGACATGTGTCTTGATCTAACAACATGTGACAACATGTGAACCCTAATGGTGATGATCATTAAATGTTGAGATAAGTTCTAGAAGGACAACTCATCTTCTAGAAGGAATCTTATCTCCTACAAATAAGGAAGGGAATATTATCCCATTATTAAATGATTGCAACCTAGGACTAAATGATTAAATGCAAGACCTAAGTTAACTTATGCTAGTGTAATAATTAATTACACCAACACCCCCCCCATAAGTGCAACTTAGGGAGGAAAATGCAATGATTATGCAAGATGATGATGCGTCCCGGCTACGAGGCCATGTTAGGTACCCATGTACATGAAGATGCAAAAAATCTCCCACAAACGGAGAAAAGGGGAAAACCTAGTAGGAACAAAACCCCTCTCCAAAAAGGAGATAAAAATGCAGAAATGTGAGATAGGATGGGAAGGATGGAGGACTCCCAAATACCCCCCAAGTACACCATCCGTCACATGGATACAATACAATCAATGCCCCCCCATAGGAGGAAAAGAGAGAGACTAGATAGCCCCCCCAAAAGATGATATCACCTGCAAAAAAGGTAAGTGTCTGAAGACAGAACAAGATCCAATGTCGACAAACAACTTGTCTCCCTTTCAAAAGAAACAAAACCAAATGCAAGTGCAGAGATGCTTCCCATTCCGGATAGGAATTGAAGGAAGGAAGGATGAAGATGGATGATGATGTCTCTGAACGATGCTCAAATGTCTCCTTGCCTGATGAAGAAGAGGCCACAATCAATGAAGAGAGTGACAAACCAGGACGATGCAGAAACTGATGCTGAACAATATCCAAAGACTGAGATATAATGGAGATGATGAATGTGATGGAGACTTGATAGCCCCCCCTGAATGAAGTGTCCTCAAAACCACTGAAAGAATTCTGAAGCAACGAAGGTGTCCAAACCACAAATCTCCTGCTAGGAAGAAGCAAATCCAATGGTGGATGCTGAAGAAACCTCAAGTCCTGAATGAAATGACAAGGAAGAAGTCTCGGATATGAAATCTCTGAAGAGAAACTCAATGCCTCCAATGTAGTCTCTGAATTCCCAAACAAGGGTGAGACAAAGGAATGAGGAGACTCAAAAAAACTCTCCAAAGTGTGATCTGAATAGAGGAGTGATATCCCCTCAAGAATGTTCTCCAAACCTGTAGAAGTGGCCAAGGCAATGATACCTGAAACAAAGCCATCATGTGATGTCAAGTCTGAAAAATTGAATGTGTCCTGATGGATGATGATAGTGGAAGCCTGAATCAATGATTCTGGACAAGGAATCACTGAATGTGAAGGGATACCAACTGTCTCTGATGAAGAAGAAGCACCGAAAGGAACCTTGTCAACCTCTTCGGAAAGATCAAGGCAATCAACTTCCTGCACAAAAATAGCATCATGGGGAACCTGATCTGAAGCAAGACATTCTGAATCATGACCATCGGGGAATGGTGGAGTATTTGAATCTCCATAGATCTCCCAAAGCTTAGTCCAAAGAATGTGAGGACAATCACAATGATCAATAACATTCAAAACATCAGAATCAACTTGCATAGAAATAATCTCCAAAACAGTGTATCTGCTGCAACTCCAAGCAATTCATGAATACCTTCACTTGGATGAGGAACAATACCAAATAGATGTGGCAACAAATCAAGTGAATGAAGATGGTGGCAGATCCCATCTCGCCATTGTGAATAGTTACCCTTGTGCAACATGACCAAAGGAGAATAATATGCAAGCCTCATAACGAAAATTTCTCCAAGAAAACAAAGACACTGACCTTCAACAGAAAATAGAAGACTTCCAAATATGATGTACAACTGAAGTGATGCAACCCAGATAAAAAAAACCTTGTCCCAAGCTTCAGAATAACCAGGTTATTGATCAAATGTATCAAACTGAAAAAACTATCATGCAAGAGTACCTAGAGCTGAAACTGATCAAGGGGCTGGACTGATAAAAAAAAGCTCTGAATCTCCTTCCTGATGCCGCTGGAATTTCTGAAATCCGATGAACGGTTGAGAAGATATGCAGCTTTGAGTCCAAGTTAGGGTTTTGTCTTCAGTTGGATGTACAAATTTCTGTGAGAAAAATTTCACAGAATGGATGTCACCACTGGAAAGTGCGCGAAATTCCCTTTTCGATGGTATATCGTTTGCAAAAAATTGATACCCTGGGTGAAAGTTATGATCAAATGAAAAAAATGCCTATTTGAGGCACTTGTAGGCTAAACTGGTGCAAAAAGTTAGCACCTCGGGCGCTAAGTCTCAGTCACTGATATGACCTTAGCAAATATAGTGGCAAAAAAATGTGCGCCACCCAAAGTGGTTGCAGGGTGGCAGGAAGCGGTGGCACCACTGGTGGGAGACACCGCCGGATGATCGGACCGTCGGTGATGCAAGCCCGGTCGGTGGGAGATCCCAGTCACCGGCGGAAGAGAACTTGTCGGGCGCCAATGCCGATAGGATGGGCCGGCGGAAACTTCCGGCGATGGTACAAGGTAGACAGCCGGTGGGGTCAGCCCCTCCAAATGGGCCGACAATGGTACCGTGGGCTGTTGAAGATTGAATGCCTCTATACCCTGTGACTGCGGCCGACGACGACCAATGCTGCAGATTTTGGATTAAAAAACCGACAATACAAATTTGTATTTGATTTTTAATATTGCTTAAAAAGAAATTAAAAATCAAGAAATCATTTTTGTATATATATATATTTTTAAATATGCCGACCAAATAAAAATCAAATCCACAATGCCTAAAAAAATATATGTATGCCGATGGACAAAATAAATTGCAGTCGCCCGAAATATTTTTCCTGCGAACTATAGACAGCCCCAAAAAAATTTTTTTTGCCAAAAATATAGATAAAATGCCCTGATTTTTTTTGAAAATAGAAAATGGCCTGCGTATAAAAAAATTTTGCCTCAGAGGACAACTGCAAAGGGAGATTTTTTGCTGCAAATTGTACAGATAGTACAATTGATTTTGCAAACCCTAAAAATACCTATGAAGCTCCCGGGTTGATGTATCCGATTTTGATGAATGGGCAGGGGATCCTAGGGTTTCGAGGCCTTCTGAAGACAATGGCGAGCTCGGATCTGACTCAATCTGCTTCAGAAATCAGCTTGGTCCCCGAGTGGAAACAAGTAGCCTTCAATGGAAACCTTCAAGCCTGCGGAGAATCTCGCACACCAACTTTCTTGATCGAGGGTTGACGTTTCACTGGATAAGCTCTAATACCATGTTGGGATTATGGATGCACAATCCTTGAAGTTGCAGTCTTCGATGTAGGACCTTTAAGCCAGGAAAGATAATCAACCACCCAGAAAGTGTTGCAACTAGGCATGCACAATGGAGATTCAATATTGATATGATATATTTATTGATTACAAATGTACAAGATGCTTGATTATATAGGCAAGAGATAAACCCTAATATGCATGAGATGTTGACATGTGTCTTGATCTAACAACATGTGACAACATGTGAACCCTAATGGTGATGATCATTAAATGTTGAGATAAGTTCTAGAAGAACAACTCATCTTCTAGAAGGAATCTTATCTCCTACAAATAAGGAAGGGAATATTATCCCATTATTAAATGATTGCAACCTAGGACTAAATGATTAAATGCAAGACCTAAGTTAACTTATGCTAGTGTAATAATTAATTAATTAATTACACCAACAGAAAACACATTTAAAGATGATGGTACGAATACATTGATCCATGACACATTTAGTGGAAGAGTTGATCATGATGATTATGATGACTTTGATGATGTTCATGATTTACCTGTACTTGAGAAGGCATACGAGCCCCTTTATGAAGGCTCCCAAACAACTCTTCTCTTTGTTGTATTGTTTTTGTTGAACTTGAAGGTTATGAATGGTTTATCAAACATAGCAATCTCACGAATGTTAAGGTATGTCATATATGCCATCTTTTTTCATCTATTTTAATTATTGTTAGTTCATCACTAGTAAATAAAGGATGAAATATGCACTATTAATATTCTTTATATTAACAAATTATTTTTTGTTGTAGATTGATTGGTGAATTTTTGTTACCACCATCAAATATTTTACCTTGCTCATACCGAGATTTATCTGCCATTATGAAAGATATCGGAATGGAGTATCAAGCAATAGATGCATGTCCCAATGATCATATTATATATCATAAACAACAGGAATTTGCAAAAGAATGCCCAGAATTTCATATCAGTAGATATCGAATAGATCAACTAACAAAAAGGTGTCTCACAAGGTTCTTTGTTATATTCCAATTATTCCACGTATGTAACGATTATTTAGGTGCGAAAGCTTAGCGCAATTTATGGATTACCATGCATAGAATAGAACTGGAGATGACATTCTTCAAATTCCTGCGGATGGTTCTGCATTTAGGGCATGGAGGAAAAATGGCCACACTTTAAAGAAGAACCTCGTAATCTCATGCTTTCATTGGGAGCGGACGATGTCAATCCATTTGGAGAGTTGAGATCTATTTACTCAGTGTGGTCTATTTTTCTTATCAACAATAACATTCCTCCATGGATGTCAATAAAGAGGGAGCACATAAATTTGTCAATGATTGTTCTAGGTATTTTTTTACATCAATTTTCTTTAACGTAGTAGTGCATCTCATTTGTCTTATTTGTTGCATAATGACTTAAATTTTTTTCATTCAATAGTCATGTACATTAATTTATATATATTGCAGTAAAATGGTTATAATAATTATGTATTGTTTATGTTCATTCAACTAGGTAAGTACCAAGTTAAAGATATGAATGCATATATCGAGCCACTTATTGACGAGTTACTAAAGTTATGGAATGGCGTCACTATGTATGATGTCTCTAGACCAATAGGATAAAGACAATTTCAATTCCATGCAATGCTTGTATGGACAATTCATGATGTCCCAGGGCTAACACATTTTTGTGGTATGTTATAACGTTCGACTACACTTTAACAATATTTAATTTGATGAAGTAGATATCATGCATGTTTTTAAAATAATCTATTCATTATATATAATTATAAAATTGACATATTTAATCCAATTATATATGATCTTAGGTCTTTGAACAAAGGGAAAATTTGCATGTCCAATTTATGGTCCAAAGATGAAATCTCGTCGCTCAACAAGTTTAGGAAAGCAGGTGTTTGATGAGTATAGGCACTTCCTCCATAGAAATCATAAGTATCGAACTACTGAAAAACATCTTTTCAATGGGAAAGAGGAGACTACATCAAAACCACGAAGAATGTCACCTCACCT
Organism: Sequoia sempervirens; assembly: GCA_007258455.2. Lineage (NCBI taxonomy): Eukaryota > Viridiplantae > Streptophyta > Pinopsida > Cupressales > Cupressaceae > Sequoia > Sequoia sempervirens. Next base: position 102,710,963 of record VDFB02058242.1, read on the forward strand.
ATGGAAGTTGGAAATATAATAGAATTAATCGTCAAGGTTATACATCGGATCAAATTGTTTATCTATCATATATGATATGTTTTGAATTTATATTTTTATATTGTGTTGTGTTTACTCATGTTGTAATTGACAATGATTGTCGTTGTTAATTTGTTTAACTTATATGCTTCATGAAGGTTGAAGGCATTAATGGTCGGCTTCCACATGGATGAAAAGTTATTCCTAGACAATTTAGTAGGTTGCCCTACTATGAGCAGCTACAAATTGTGCATTTGTTTGATACAATGCATATTAGAAATATTATAACAGAAACGTTATGGAAAATATTGGATGGAAGGCATGACAAAGAAAAAATTGTCTAAATTTGTAGTGACATTCAGGAAGCCAATCATGTAATGAAAAATTTCATTCAATTAAATAGCGATGGAGACCAAATTAATATAAGTACTCTTCCTTGGTTATTAACAGAGCAGCAAAGCAATGCTATAAAAGAAGTCATACGAAAAATTCAATTTCCCACAGGATTTGTTGTGAACATAAACAATATAATAACAAAGAAAGGTGAATTTGGGTTAGGGATGAAAATGCATGATTGGCATACCTTCATTAAGGTAATTATTCTGGGTATATTATATATATATTTGTATACTGCATGTACTTTTAGTGTATTGTGTTTACTACTTTTGGAAAAATAATGAAAAGATTTTATAATTGTTGCAAAGACATTCTACCTCTATCTCTCCCTCGACAACCTTTGACAACAATGTTTGCCAGTTATGATCTTGGAAAATACATGAGGTAGCTTAGATTTGCACAAAATTAGTGAATATCATCCTAAGTTTGCAGCAAAGATCCATGTAGATTGCATTTGGGATCCCAACTCCATTAACAAATTCGAAGGACAGTAACTGATGGGGAAAGGTAGATTGAGGAAAGTGAGAGGTAATTATAAGATGGTCATGAAGATTAATTGGAATATATTTTACATATGGTTTTCATGTATATCGTACTTATTTAATTTTTAATCTTCAATATACATCAATTATAAATTAAGGTCGACTACTGTGGTATTTAACTAATTATACGTCATTTGTGAATTTCAATTTTTTTTGATACAGTTGGTCGAGAGTGGGATGAACTACATTTGTATGTTGCCAACAATCTTGATTGGATGATGGTATGGATTGAACTATGTCAAAAATTTGGTCACACATTAACATGGGAAGGTGTGGCTTCATTGGTTAAAGAAGCTCATTGTAATGGAGATTCCAATGTTACACAAAGGGAAATTGATTTAGCATATGGTTTAAGAGATAAAAAGGTACATATAAATATATTAATCACCCATATTATTTAATTATTTTCAATTATATTGATGTATATAGATGTTGAGATTGTTTTCTTTGCATACATTCGACCAAGAATAAATATGTTTATCAACTAACGATATTGCAATAATCTTTACATGTTTGACATATTGCAGGTGAAACACCACAAGGCTATGTGGTGCAATGGTCATAAATTTTGAATCAAAATGTTGGATGACATGAAGAAAACTTGTGATTCTGGTATAACTGCAGTCTTTCAGGTGACTAATGTTTCATCTAGAAGCGACATACATCCAGAAGTCTCAGAAAATTGATACTATGGGATGTTGGATGATATACTTGAGTGTGGCTTTTAAGTCCTTCAGATTAATTTTGTTCGTCATCCTATGGTAAAGGATATGATTGAATGAAAATGATCCTAAGAGAACTGTTATTAAACATGATAATGGATTTACCATGGTTAATAAGAGATTGATCGAGCGAGCTGGAAATGAGCCCTATGTTCTTCCAAGCCAATGTGAGCAGGTATTTTACTCAGAGGTTCCAGGTAAACCAGGTTGGTCATTTCTTGTTAGACATGATCCAAGAGGAAGGCCGATAAACTATAATGTGGTGGAAGAAGAAGATATCGAAGAACTAGAAGATGATGTAGATGATGATCATGACCAACAGTTAGTTGATGATGTCCCTGACGAAGATTTCAAAGAGGAGGAACTAGATCATGATGATGTAGGAGTTAATGTTCATGAAGATGATATCCATGTGGATGATGACATTATCGAAACTGATATCGATGACGATGATGATGATATGACCAATCCTTACAATGTCGAATCTGGATCGGATGATACAAACAAAGAGTTGGATGAAGAAGAAGATCAATGACATTGAAATATATAAGTTATATGATTATATTATCTATTTGATATTAATTTCTTGATAGAATTATATTTGACTTATGTGGTTACATAATTAATTCATGATTTTTTTAATTTTTATGCCATTACATAATTAATTTAATGATGTACTTTTTAATGTTTGAAAGGTCAAAAAATTAAAACATTTCAATAGTGATGTTAACAACTTTGAAATTAGTGTGTTTTATGTTTCATGTGATCATAAAAGATTAAAAACTCAGTTGTAAAGGTGGCTTTTCAGTGGTTGATGTGTAAAGGCCTTTAAAAGGCATAAAGTGATCATTTTAATGGTTGATGATGGTTGAGGATTTAAAATACAAGCTCTTGACATTTGAAAATCTGTGTTTTTCTTCAAAATTTATATATTTTTCCTATTATGCAGCACTGTATAGTCACATGCAGCCATATTTTGATGTGAAATCAATTCTAGGTCATGAAGATATGTGTTAGCTTTTATTTGAATCTGATTTGAGGGCTTAAGGCATTGATTTGAGTTAGAAAGTTTCATTTCTTTGCATACAGCCCGGTTACACTATTTTTGAGGGTTTTGTAGTCCAAACATGATATAAAGGGGCTCTTACACTTTTTGTGATTACTGTAGCTTGTGTAAGAGGCCCCATGGATATTGTTTTAATTGTAGGAAGCATGAATAGGGTGTAGGATGAGAAATAAGGAAGGTATAGTTGTTGTCCTCAAGAGTTTTGTGAAGAAAAGCATGTGAAATGAGAGGTTCAAGCCTAGGTTTCAACAAAATATGTATGGGAGATCTGATTTTATAAATTTTTATCCATGTGCAAACCTAATTGGTTGTTTTTGAACACTGAATATAAATGATATACATATACACACACGCACACACACACACACACACACACACACACACACACATGTATGTATGTATGTATGTATGTATGTATGTATGTATGTATATGTATTTTTAAATGAAAATATAAATGCAATTACTAGATGCTCTCCTAGAACAATAAATGCAACATATCATTAAAGAAATCTATATCTATGTATATAAATGTGTATTTCTAAATGCAAGTGTAAATGCAAAGAGCATATGGTTTTGTAGTGTTATAGATACAACATATCCATAAATTAATGTAATTGAAATTCTAAATTCCTTCAACACATAATATGAAATCAATCAAACCATTAAACTACATGAGAAACAAATGCACAGTAAATGCATATGTATATGTGTATTTGTAAATGTAAGTGTAAAATAAATAAGAATAATGAAAATTATAAAAGAATACAAGGAAAGGTTTAGAGGAGTAGAGAGAGATATGAGGTTTAAGGTTTAGAGTTTAAGGGTTAATGGTTTAGGGTTTAGGTTAAAGGTAGAGGGTGTTGGTTTGTTTTTTACACTGTAACCATGTTGGTCTTCTAATCTACCTATGGGATTGCCAATTCCAATCAAAGGCAGTTTGAAGGACCTGGACCAACTGACGAGGACTTTAAAAAGCCTCCTACACTTTGGGCTATGCAAGACCTAGGAGGGTGATCCCTTAATGTGTTTACAACCTCTGCACCAATATCATAAACAACATTAACACATAACAGATAATCCCATTGAATAGCTCAACACAATAGGATAATATCAAATAAAATTGGTTGTTCACCTATAATATCAACTATGTGGAGTATGAGATAACTACAACACAATCCATAGTAAAATATAGTCATTAATTTGCAATTTGTAGCAAGCTCTATGTAAAGACAAATAATTATTGAACTACACAAATAAGTACAACTTAGATCAGTGCCATATATCCATTGCAGGAGTCAAATTCATAAGCATCTAAAGATTTATGACAGATTTAATACATAACATATAACTTATAAGATCCCTGACAATATTGCATTACAATTTCATCAGTATGCATTCTCACCCAATACTACTTATCAAATCCTTATACAGAACA